>VYXB01006845.1:63595-154362 GCA_013397135.1 Pachyramphus minor
ACAGCTCCTCCCAGTTTTGTATCATCTGCAAACTTACTTAGTGTCCCTTGCACTCTTGTCTCCAAGTCATTTATGAAGATGTTGAAGAGCACAGGGCCTAAGATAGAGCCCTGTGGAACCCCACTGGTGACAGATCACCAGTTTGATGTCACCCCATTCACTATAACTCTCTTTGCTCCCTGTGAGCCAATTGCTCACCCACCACATGATGTGTTCATGCAGCTGTGTGCTGGACATTTTGTCCAGAAGGAGCCTGGGAGAGACAGTATCGAAAGCTTTTACGGAAATGCAAAAAAAGTGCATCAACTGGCTTCCCTTGATCAACTGTGTAGGTTACCTTGTCATAAAAGAAAAACAGGTTTGATAAGCAGGACCAACCTCTCATGAAGTTGTGCTGTCTGTGACCAATGACTACATTGTCCTCCAGGTGTTTTTCAATACCTCCCAGAATAATTTTCTCCCTAACTTTACCAGGCATTGAAGTGAGACTGACAGGCCTGTAGTTTCTAGAGTCTTCCTTCTTGTCCTTCTTGAAAATTGGGACAATGTTCACCAGCTTCTAGTCACCTGGGACCTCTCCGGATTCCCAAGACCACTCAAAAATCATTGAGAGAGGTTTTGTGATGATATCAGCAGCAATTTGAGGATTCCAGAATGAATCCTGTCAGGCCCCATATTTTGTAGGGACTCAGCTGAAGCAGCAAATCCCACAGAATTTCAAGGTTGGCTGGGAGTTGGTCATTCTCACAGTTATGGTCCTTCAGCTCAGGGCACTGAGACCCCCTTGGTCTGTCATTCATGTTGAAGACAAAGAATGAATTAAACACTTCTGCCTTGTCTCTGTCCCTGTTTGTAAGATGACCATCCTCATCCAATAATGGGCTGATGGTATTTCTATACTGCCTATTGCTATTAATGTATTTGAAAAAACTCTTTTTATTGTCCCTCACATCTTGGGCAGCTGCAACTCCAGTTGAGCTTTGGCTGCACAAATTTTCTCCCTACAGCAGCAAGCAGCATCTCTGAATTCTTCCCAAGTCACTTGACCTTGGTTCCACTGAACATATACTTTTTTTTTTTGTCTTATTTCCAAGAGAAGATTCCTGTTCAGTGAAGCTGGCCTTGTGCATTGCCTCCTTGACTTGTCTGTTTCCGTTGGATGCACCAAAAATATTCCCTAATCCTGACCTAAAGGGATGGCTGCAGTCAGAAACCAGGATTTGTAAAGTCTTTGCACAACAATGTATGCAATAACAAATGATTTGACATAAATCTTTCCAAGACAAAAAAGCATGCATGGTAAAGACAGGTTTATAAAGCTGGGTGATGAAGCAAGGTCAGTACCTCTAATCTAAATGCAACAATCCTTGAGTTGCAGCACAAGAAGCCTTCTAAGCAACCTTTCCACAGCTTGCTGAAATGATGCACTTCACAATCTTTGCTTTCATGATTCTTTTGTTAAATAATTCAGTGGGGATATTTTGGATATGATTCTCATTGGCAAATGTTTATCTTTTAACACAAATGTTTCCACCATCTCTTCCATCTCCCTTCGGCTGTGCGAGTGTGCCGGGCATTGTTTGTGGCTGGAGTAAAGGGCATTTGGGTAATTATTTTTATTACACTACACACCAACATCCTTTACAATTTAAGGCTGCCAGTGCTTTGGCAGGTCTGACATCGCAACTCAGACTTCAAAAATGTGTTGTTAAAAAAAGGGAGTTAAATATTGTTTATATGTTACATCTCTGGACACTGCAAATTTCACTTGCACCTGCCAATGGCTTACTGATAAATATACACTGGTAGAAGTTCAACAGCAGCGGGCCAGTGAGGTAGATAAATATCAGAAGACACCATAAGCATTGAAGCTTAGTTTTATCGCAGCTCTCAATCCAGTAGATATAAACTCTTTTCTTAAAACAGATTAAAAATAAATAGTCTTTGCAAGGTAAAAACCCCCAAAACCAAAAAAACAAAAACACGTATTCAAAGCACAAAATAAATTTATCTTGGAGTCTATCTGCCACTATCTGCTAGGTTTTCTGTCTCTTAGATGTTAATTATGATTGACTCAAAATTTGTTGTTAAGTTCTAAGTATAAAAGCATCTCATATGACTGGTTGCCAATTCTGAAGTCTAAAGGCCTTGCTTTATATTGCTGTAGTAGAACAGAAAATATAATCAAAGTTTGACCTTCAACTTTAATCCTATAAACAGAGAATTTGCTTACTTTACCTTGGAAAAGGATGTGATTCATCACGGTAGCCCATAAATAACACCTCAAATTGTTAGACCTATCAATGAAAATAAGTCATTGTAAAATAATGTGATTGTAAAGTCTCTATGTAAACTACTTTCGTGTTATTTTAGAATGAGGAGGGCTTAAAGCTTGAGGTAAATATTTTTGAGGAGAATAGTTACTATGTAATAAATGCAGTAAACATCAAACATATTTTGTCTAAACAAGCTTGTTTTTCATGAAAAGTACCATAAGGTAAATACTCATGAAAGCTCCAGAGGAAGAATTGGGCTTCACTTAGATCAAGACTGCATATGGCAGGTTAACTAAATTGTCTGTTGCTTATCACCATGCCTGAAATAAAAATAGAGGGTGAACTCTTGTCCACATGGGAGCCCACAGGAACAGTGCAGTCATGAAAATGCTGTTTTTCAGAGCTCAAAGCTGAAACCAGAAGTTCTGGATGTGAATGGGATTAATTAAGTCTCCACTTTTTCTTTGTGACTCCAAAGTCTGACAACAGCAATTTAAATAGAAGCTGCTGTTTCATGGCTTATGTTTTCAACTGAAATACCCAGATAATGGAGCATTTCACAAAAGATATCTTTTTGTCTCTAAAAAGTCTAATTTTAAAATTCTTTGATGTAGCAACATAGCACTCACTTAAACAGTATGAGTCTATGGGGTATTGAACTGAACCAAATATCAAAATAAATAACCTAACTTTGGTTCATGTGTATTGTTGAATTTTACTGTCCACTTAACCAAAAAGCTGTTTTATTGGAAAGAAGGCTGAAGCTGATTTTAACCTGCTATATCAGAATCAGAACTTGTCTGTCCAACATTTAGATCTACCAGCTAAAGCTTTTGCACTCCTTGTGTCAGTAATAGTGGAGATGCCAAAATACAAATAACATTTTTCATCCTACTTTATTAAAAACTCTTTGTTTGTACATGATGGAATCTTTCAAGATAAATAATTAATGTGTGAATAAACTGTACTGCTGTTCAGTAAGACTTGGAAGTGGTGGAGTTATATCTAATGACAGTTATGTACCTTCCTTTTTACATTTCATTGGTGCCATAAAAATAATAGAAAAATAATGTCTTTTAACCTTATACAGGAATCATTCTGCTGAGATTGTATTGTAAATATATAGAGAAAGAATGTAATATAAACAATTATTGTTGTATGAATAATTTTCTGACAGAGCAGCTCTTTAGGATTTTTTGCACAAATGTGACTTTGTGTTTTCATTTGTTAATATAAATAGTATATAGCTGGAGTCAAAAGCATTCTGGATTTGCATGATGACAGCCCTCTCCTGGTCTTTCTCTTTGTCAGTTATAGTTTATTTACTTACTTGAACTTCAGACCTGGTGGGAGGATATGAGCAAATGTCAGGAATCCCACGTGGACTCAGTGAATCTCTGCCAATAACAAGCAACTGCAAGAGCTACTTGCTGGAAGCCTCTGCCGCAAGGAAACACCACCTTCCTCATTGTTCACAATGTCCCAGTCCACGTGCAGCCATTGCAGCCTTGGTGCCACGGCTATGGATACACCAGTGTTAAAAGTGGGACTCCCAGGCCTGGAGGGTTGAGTGGCCTCCCACTGAGCATGGGGTGCTGCTTTCAAAGAGGTCTGGTCTTGTAGCAATAGCAAAGCCAAAAGGACACCTCTGTTCGAATACTCATTAGGGTGCGAAGAACTGCCGCTGAGGTCTAAGTATGCAGGACCCTAAAGACAAGAGTCCATTCCAAGTAACTCGTAGCTTAAGTAGAAAACTAAAGATGGCACAAGGACAGAGCAGAGGGGGGACTGGGTGTTGCGTGTCTAACTGAAGCAGTTACCTTTCCATCCAAGCCTAGCCCTGGCAGATGGAGAGGCTCCTGTGGGGTAGGACCCATCCCATGTGCAGAGGGAGGGTGCTGTGACCTTGTGCCATTCGTCTCCTCTGGTCAACTGTCCCACAGTCAGGGTGGCCCGAGGGAACAGCAGTTTGACTTACATCATGTTCTATGGAGGGAGTGTAGCTATTTTGAGAAGGTTTGAAAAATAATATGAAACAATTTCCAAACTATTTATGTATAACTTCCTGCAAATCTGCAAGACGGAAAGAGAGAAAGTAAAAAGGTGTCTTCCTGATGATTTAACAAATGGCTTTGCCATTCTCACTACACTTCCAGCTCTCATGTCTTGGCTGTAAAATGAATTTACTAATGTAGTCAGTATTTGAAGACATGCTTCAATATATTGTAATTGAAAGGACCTTTTAAAGAGTGATCTCCAAAGACAACAAAGCTTACTTTCTATTTCCTTTTTATGGACTACCATTTTAGACAACTGCATGTTAAAAATTATCTCTACACACACAAAAGTTTTTAATGACATCCCTACTGAAATGTCACTTAAAGCAGCCAGCACATAATTTTCTATGGTCTGCTTTAATACTGTTTCTGGTTTTACAAATATTTATTTTGTGTTTGAAGATTTATTTGGGAAAAGAGACTTCTGATATGAGTACTGTAGTATTGATTCTTCAATCAGTGACAGCCAGATTAAAGCAAGTAAATTCTACTTAAGGCAGAGTGAAAATTTAAATTGCTGAATTTAATTGAAAAATTAAATTGCTGGGAATGGAGAAGAGAATTCTTTAGAATGTTTTAATTTCCCAAAGAAAAATTCATTTATTTTTTTTAAAGAAAAGAATAGTGAACACGAAACAACTTTTGTTGTTCTTATTATTATTCTTGTTTTATTAAAAGAAACATCTGTTTTAAGACAGAATAACAACATCACGTCATTACTGCTTTCTCTTGCATCTATCTCTTCTCACCCAAACATATGTTATGGCTCAGAAAACTTCTTTGTCATTTATACTGATAATGTAACTAATTCACCCATGCATGATGTACTGGTGTCATAAAACATGCCAATTTGTCTCACACAGTACTCATCATGTTGTGGAAGAGAGAGCCTGAAATATCAGAAAGAAATTTGAAGAACATACAACTGTGGCTGAACAAAGAGAAGTGGTGCTGGGGTTTATAGATGTAGTTAATACTACTGTGAGCAGTGCTGTTGCTGGCAATCCTAACAGTTAAAAAAAAAAAAAAATCGTTTACTGAGTTCCTTGTGTTGGGTTGAGCAGCTCACTAAAAATAAATCAACCATTCCTTTCTACTGCCATGAAACAGAGGAGAAATATAAGTGTTGTAGTTAACAGAAAGGCTGACCTTAGAGATTCTGTTGCCCCAGAACTGATGAGATTATAGAGAAGGGAGAGTTTATAGCAGAGATTTTAGAAACAAATGCTTTAAGATTTCATCATACATTTATGAAGAAAAACCCTGAAAAACATTCAGTCCTCCAGGACATGTTTCATGACTTGTATATCATCTTCTATCACACTCAGCTCTCATAAAATCTCATGCTGTGTTTGTATTGCTTTACAGAACACTTGCTATTTTGCTACAAAACTGCAAATAACTGGTACTGGAGTAAGCTTGCTACCTGAATATCTGATTTTTCACCAAGAAGCAGCAGAAAAATAGGTATACAGTTCATGGGACAGTAGGCAGGATCACTGTTCATGCTGACACCAAAAGACCAATTAATTAACTTTTTTGTAAAATCTAATTATTATTAATCATCTCCATGATATTTTTTTTATGCAGATTGGTAATGGGAAATAAAAAGTACAAAGCATCATCATTCTTTCATCAGAAAGACAACACTTAAACCCCAGTGACAATATTTTAAACGGGGTGTTAGAAAAACTTCATATATTTCTACTCTAAACATAAAGT
The DNA here is from genome assembly GCA_013397135.1 of Pachyramphus minor. NCBI lineage: Eukaryota > Metazoa > Chordata > Aves > Passeriformes > Tyrannidae > Pachyramphus > Pachyramphus minor. The sequence goes on from VYXB01006845.1 coordinate 69,651, forward strand.
TCTACCATCTCTGAATATACGCACAGCTGTGTACCACAGTTTGGTCTTTTAAGTTGTATTGAGTAGTTTCTACATAATTATTTTAACTTTCTTCACACTCAAGTTAATGAAATTATTTCCATGTTGGATTAAAACTAAATTTTTCAGGGAATTCACAACCAAATTGGTATTCAGCAGGTCTCTCTGCTGTGTCAGATTCTAGCATGTCAGCTAAAGGAAAATACTTAATTGATACAGCTGAATCAGAAGTGTACATAACATATGCTGTAAGTTTTAAAACACTTCAAAAACTACATCATGAAAAGGCATCATAACACATTTTCACTTCATACTCAATGGTAGGAGTAAGATCAAATTCCATGGAATTTAACAATACATGATATTCCTCTAAAAATTACTCAATCTGCGTCCAGGTTTTTGTCACGTTTCAGACCTTCACTAATGTTACTGTTTTCCAAAAAGTCTGGATTCTTTTAGGTGAAGAGGTAGAATTTGCCTTCAGCAATTTATTTGATGGAAAATAATTTAAAAGTATATGAGAGGTAATAAATAAAACTGAACTTTCATTCCCTTTTTCAGCTTTGCTGTGATATATTTTTGGAATAGATTTACATTTATGACTAAGGATAGTGTCATCAATAATTTACCCTTCAGCAAAATGCATTATGTTATAAATTTAATCACACGCCAGATAAGACTATTCTAATTTTAAGACCGTGTCATAAAGAAAAAACCTTTTTACTGAGAGAGATGCGATACTCATCTGCAAGAAGTGCCTTTTCACTTATCCTCAAAGAATTAAGTTATTTCAAGAGGTAAATTCCAGATAAAATACTAAAATAATTTTTTACTTGTTAGAAAATGTTTTGAATTTGTGTTCCTTTTAATTGAAAGATATAGAGATCAATAACTTTTGGGTGTACCTCAGAATTTTGATTTTTTTAAGGTGGACATAAAGATATACCCTCCAGGACTTTGCAATTCTTTTGAGAGATGGAAAAAAATAATTGATATTAAAATAACAAAAATATTTTAAATTGAAAGAATGACATAATTGAACAATTAACAGGGAAAAAATGTCATTTTCCATTAATTTATAAATAGAGTACCATCTGGTAAAGTTGACATTATAATTTGAAAATTATTATATAAATTTCAAACTTTTAAATTGTAGTATACATTCTACATTTGAAAATATTTTAATGCCGTTTCATATCTTTAAAATAATGAAGTGGACATGGATTATTGTCCTTTTTGCTCTGTATTAACAAAGGACTTTTATTAATATTTTTGTATTTCTATCATTTNCCAGTGTCAGTATAGAAAATTTTAATATGATAAGACATTTTAACTACAAGGGAAACCTGCGGAATAACACTTTAATGTACTGTTGTAGTGAATGAGATGGCACACTATTCCTTCCTCAGAAGCCATCTTGCAGAATTTCTGAATTCCTTAGCAATTAAAACAGTCAACAAAACAGTTGCACATTAAAAATAATTAAGTACACTTGCCCTTAGATGTTATGATAGAATTATATTTATGATTAATTCCATATTCATGTTGCTTTTCATCTAATGAAGCGACAAGTATATTTGAGTAATTTATTTTGCCTAAACTTCAGTCAGCCTTATGGTAATTATCCATATGGAAATTTTGTTCACTCATTTCAGAAAATGTAAAACCTCTTCTTCTGCAGTACAGAACTTGTCTTGTTTATAGACTGCTAGCACAGGATTTTTTGTCTCATGATACATGCCTGTATCATGATCACTGCTTAGTACTTGTATGCTGGTATTTCCCAGGTCTGTTTTCTATGTCATCCATTATCAAAATGAAGAGAAATATGGAATAAAACAATATTTTGATGCTGCATAGGATGAGAAATCCTCACTGAAATACCTCTAGACAGATTACAAATAATTTTCAGGATTATACTGCTTATTTCATTAATACTTTAAGGAATTTCTATGAAAAGTCAATCCTTCCAGTTTTTTGTGTTTTAGGTACACTGTCTAAACAACAATCATTATTTGAGATGTCAACCAACAAGATATCTCTTGAGAAAATTGCCCCAGCAAAATAAACTTAGGTTTTTATATCTGACTTTTCCTCATCTGGGTAACAAATTTTATATAAATCTTATAGTCAGGACCATTTTTAATAAGCAAAGTCACAAAAATGGGATACATTTGAATGTGCTGTTTATATAACATGAAAAGAAAACCCTTTTCCACCAAAGCTATTTGTTTTGTTTGTCCTACAGTTAATAGATCCCTTAACCTAAGTGTTTTGTTCTAGGGATAGATTGTGATATTCTGCGAGAGTTTCTTATTCCCATTGACCACAGAGGGTGTTAGACAGCTAGTTTAGAAAGTTGCCTCATGTTTGAACAGGTAGACTTAGGTATAAGGACTATCAATCTTAGTTTTTTCAACTTTGAATCTGGACTGTGAATGTGGCATGAACAACAATTACATTGCTTACTGTAATATGGCTTCAAAAGCTTAACTGATTGATTCTGCTTTATCCTTACATGCATTATAAATTAATAAGGAAAAGATATTTCCTTTGAGTTAGAGCATGCTTTTTTTCCAAGAAAATGCTTTCTGTGATCAGTGATTATGGTGAGTTCAAAGCAATAGTGTGTCAGTCTTCCTTGTGAGTGTTTGGTGTTACTGTAATGTAAACAAAGGTTCACATTAGTGCATGTTCTGTTCTCAGTGATATTTCTCTTGAAACAATCTGCTGTTGTTTCAGATTGTATCTGATCAACATCTGCTGTTGCTACTTATGTATTGTCAGGGCTGTGTTGAGTTCCATTACCGAGTTTTTTGACATTGCAATACTAAATATTTTACAACTTAATTTTTACATTTGTCATAACCATATAGAACTCCAGCCCTCATACAAAAGTCCACAAAAGCCAGAGAGGAATCATGAACTACCAACAGAAAGATTAAAACTGTATCTACATCAGACTTCGTGAGCTATGGGGAAGCTATGAGCTTAGGAAAAGAGCCCTAAGTCAAAGCAGTTCATCTTCATTTTTGCCTTCCTTTCAAAAAAATCCAAAGCCAAATGAAATCTCTCCCCATTTATATTTCTGAATTCATCTAAATGATAAACAGGAGAGGCCTGGAACAGCAGATGGGAATCAGTCCAAAAGAAGCCTCTTAATTACTACCTTTTCATACCAAACCTGTCTGTGTGGTTGTGTGACTGGGAAAAACAACCTCTCTCGGTCTTTCTTTTATTAGCTACTTTTTTCCCCTAAAATAATTAAAATTTATTGAGAAGGATGATGGGACTTCTTTCCTCACAGCCAAATATGTTGGTATTCAGTAGCTGTCTTGGTACCTACAGAAGGCAGCATAATCTCTGGATTTCGTGGTTTAACACAAGCCAACAACACACAGTAGCTCACTCATTCCCTCACATCAGGATGGGGCCAAGAATCAGAAGAGTAAAAATAAGCAAACTCATGGGTTGAGATACAGAGAGTTTAATAGGGAAAATAAAAGCTGTGCACATAAACAGAGCAAAACAAGCAATTCATTCACTACTCCTCATGGGCAGGCAGGTGTTCAGCCATCTTCAGAATCAGCTGAGCTTCATTACATGTAATGATGACTTGAGAAGACAAACATGTGCCTCTGAATGTCCCCTCCTTCCTCCTCCTTCCCTCAGCCTTATAAAGTGAGCATGGCGTTTATGGTACACAGTATCCCTGTGGTCAGTTGGAGTAACCTATCCCAACCATGTCCCCTCCCTACTTCTTGTGAATCCCCATCCTACGCACTGATGGGGCGGGAAGCAGAAAAGAAAGGCCTTGGCTGTGTGTCAGAGCTGCTCAGCAATAACAAAAACATCCCAATATTATCAACAGACATTTCCACACAAATTAAAAATGCAATTCTATACAAGCTAAGATGGAAAAAAATTAATTCTAAACCAAAAAATTACCTTTGTCCCTAATTTCTCTTTTGCTAAGGTTCCCTCAACTGGCAACAGCATTTCCCTTGTTATTTAGGAAGCAACAAAGAAAATACTCAACTTTTGGTCTTCTGTTTTGATGAATGTCTTTTCCTTCTATTCAAAATATATTGAACATAGATATTCAATATATTCAAATCACATAAACTAGAGGAAGTCTCCCTTAGGAAAGAAGCAATTTTAGTTCTCCAAATCATGGTGTTTTATTCCAGAAATTGTGCAGCTTGTGGTAGGTCTGATCTAATCCTTTAAGGAAGGCTGCATGGTCACATGGGCTTTTCTGAATCATGGGATCGAGATCTGCATCATGTGTGAGTTGTTGGGGGGCTACAGGTTCTCCACTCCAACATCGCCTAGGAAATAGTTGCCAGCTGAGATTTCATGTAGTTTACAGCTGTCTCCCATCTTAAATTACAGTTGACAGAAGCTGCAGTGGTTTGTGAGTTGGTTGTGACTGGCTTCCAGCGTAACCACTTAGGAGAAGACAATATAGTTCTTGATAGTTTCCCACTGTGAAAGTCAAATTTTTAATTTTCATCACTGAACTTCCAATTTTATTCAAGATATTAAGTAAATTTGATATCTTCTTCTATACATTTTTTTCTGATTCTGATAAAAACACACTAAAAAGTGCAATGTATTCTCTTCTTGCCTGGAAGTTGAAAGCCAATAACAATACATTATACATTTAAAAAACATTTCATTAAAGTTAACATCAGAATATACTGCTAGTTATAGATCATTTAATTGTTATGCATTAAGCATAAGATTAAGCATATCTCTAACATTCTTTTCAAGCTTTCATATTCTTGAAATTTATTATGTCAAGCGTCATCTGCTATGACATCACAAGATGAATTCAAAGCAATGATTACTTTAGTATTTAAAATGCTGGGAGTGTACCAATTATTCAGGCTGCTAAGTGAAAGTAAAAATGTCAGCTTAGCTCTGTATAATCCCGTAATGTTTAAAGGTTCATGAATTACACATGGACCAGAGAGAAAGAGAGAAACTAGATTTTGACTAAAATACATTTTCTGTGCAAAATATGCTGAAACCAGATCTTTTAAAATGTTCTAGTGATTAATCAGAGTGATTTAAAACACTTGATTACTTGTCCCTGTACCTGAATTCACTTTTAGTGTAAAGCTTTCCTGTATTCATTGTGAATTTTAAGTAAACAGGGTGTGCCTAATGTTTTATAGATATTCATCCGTAAAATGTAAGGATCCAGGTCTTACATTTTTTGCTTTTTGAATCAAGATGAGAAATACAGCTAGCAATAATATGTGACTGAGCCCCAAAATTTTGTTTGATTTTTTGTTCACCACTAAACCATGTCCCTAAGTGCCACATCCACANATAAGGTCACCCCTGAGCCTCCTGTTCTTCAAGCTAAACTTTACCAGCTCCCTCAGCCACTCCCATAAGACTTCTCCTCCAGACTCTTCACCAGCTCTGTTGCTGTTCTCTGGACACTGTTGCATGGTGGTTCTATGTGGTTCTCTTCGTTGTGATCCAAGGGCAGGAGCTGGAAATTCACCTTATTGAACCTCATACCATTGGCCTCAGCTGATCAAGTCAGCCTGTTCAGATCCCTCTGTAGAGCCTTCTTACCTTCAGCAGATCAGCATTCCCACTCAACTTGGTGTCATCTGCAAACTGACTGATGGTGCACTCAATTCCCTTATTCAGATCATCAATAAAGATATTAAACAGGCCCTAATATTGAGCCCTGGGGGACCCAGCTAGTGACTGACCATGAGCTGGATTTATGTCCATTCACCACCACTCTCTGACCCAGCCATCCAGATGGTTTTTTACCTAGTGAAGAATACCCCTTCCCAAGCCATCAACAGGCTTTCTCCAGGAAAATACTGTAGGAAATGGTGTTGGAGGCTCCCCTAAAATCCAGGCAGGCAACATCAACATCTACATCACACACTAAGCAGGTCACCGTGTCATAGAGGTAGATCACACTGGCCAAGCAGAACTTGCCTTTAACAACACCATGTTAGCCGGTCCTGATCCCCTGATTGTTCTGCACATGCCATGTGATAGCACTAAGGATGATCTGCTCCATGATCTTCTCCCACCACAGAGGTCAGACTGACAGGCCTGTAGTTCCCATGATCCTCCTTCGTGCCCTTCTTGGAGATGGGTGTTATGTTTGGCAACCACTAGTCAAACCAGGCAACCAACTGCGCTGTTTTCCAGCTTGGTACCTGAAAAATAATCAGTCTTATTATTTATAGAGCGAGGCAAAGAAGGCATTTTCTCTGTGTTTTCCTGATCCTTTTTCACTGTGTTCCCCCTCACATCCAATAAATGTGGATTCAATTTCTTCAAAGTTGCTTATAAAATAACAAAGGGGAAGGATTGATTCTTTGTTCTTGCTCTCCTTTTTACCAATGCCATCTATAAATATTATTACTCTTGTACTTCTTGTGACAGGAACAAAAAACATTCATTGTTTAACTATCTGTTTAACTAAACAGAAAATGTTCAGGAGACATTTTCATATTCACTTATAGCTCTTATAGCTTAAAAAATGAAGAATGTCCCTTTCCCTGCATGGATTTGAAAATCCTTTCTTCTTTATGCCTACCTTTCTAGCACTTTCTGTTCTAAATCCTAGATTAGCTGTGTTAAATAGTGGTGTGCATTTCATATAGGGCACTGCCAACCCAAATCAATGAAGAAACATTTAAGACTTCTGTTTTGCAAGTTTGCAACAGCTTTAGAGAACTTACCAAAACCACACAACTCAAAGTGAGTGCAAGAATCTCTCTGTCTAACTCATAGATTTAATAGAGTCTAACTCATTTACAGACAAGCCATGCATCAGACATATCAGATATGCAAACTTTAATCTGTGAAGGTTTGTTTTAGTTTCTCATCAGATATATGGGTAGTATAATGACAGATCTAGTTGAGCCTATAAATCTTTGATGAATGTAATGTGTTTGTGGATTGTTTATATTTCAATAGCTCAGAATAGAAGTTCCATTATGAAAGGATCACACTGTCTTCGATTATGAAGGATAATTAACTTGTCTTAGAGATCTTGTCTGGTTACAGCAAATTGTGTTTGGTCTCAGACTGAATTTCACATTTTTCTTAAAAAAGGCTTCACTGGTGAAATACTGCAGAGGCATTAGTGGCAAGAGTGACTACTTCTTAAAGGCTTTGGTTTGAGAAATGCTGACATGCAAGTAACTGTAATGCATCCGTTCATAGATGATGCGTAAAATATTGTGAACCACCTGGTTTTCAAGTCTTTCAGAACAGAGGAAAATTGAAAACTTTTTGGTGGGAGTCATGTATTGAATGTAAATATAAGCCAAGAAATATTGTTGTTCTACTCTGCATGAGCTTCCAAATGTCTTTAAAATGTCTGATATGCAGACTTATAAATAACAAAGAATACATCTAGTATTTCCTGGGTGAATATTCATAGTTTTCAGGTGGAAGTGATCACTCTCCAAGTGATTTCATTGATCTGCAATGTGTCATCCCCCCTTAGTTAAATTCATGATGATTTTGGGATACTTTTGATGGTTTCCAAGCTCAATTCTCTTTCTTCAGGCATATTATGAATCTTCTTTGAAGACAGAACAGGAAGGTAAAATGAGAATAATATTTTTTCAGTTTATCAGCTACACTCAGCTTATTATCTTCTCTGGTTCAAGGTCAGATATCAGTGTGACTTTTGGTAAGCTAAAATGGTTTTATAAAGATACATATAAGAATAGAAAAGAATAAACTGTATAAAAGAATAAACTCCCACTGTTCAGGTCTCTCTGCTGGTGACAATCATAATTAAAAATGCAATTCATTTTTTCAGAATTATTATGTTTATTGACTTTCTTGAAATACCTTTCAAATGTCTTATGAAAATTTAAAATCTCAGTTAAATTCTAAAATGTATTGGTCCTGGTTTATCATGTTTTATGCTCTATTAAGCTATTATAAAATTGTGCTATTCATTCATATTGTGAATCAGAACCATCACTTAGTATTATTCTTTAAAATTATTCATTAAGGACTTGAATCTGAGACAGCTGTGTTATTTTCAGTAAACATTGTTAGATTTAAGTGAGGTTATCAAGTGACGATGAAAAAAAGGCAGCTGTGTTGTTAGTATATCTATGATGTATACTTGGAAAACAGATTGAGCATAATCTTGAAACTTCACAAAGTGTAAAAAAAATGCTTGAAAGTATCAACATACCAAGGCATGACATAATTTACAAGTTTGCAATGTAATGACATGAAAAAACAGAAAAAAAGGGCAAATTTCAATATCTTGGTGTAGAAATGCATCCAAGATTTTTCAGAAGGTAGGTGAGATTTTTAGTTCTCCATATACTGTCAATACAGTGTGTACTATGAATGCCAGGGAAGGAGACAACAGGACTCGGTGATTCTAATCCAAAAACCCATATAGGCAAAAAAGGAAAGGTCTTGCAGGTGACTTCACTGCATTTTTAACTGCAGATGTAGCAGTCTGATCAGATTACAGTGTCCTGATATAAATAATTGGAATTATGCATTTTTTCAAAAGTATACTCTCAGTCAACTCTATAAATGATTTTCTAAGAAATACCAAAAAAAGTAGAAAATTTAGAAAAATATTTAAAACATGGTGGTGAAGATTTCTTCTGAGATTAAGTAACAGTTAACAGGATAATGACTCCCTAGCGAAAGAGTAGGTAGACTTTGAGTAAACTGTGAACATATGAAAGCTTACTAAAGCAAAAGTTTGGATGGAATTATTTTATGACTAAACAAAAGCAGAACTGAGAAGTCTATACTGAGTAAAAAAAGTAATTCAACTTAAATTCAGGAACACAAATTGAAATAAAGCCTATGACTATGGTTTTGCAAATGAATAGGTAAGAAGCAGTAATTAAACTATTTAAAAATAGATTAGAAACACATGCTGTCTCTCTCTGGAGGGAGGTAGATGGAATAAAAAGTGCCTACAACCTTGAATTTGCCAACAAATCTATGCAATAGACAGAAATAAGCCCCACATTTTCTTATACTGTTATAAGTTTATACTGTTTGGTGATTAAATGTTTTTTTTAAATCCAATTCTTTGTAATTTGCTGGACTTCTTCAATAATAATGATGCTAAAATTANAGTGTGGGCAGAGCCCTTCGAAATCTTCATTCGTGAAGCCAAGCCATGATGATCCGATGACCTTTCTGCATTCAAGCAGAACTGTAAAAAGAGAAACACAACCTGTGTGCAGTTCCAGTGCAAATTGTAATCAATATCTGCAATTTTTAAAAGTATACTTAGATTTTTGATGTCATCATTGATTGTGTAATATTTTACCTCTTTTAGTACAACTTAAAAGGACAGTGTTCTGATGGAGTGCTTCCTCTAGTCTGCGGAAAGAATTTACTGTAGTGAGTTGTTTGAAAATTTAGTAGGAGCAATAATTATGTAACTATTAAAAGCATTCTGATATATACTTAAAACACATAGCTAGGTTTGCTTACATCTTTTGCTTACAGTAGACTTGAGACAATCTATTTCTTATTCTGAGGTGATTATTAGTATCTCAACGTATTATAATAAAACAATGTATTTTATTTTAAAAAGATAAGGGGAAAAACCCCCAAAATATTTCTATAAGTAGTAGTGCTGCGTAATAGTGTCTCCTCTTAGGCACATGAAACACAAACTACAACAGAAGTTGAATGTAACTCTTCATGTAAACAGAAGAGAATAGCACATAAAATTCTCTTCAGGTAAGATGGAAGGTGGGTTAGCAGTGTCTTTAAGGCTCAGAATACTTATGGGTATACCTAGAAGGACACGCAGTTCAGAGGATTCTTTAGAATATAGCGTTTTGTTTTACTCAAGGAATTTAAAGCAAGTATTTCCCACAGCAGCTGTGTGAATGTCACTAGTATTTATATCGACCTTTTAATTGTTATAAAATTACGTATTTTTGTAGAATTGTCATTAACCCAAAAGCAATAACCTTTCTCATGTTTAAAGTGATTACAGTGCTTGTTATTATAGACCACTTTCCATGCTGTTCATTTAGTGTGCTGTGTTTTTAACACAAATGTAATCCACTCTGCATTTTCCATTCAAAATGCATAAGGCAAAGTGCATCATAACAGGATGTAACTAGGTATTAATCAAATTAGCACAACACTTCAAAGGCCCTGGCTTTTTACTAGGCTACTGTTAGACCACAATTCATGATGGAAAGAAACAGTGTAATGAAAGGCTTGGCAAGGGAGCTGTTTATTTTCTTTCCAGAAAGATATATTGTAGGTTAATTTTCATGATGGGAAAAAATGTGGAGGAAAAGTAACAGTAAGCATTAAGCTAAAACACAGTAAATGGAATTTAAAATACTACTATGGTTTTCCTATTGACAAGCATAAATGTAGTAATTAGTTGATGACACAACAGAGCTCAAATGACCTATGTTTTAATTACTCAAAATTCATGACCCAAACAAAGAAAAGTCATATTATTTAAAATTCACCTTGTGAAACACAAACAGCTGGGAAGGTTCTTCCTTCATCATCCATTTAATTTACTACATAAACATAAGACCCTTCAGCTAATACTTTTGAACTACCATTTCTCAATTATTTCAAGTATACTACTGATTTTTAGTTTATGATAATTTTAAATTATCTTTCAGAATAAGAAACGAGGTCTTGTGACATATAAGACTCCTGCATTAAATAGTCATGATTTAGGAAATTCAGTCTAATATACTTCCAGTGGACTACAGCAAAGCATCAGGAACATAAAGAGATAGTGTCTGCATTGCTCTCCTGGCAACGTAAGGGCTTAGTGTAAAATGTGAAAATGATTCTCTTGCTTGGATACTCTAACAGCATTAGAGTTTCAGCTGAAATTAAAATGATTTATGCTAATTTTTAGGAACACTTTTTAAATGCGTTCTTATGTATTTGTCTCTTTGACCCATTTTCATTTTCCTCATTTATGTTTTTAGGCTGCAGGGTAGTTTGGAATTCAGTCTGAAAGTCAACGGTGAAACTCCCATTGACTTTAGCTGCAGCAGGACAGAATTATTATATTCAAGGAAGTCTTCCCTAAAACAGCAATAATTCCTTTCTCTTCCAGATTCAGCAATCCACTCTCATTTAACTCATTTTTTTATTTACACAAACTTCTATGCATGTAAGCTATTAACGCTGTTTTTTAAATCAGTATGTAGCCATTAGACCCACTACCCTTTTCTATTTATTCCCAGTAGATGAAGGAAATAGTACTCAATCCTCTTGTTTGTGTTTTGTAAAATATATAAGAGGTCTTTGTGGCCTTATCTTTGTTTTTATTATTGAAGTGCATTAGTAATAGCAAAGTCTATATGAGCACTTTTTGGAGATGTTGAAATTTTATCCTGTGGAAACCTGCTTTGACATACTTGATTTGACATGCACACAGGCTCTTGCTAGAGAAAATCACTGAGGAAATGTTATTTTAAGTTATGATGATAATGCTTCCAAAAGGAAGATTGAAGATGACAGGATAAATCTTTAGGAACCTTTCAATTATGAAACAACGCAGTCAGTGCAAATTTTGAAACTGTTCAGAGATTAAAAATATTAAAAATAGAATGCAATTCTGAGAGTACACACATCTTTTTTATATGATATCTATATTATAGACATGGCATATGTGTAAGAATTTTATACAAATAATAATATAAATCTGTATTAGTTGTGGTATATGTATGTATATGGTGGATACGATTATTAGTTGATACAAATTTTAAAAGACACTGAAATCATCTGTTGCCTAAGAGTCAATTTAAGATATGCTTTGAGAAAGAATCTTAACATTTAAATATATCTTCTGCTCTCTGTTAAATAAAAAATAAAAAATTACTGACCTGTAACCCTAAATCAACTACATTAATATTCCTTAATGTTTGATGGTTAAATGAGATATTTTTAACAATTGTACTGTCAGGATTTTTTGCTTAGTTTATTTCTATTTTCTGTTTGGGAGAAGCTAGATTGTTATCAAAAATTCTATACATACTGACTTAGACGAATGCAGTCTCATTAAAAATAGCTGTTATTATTGACTGTAATATGAGAACTGCACAACACACACAAAATTTCCTTTGACTGTAAAAATTTCAATAATTTAAGTCACTCCATGAGACCATTACACCTGAAGAGCTGGTATCGAATAATAATTGGATACATTATTATGGTATTCACATTTAGTTCTGACTTTGCTATGTGCTGAATAAGAAATACTTTCTTCTGAAAATTTCCAGTTAACTTTTGTTTTAAGTTTTAACTTAAGCTTGCAAATTAAGTTACCGTTTTGTATCCTGTCCATCGCAATGGCTTCATAGAAACTGCCTGTATAATGTCTGATGGTATCCTGTTGTCATTGTGCATGGCTAGGATCAAATAAAGGATAAATTTTGACCTTAATCATGAAAAACTCTCACAGAGATGGCTGAATAGAACTGTACATTTAAACAAAGAGAAATTTTAGATGGGAAGACCTATAATGTCATTTAGCTACCTCTTTGTATCATTCTCTGAGGTATAATCTATCTATGCTCCCTCTATGTGACTTCTAAATCATTCAAATCATTCCATCACATCACTAGAGACAGTCTTTTTTATATCTGGCAGTCCTTGAAACTTAAGAACCTCTTTATTTTAATGATATGTTTTCTCAATTTTATCTTTTACTTCTGGGCTGAATTTTGGCTAAATGAATTGACTATCAAAATAGGAAGATGAACCTTTTTTTTTTTCTCTCTCAAACTGTCCATATGATTTAAACAGAGAACAGTAAGCAATAATGATTTGCAAGACATTTTGCAGGTATGTGTTCAGTATGACAGCCCTGCTATGGAAAAAAAGCAATTCTGAATAAATGACTTCCTCCTAAAAATTGTACTAGAAGTCCAATGAAACTTCAGATAACTAAAAGGTTTATGGGAATAAATACAGTACTCTGAAATTTCTCTGAGACAAAAATTCAGTAATACTTGTGTTCCCCTTGAACAGAGGAATCATAGTTTAATGCCTTTCTCAGGGAGAAGGAGACTATCCAGTCACTGCTTCACAAAAAGTAAAGATCATGGTAAACTTTTATGGAGAACACATGTTCCATACTTTGTCTAGCAATCAGATTGCCTCAACTTGGCTCTTTTAGATCATCGAAGTTGCTCTTATACCAGTACAACAAGGACAGAGAACATAAGTTACAGAACTGGTCTAGATATGGGGGAGAGAGTCCTATAGACGAGAGTGCAGAATGATTTCAGCAAAAGCTGCTTTTCTAACAGAGAAGGAAGTTTTTAAGGCTGTTTGTCTCTTATATCACCATTTAGGCAGCATAGGTCAGAAGACTGAAGGTGGAGCACCTCAGGGAGAATTATGTTGTTCTAGTGAAAGGTAAAAATGTTTTTTAAAATTAATTTAAAAAGAGGGGAAGAGCAGTACCAGTAACGAACAGAGTGGTTTTTATAGAAAAGACCACCTTGTGGCTAGAAGAATGGTATTGCACTTTACTTATATAACTTTCTTTTGGAAATACAACCAGAGGAACACTTCCAAAAACAAGAAGAAGATTGCATAGTGAGAATTCACCTTGAGAGAAGCTCTTATGCCTAGGAAAATTCTTCTTTCAATATTTCAGATAAAATGAACCTTTCAAACTCTTGAAATTCTTTTTTAATCAAATGTTCCATTTTGTCAATGATTTTATATACTTTTAAACAAAATTTAAGACCAAGACAAAGTTTTTTTTGTTTTGTATTTATTTTCAGTTCCCCCTAATGAATTTCATTCCTCTCTGAAATGAAGTAGTCTTGGGAGAAATTTTTCTGCCTTCATTTATATACAAAAAGAAAGTATCCCATATTTCAACAATTGTTGTATTTATTTTTTGTTTCATCATAGGTGAAAAGCAAATTATCTCACCCCACCCCACAGGTAATTTTCCAGACAGGAATATCTAGCTTGCATAGTGTCTTACATACAAATGTATTTGATTTAAACATCACACTGAGTGTTCTATTCAAAAGTAGAACAAAAAATTAAGTTATTCAATCAGTAGGAGCAGAACTTTCAGGAGTTTTTTCAGCAACGTTGCTCAGGATATAGGACACATATGCAGGAAATTGCACCATTTATTTTTACACTGCAAACGACTCAAGTTTAAGAATTAGAGATAAGAAAAAATAAACTAATTTAAAATAAAACCCTGTGTGCCATTGAAAAGTCTTTATTACCCTAGGCTTGTAATTATCTCAGTCACCAGACAGTTATATTTCAAATATTCACAAAATTTGACATATAAAAACAATATTCTTGTTTAATTATTCTTCAATCTTAAGTTTTGTAAACATCCATAAAATCAAGCCAAATCTAATATTTATATTTCTAAACAACTGAAAGGGTTGCAATTCAACTACATTTTTAATATTCACAAGTTTTAAGGATTTTTTCTCATGGTATAAGCTGAAAAGGATACAGTCAAGAGTCAGTTCTTATCAATAATATACCTTACTGTATCAGTATTTCAACATTTCAATAATTTTAAACTTTTAAAATATTTAGTCTGAAGCTGAGACTTTATCACATTCTGTTGTTAGAAGTAATTGTTACATTGTCTTTAACTATTCAGAATGAGATATTTTCACTTTGTGCTTGCGCAGAAGTGCACTAACATTTCCTTATCCTAAAAATGTCAAAATTGTACTTATTTTATTAAATTTAAGAATTTTTATGAGAGACTCATCTGTCCTCTTTCTGTGTATGGTATGAAAGTATGACAAGAATCTGTTAAAACAGAACATACAGTTTTTTAGAGTTTGGTGAATACAGAGATGAAAACCCCGCTATTATAGCCAGTTTGACACTTTCAGGTTCACTGAGCTGAAAATGTTTTTTTCTTCTGTTTTGTGATAGCTGGAAAGCAAATTCTGATTTACTTGGTCTAAATACAGGCTTTTAGTAATAAAATAAGCAGAAGATTCAATACCATCAGGTATTGAAGCCTTTGTATAACAGAGGCCAAAAGGCTTGTTAAAGAACTATCTTGCAAATATTTTTGTTAAAAACCCCAGCCTTTCAATGTAGAAATTTTTCTGTTTCAAACGTCAGTAGGACTTTTTTACTATTTTGAAAATATTATAAAAATGACAAATTTTGTAAAATCATGCTAGGGCATCCAATCATTACAGTGCTTTTAGCCCTATCTGTGTCTAATGCTTATCTTTTGGTATCTCTCTGTTAGCTTTTTGTCTTCCAGGCAACATATGTTGCCATTCATATGTAGTAGCCAGTTGGTGGCCCTGAAGATTTACTAATGTGATTGCTGTTCTCTTTGTCATTTTCCCCTGGGTTGTGATATGTCAGGTACATGAGAACTGAGACCCATCTAAAAAACTTGCTACTCATGGCTGGGAAGAAGCGTTGAAAAAAATTCCTTTTACCCTTTCCCTCTTTTATTCACAGTGTATAGTGAGAGACTAGCTACCTTTTACTTGCTTTCAGTCCTGTAGGAGCAAGACAGTACAGGTGATAACTAGAAGTCCTAATTAGGAGATTTCAAACCCATTTCCCAGAGCAGAAGGCTTAGATAAGGTCTGGTGTCCATCTAAAATGAAGCAAATCTTCTAAGATTTTGGATAGTTTTGTTCATTGTGAATATAAATACGTTGCAGTCAACCAGTTAATAGCCTATTTAAACAAAGTTTACTTAATAAAAAAAGCTCTAATTATATACAGCTGTATACCATTAATATTCTTGGACAGAGCTTTCTGCATACAGGAAGATATAAAGTAAATGAACAAGTCATGACCTAAGATGATGCATAACTGTTTCCTTAGTTCCAAAAATGCATTTATTGATTTTGTTTTCACATGGTCAGAGGAATACAAACATTTGTCAGCTGCATACTTTAGCACTCAGCCCATGCAGAGCCATTAAAAGTTACCCTGATGGATCCCACTTCAAATAAAATGCTGTTGCAGTATGTAGAATTACATCCCTTCTTCAGATATACAAACAAATATAGTCATCACAGGTTAGTGTTAGCAGTGTTAGAATACTTCAGTTGCCATTGGTAACAACAGGCATGATAATACTTTTGGGATGAATTATGTATTAATTGTTTTGTTGAAAAAATGGAGATGAACTTTATTTATGGCTGGGTTTCTCTAAAAGGGTTAGAAGGGTTGCTCTTCTATTGTGCTCACCAGGTTTTCAAATCAATATTTATACATTTTCTGCAATGCTAATGCAACCCTATCCATTTGTTAAAATAAACAATAAAACCTGACCTATTTACAGTGCTCTATATATGTTGTACCAGCTACTTTATAAACATCACTGTAGAGAATTAACAGTACGGATTCAGTGGTATAATTTATCAAATATGCTATCTGAAAATTAAAGATCCTGTTCTATGGTCCTTTCATGTATGTGGCTCTCTGAAGTGATGTGGGTGTCTGTACGAGAATGGGTTCTGGGACTGTACAAGAAAATTGCTCTTCACCAAAATCTGTACACTAATTGGAAACTGTAAAACCCAGACTTAGGTACAAAGATCAGGCTAGGTTCTCTGCTAATGTCCAGAAAAATTAGCCATTTTGAATTCAAAGTTATACCTTCTGAAGTGATAATTCATGGCTTTGAGAATATATCTCTGTTCTAAATTGCTAGATTTCTTAATACTCTTCCAATCACTCCTCAACTTTGACCCTGCAGAATCACTGCCTACTGAAATGAGAGGGGATTTCAGCCTACATGGCTCATTCATCTTTAAATCTTTTCTTCGATCTTCTTTCCTTTTTAAAACCAGGACTGCTGACAACTGCACCGAGTGTTAACTGAGTGAGTAGTCTTAATTTATCTTACTAGAACCTGAGCCCCAACCACCAACCTCATTTCACCTCAGACCTTCTCTCCACATTTATTAAAAATTACTTATGTTTCTCTTGGACAATTTGCATAGAAAAGATATGTCAAGTGCTTAAGTGTGACAGATACTAGATTCAATAAACCCATATCACAATTTTCAGTATCTCATAATATTAAAATATATTAAAATATTAATATTAAAAATTAATTTTAGATATGTAATGAGAAAAGTCCTTATGTTATAAACAAGAACTTCAAAAATTGGGGAATTTCTTTTTGCATAATGTAAGAATATGTAGGTGCATAACAGTGAGATTGACTGATTCTTCTGTAATGTTTTTGTGCAAAATAAGAGCAATTGCACTGACCACAATTAAATCTAAAGAAGAATTTGATTGATATATTTGAAACAACAGATTCAAGGTTTGAAAATATTTTTTTTTCAGGAGCAGATGTAACTTTGGATATCAGTACCTAAGTGTCTCACAGGCTTTGCATTTAGTATCTCCTTATGCTTACAGGAAATTTAAATATATACTTTTAAAAAACTTAGCTGCTTTATTTTGCACCAGTAGAACATATGCAGAATACTCCTCTCTTAAAATTAGTACCAGTCTCATTTCAGCATGTAGCATTACTTATATTCTCCAGGGATCTTCTCTAAGGAAGGTAAAATTGGTAACTGAAACATACTGGCAAAAATCCAAAAGCAGACCTTTAAGATCAAAAACATCTTTATGACAGGCAAGACTCAGCTTTATTCCTCTCAACTTTAGTTACTGCAAGTTGTTCTAAGGTAGTTCTCAGATTTTTTCTACAGTCACCATAGAAAGCAGATAGACACAGATATCAGATGGATATGGCTGGACAGGTTCATCTTTCAGTGTCAAAGTTACATGGATAGATTGTACTTTGGATGTTTGAGTCTCCCAATGACTTGAAAACACTAACAGATGTTTTATACTGGTCATTTTAGCTTAAGATAATCAAAACTAGTGATGAATCCAGCTCTGACCCATCTGAATATTGAAAGCTCTGGAGTTATAGGCCCTTACTGTTCCAACAGAAGAATTGTCTCACTGATGGAACACTAACTGATATAACACAATGCAAGAATGAACTAAAGAAGTTGTATGTCATGTATTGTATGTCAAACATACAATATTGCCATCATAATACTTCAAGTCTGAAAGTACAGACTTTGCTGATCCCATCTGCAGACCAGATTTAGCTCTAAGGTGGACATGCAGAGCTACCTGCAAGTCCAGAAGAAGCTGGCTGCTCTACCTGAAAAGTGGCAGAAGTAGGCCCAGCCCTGCAATAACACCATTTTTATGGACTAAACCAATAGCAGACTTAACACGGGCAGATTCAAGATCGGAGTGACACTGAAAGAGCAGATACTTAAAGATATTGGACACCTCTATTCCCTTAATAGGCAAAAGCCACTGATAAAGATTTGATGAAAACTAAATGGTTTTTATATGTACATAGGCATAGTTTCCCTTATAAATGAATAAAAATTGTTGGTTTTAAGTCTTAAATATTAAATATGGTGCTTAAGAAACAAAACACTATCCTTAGACATAACTTCCTTTGTTGCTAATATTTTGAAAATCTGAGGAGAATAAACAACAAAAAGAAGTTTTAAGAATCTCTCTAGTTCTCATCATTCTTGTCATCCTTGCCCTTTCTTTTTTTCTTCAAGATAGTATTCAACCTTCTGCCTAAACTTATATTTAAAGATGCATTTAAGATTAGTTATTAGGAAAGTAAAGTGCTTAACTTATTTGAACTGATTGCTGATAAAAAGCCTTTCAATATCACTTAGTATGCACTCTAAACACTTGAGGGGCTGGAGAAGATACAAGTGCTCCCTCACTATACCAAGAAGAGGCTGGCTGCACTCTGAAGTTGCTGTCCCACATGCTACAGTTGACAAGATCACTGTATTATCTGTTCTGCAAGTGGTGTACTCACACTTATCGTTGTGGGAGCTATCACTGTTACTTTTCCCCACATTATGTTTAAGGAGACTGCTTAAGATATCCACTTCTTCCTCCAGTTTAAATGTGACATTAAACACAGCTATTCGTATTCATAGTTGACACAGGCAAAATACAGAAAGATAAATGATTTGTTTGCTAACAGAACCATTTTGTGATTTGCTAGACAGTAACATCATCATCGAGTTTTATACACTTATCCAAAAAGCACATATATATACACATGTCATTAACCAAATTTAGAACAGTTCATATCCTTCTGTAATGAAAAAAAACCCAAAAAATATGTACATGAAAAATGGAGGAAAAAAATCACAAGAATATCCATCAGCCTTAACAGTTCTGGTGGTGTGGATTCTCTAATTATAGAAAATGGAATTATACTTTTCTGGGTACAATATATTTAATAATACTATTTCTGACAAACAACTGCATAAGGGTAAAGAAAGGGCAGGGCTGTCTGTATTATTCAGGTCTTTCTATTATTTTTAAGGTTCTTACTGATCTTTTCCAATCTTTTGAATTAACGCAGAAATACAGATATGTTTAGACAAATTAAATTATGTATAAAACAACCTCAGAAATTAAATACTATGCCTCTCACACTTTCTCTAAAGGCTATTATAAAGCACAGTTGTATGAAATGTTATTTAACCATCTGAAATACTTTTGTATCCATGGAATTGCTCAAAAATTAGAAAACTGGCAAATCATTCTGTATAAGTCTAGAGAGTTCATAATTTTTATCTGACAACTTCTATGAAAGTGTTGACTATAAATAATTTAGGTTTTGTCATTATTCAGTATTCTGAACTTTTGTGGAGAATAGTGGCACTTTTAATTTTTCTTGTCTTTCTCTTGTCCCCTTCTCCTCTGGTTTCTGTGAAATGTATTTTTTCTTTCTTTAATATGTTTTGTCACTTAGAAAAATGGAAAATCTTTGTTTCTTTGAAAACTAGAAAGGCCAGAAAAATGTAAAATTAAAAGTAAAAAACCCATCTAATTTCTCTAAAAAAAAATTGAAAAATCTCAGAAATTTAGAATTTTAGTTCAAAAGTTTGTTATTTAAATAATTATTAATATGTTTGCTTAATTTTGTGGACATGATTTTTCAGACACCATTACATTTTTTGGTAAGAATTTTGACACCATGTCAGACTTGATAGCTAAATGTATTAATATAAAAACCCTCTAGCTAATTATTTCAAGTTTATGAGTTATACCATTGTTTACACATATGAATGTAAGGCTTACAACTGAAAACAGGAAATAGCTTCATTTAGATTAACTTGAAATTAACATTGACCCTGTCTTAGAGCTCAAAACAGCTAGTTCTAAAAATTTATTGTTTTCCTCTACAGATGTGGTGTGCTGTGTAATTTGCCTCATGTACAGATGAGACAGTACACAGAGCTGAGCACAGGTGGGTTTTACACTTGGGAAAACCATCAGAAAACCAGTACATGGCCCCACATGCTGCCATTCTGCAAGATTCAGGCTTCTTGTGTTGTGCCACCTCTGCCCCTTGTACAGAAACAGCAGCAGACATGTGGCCACAGCTGTGCCCATGGCAAGATCCCCAGTGAGGTTCAAGGGATTTCAGGTTAATGTTGCCTTTTGGCATTGACTGTACAACTATCTAAAATCCCACAGCTTTGGAAGGGGAGCACATCTTCTAGCATGGCTGGCTGTACCTATTCCCCACTTGCCTCCTTATCCTCTTCTGCAGCTGAGTGCTAACTCTTGTGGTGGTGCAGAGGAGCAGGTGGCAGCTACCTAATGTCTTGCTGTGAAGCCACATGGACACATTTTCCCTGCATGCAGACACCCCAGGGTCTTCTGCCTTTAGCACAGGCCCATCTGCTGCTCTCTGCTGCACATGCTGGAAAGGATACTACTGCTTAAAGAAAGGGGCAGTAAATATATGACACTCATACTTGGGACCAAAACACCACCTGACATAAACAACTTGAAGCTGGGGGATGCTGCGCTCTTTCTCAACAATTTCAGGGTCTGTCCCAGGTTATGGACATGGTTTTGAACTATGCTAGAATTGAAAGAGTTTAAAAAATAATTTAATTCATATTTTGATGATTTTCTTGGAGATATATTGTATACTCAAGCACTATGCTGTACCTATCATTATAGGTACATGAGGCTTCTGTTTTTTGAACAAATTCACATATAAACTCTGTATTTTTCTCCTTCTGTCCATGACTATTTCAAAATGGAATAATTAAATAAAGGAGAAATCTATGATGTATTCTTCAAATGTGGTACTATAAATATAGCTAATATATTACAATGCTACTTTGCTTTTGATCAGTTTAGGCTTAAATAATTCAGGACAGAAAACAAAGACTGGTGTTTAAGTTAGGTCCTCTAATCTTCCAGGTCATGATCCTGCACTTATGAAGTTGAATGCTGATTTTAGCTAGTCTTGGACTGGCTTCCAGAAAACCGTCCTTGTGAAGACTTCATCCCCTTAATCAGATCTCTGATCCCACAGATCTGTGGAAAGAGTCACGCTTTCTTTGCCAATTGTGAAAAGATCAAATGTATGTGTGTGTGTCTTCATATGTGAATGTGCAAGTAACAAATTCAACAATTTCAGCAAACAGAAATGAGATCTGTTTACTTTCTTTACTTTTTAAAATAACAATAAGACAACGCAATCACACTCCTCTGGAAGTTTTGAATCTCCAAAACTCCAAACTACCAAATTCACCCTTGGTACCTGTCGTGTAGAAGAAAATGCGAAACAAGTATCACCATATACTAAGTGTTAGATTTCCCACAATAGGAAACTTCTTCAGCTGATCTGTTGATATCTATGTTTTTAACTAATATTTTTCTATTCCTTTAATCTAAAAATTAATCACATTTGAGATTTCTTTTTCTTTCTTTCTTTCTTTCTTTCTTTCTTTCTTTCTTTCTTTCTTTCTTTCTTTCTTTCTTTCTTTCTTTCTTTCTTTCTTTCTTTCTTTCTTTCTTTCTTTCTTTCTTTCTTTCTTTCTTTCTTTCTTTCTTTCTTTCTTTCTTTCTTTCTTTCTTTCTTTCTTTCTTTCTTTCTTTCTTTCTTTCTTTCTTTTCTCCACTGGAGGAGTAATTGCAGTTCTTTTCAAATCTCCTAGGAAATTTTTCAGCTATGTAAAGTTATAACAAGATGTGACATCCAGTCCTAGCTAATCAGTGTTCAACACAGACCCACTACTGCAGTGCAGGGGGTGGCACTTTCAATTTGCCCGTGACACTGACCAGGTTTTTAAGGAACAGTGAGTGAAGGGAGAAAATAGCATAAAAATGCTTAAATTTTTATAGAAAAGGTATAACTTTGTAAGAAAGCACTATCATAAATTCAAAAAAACTATATCTTAATGATACACTTAGAGTAAATCATTTGCCTTGAGAGACAGGAGGTCTCTGGTGACCTGTATGGCAGCCACAAGAGACTACCAGGCTAGCTACTTTGAGCTAAATGTACTCTCATATTAATATTTTAAAATGCCATAATGCCTCTCTGAAAACCTCAGAGGACAGATACATCAATTTGCGAGGTCTTCACTCCAGGAAATAGAAACAGGGATAATCTGCCATTAAAAGAAATAGTTCATTATGTCTGCTTCTTGGGAGCACATAAACTATGTCCCTCACATACTTATGTTGCAAATCCCCACTTTAATGTGAAGGGAAACACCATGCCCCAGAGCTTTATTGTCCCACTGTTTATTAGTACAAAAAGGTTTCTTGTGGTATGAAGTCTTAAGCTTGTTGCAGTAATCAATCAGCTTCAAAGAGTCTCTTCCCTGAGCTAGAATCATTACAAATAAATCAATTAAACATAAAGTTCCTATTTTCAGGAAGATCACAATACAGAAAACCAGAAGTGTATCATAGTTAGAGAAAGGGATTTTACTAGGCTGGGGCTTCTAATACAAGACTCCTTTCATTTACTTTTTTTTATCGCAAAGAGTGAGAGATTTATTTTTATTCCAGTTAAATGTAGAGTATTCCTCTCTTTAGTGCTTATTTCAGTATGAGAAATTTATATATTTATGAAAAAAATAAAGATTACTACTTCCTTATCTAGATGTAGAAAGGAATAAGAAATTAATTTGCATTCCTTTGGCTGTTAAAGGCACAAAATCAGAGAGGAATGAAATAAAATGTGTGAATAAAACAAATTTTTATTTTATTGGTTTATCTGCTGGAGGAGGTACCAAATATTAAGACATATGGAATTTTTTTCCTTGAGAGTTTCTGCTTTATTGATATTTAAATATGTTCCTGAGATTTCCCATAGCATTAAACAAAGGCTAACAGTGATAACAATGTTCTATTCTACTCTATTTATATGTTTAATAATATTGTCACCTTTCTTTAATGTGTAAACTAGCTACTCACTGAAATGTTTTGATTAGGTGGATTTTAATTTTCTGAAAAAGGGATGGATGTGTTGCTCTTTAAAAGCACATTCGTACTGGTTACACTTATTTTTGTCAAAGACATATCAAAGAAGGAGCCTTTTTGTCTTGATATGGGAGATGATGTTCTGATCCTGAGATCTGTGATGATCTTAAGTTTCAAATTTATATGATCATATACTATCTGCTTCTTGCAAAATATTTCTGACATATATTCTGCATGTCAGTGTTCTGTGGAAAAAAAGGTGGGTTTAAGTGTAATACAGCTGCTGCCTTTAAGCCCTGTTTCTGCTGTGCAGGTTGGAAGCTATGTTGTAAAGAAGTCAGAAAAATACAGCAGAGGACAGACTGATGTAAGAATTCTCCTGGATAACTACAGCCAGTTGCTGTTTCTGACAGATAGATGTCCTGTGGACAAAGAAGGTGCATGGTCATATATGGCTGATGGGCATAGTCTTGTTTTATTGTGTACACAACCCAAGATTTCCTAAGTCTGATTTATAACAACTAGGAGGGATTACAACAGAATGGCGTTCTGAAAGCCAGGCTAACGGCTTGATGAATAAGTGTCTAAATAAATTGATCATTTCTGTTCAACTTGCACTTTAGACTCAATTTTTACAATTTTCTCCATGAACAAATATTTATAACAAATACTTTGTTTTGAATCAGCTCAAAGAAAATTGTCATGTTTATCCAGTCACTGCATTTTTTGACTGAACACTTAGCATTGAAGAAATTTTAGCCTGAACTTACCTGTTGAGTTTCTTGAAGAGTTACATCTTCCACTGCAAAAAGTAGTTTTCTGGTGACTAATTATTTGCTATCAGCTTACATCACTGCTGGTGCACCATAGGAGACAACTTTTTATTCAATGGCAAATCGGAAAAACTGTTTCAACTGTAGTGTTCATTCCACAGTTCTCTAGTTTTGAACAATAATCACCCTTACCTTAGAAAGGTAATTTTTAAGCTCACATAAATCTGAAAAATTTCCTAATGGTGTTTACACCTTTTCATTTGCTATAGGTGGAGCTCAGGATGCGTAGGTTCTTCAGTCAAACCACTCATAATGTTATGTAGCATGATTCAGGATTGGAGAAATACTTCCTAAAGGACTTAAGTTTTTACTTGGTTTCCAAGCAGTCTCCAGATGACTTGCATTCTAAGTGTAGCAAAATAAACACTCAAGTTACCTATATCATCTGGATGATCAGGCACAGATGATTACACCCATTCAAACTCAGTATGTGGCATTCTTACCTTTTTATCCTACACAAGCATATTTCAGAGAAACAGAGAAGAGCTGATCCACTCCATGCAAATTCTGAGTATATATAGTCTTGCAGGGAGGGGGAATGGTTTAGATAGTGTAACTATAATCTTGCAAATATACACTATTTTCAGTATGAAAAAAAATCATAATCATGTATGGATATAAAAAATCTCTTCTCCTTTAAAATTAATGGACATTTATTGGAGAAAATCAGTATATTTCTAATGATGGAATTCACTATCCCTACAGAATTCAGTACCAAGAACTGCAGCAGTATGAGCTACTGGGCTTAGTCTGCTCAAAAGGAGATTTCACAGAGACAGGAAATGATATCTGAATGCATGAATTTGTATTTTCCAGTCAAATCTCTCCATGGAGAGTCATGTTTGTGCCCGTGCCCTCTTACATGTTAGAACAAGATCTCCAGAGTGACTGGGGAACCTTCATCCTTGAAGTCCTCCACCAGACTATACAAAGCCTGAAACAATCTGATCTAAACTCAATATTGACCATGTTTAAAGCAGGAGGTCAAGTCCTCCCGAGGTCCCTTCCAGACAGAAAGTTTTGGTGATTTCACAGTTCTATCACCTGCTCCAAAAGAACCCCACAAAGACAACCAGTGGTATTTCAGGAATTATCAGTGAATTAGAGTTCCTACCAGGATTTCTACTTTTTATAATGCTGTTCTACTGATTCTGGCAAGACAGTGGATAACAAATGTTGCTATGAATACCACGAACAAAAAGAATTGCTATGAATTAGCACTATCAATCAATTAATTAATCAGTTCTGTAATGATGAAGGGTACAAACAAAGTAAGATAAGACAATATTTGTGCAGAACATATGTGCCATGTAAAGAGCAAAATATTTAATCTTCTTACAGCTACCACTGTTTATCAGTTTACCTAGTCATATATTTGTGATTGCAATGCTTGTAAAATGGTAGTGCTGAGAATAGTTGGCCCCAGAGGGCTTTCTAGACTAGTGATGCCAAAGAATTAATTTTCACTGAGATGTAAAATTAAGGTTTTGTTCCAAGGCCAAAGGAGAATAAAATAACATAGTGGTAAATCTGTGTGAAAGAAACCAGCATCAGCAAAGCTATCTCCCCTCCTGAAAAACAAAACCAGCTAAAACCCTTTAGTAATATCCACTAGTTCCTTGATACATAATACATTGTGCATATGGTGAAATGTCCAAGTGCTCTTACAGACTCACAAAAGAAACAAAGGTACAGAAAAACCACTTACTACAACACTATAGTTCCAGAGGGTTAGCACTAATTCTGTCACTCTATTCAGAGAAAAGTATGAAACATTCACCTACATTTTGCTTGAGTTACCAGATGATCCTTCCAAGAGAGAAAAAATATCTTCTATGAATAATAGTATACTTGCTCTATTTGCTTACTTCTCCGAGACAATGTTGCATCAGAACCTCTACTTGCTGTAACACACCTGCTCTGATAAAAACCAAAACAAGTTAGGCATAGAAAGAAAATAGACTTGTGATGATCTTAAAAGGCTTGTTGAATGCTTTAGCTGAATGCTTGACAGGCTTCCACAGATGTATCACTTTTGGAATTTCGTATCTTCTGACCCCACTGCTAAAAACATATTTATGCAGCTGAGAGATAATAGAGTATTTCGTTAATGAACGCAAGATACCATTTTGCTTTCAGGGTCAGGCATTTTATTTATTTATAGGGAACTAACTTTTTTTTTTCATCCACAGACTGTACTTGACAGTCACTTTGCTTAAGGTAAGAATTTTAGTATATCTGCAAGCTAGGGAATCCTATTTCCAGAGGTCTGAGGTATATACGTTGTTCATGTATCTATGAGTTAAGACCCATATTTCTAAAATAAATGAATCCTCTTAAAGATGATTTTGACAATGCTGATGAAGAATTGCTGATCTTCTGAGAACACTCTGAGAACTGTCCAGCAGATGAATGTTAATTTAGACAAATTCTAAGTGGAATTTTTGCCTTCACTAATTGCCATGAAAAAACATCTATGTTTGATGTTTTCAGATCCCTAAGATATGGTTTGTTGCTAGGTACACTCCTATCAAACACAATTTAGTTCTGAATCATTGAATGGTTGTACCTTAGAATAGGCAACATTCCTGCTCCTTTGGGTCTTGCCTGTGAAGATGGTATGTCTAACTTTGTTACACACATTTTTCCAATTTTGAAGATACATTCTTTTTGTATTTTATGTGTACTACAGTCAAGAGAAAATTATTCATTGATTCCTGAACTTTTTAAAGCAACCTTGATCATGTTATTAGTAAAAAAATCCATGATTTTCTTAGAAATAGTAGGGGGAAATATTATAAGGACTGTTATTATGTCATTCTTCCTGTGACTCTTGTAGTTCAATCATGTACCCCAATATCTTACTGCATGACAGAGAGGCATTAATTGCATCAATAGTATTTTTAAAATGTTCCTGCCTTTGGTCCATTAACTCTGGTACTGTTTTCCCTACAGTTGGCCCATGCACTTCGAAGCAGCTCACACTCTCTTACAGTGAATGACAGACAGAGGAATAAGAGCACTTGTTATAGTGTCCCAGCATCTGAATTTACTGCACTTAACTCAAGGAATGCTTTCTGGTAACTGTTGCTCTGTTACCTTGAATTTAAGTTAACAAAGCAAAAGCAGAACGCATAAAACTACTGTCATATTCAGAATATAATTTTTTTTAAAAAAGTGTTAAGTGGAGGTAAAGGGAAATTGTTTATAATTTACACAAAGATTAGATCAGAAGGTCTCTTTTTCCATCAGGTTGGCAACAACCTTTTCATGGTGCTCGTGTCTTAACAAAGGGTCTTAGAAGAGCATCCTTGACAAAGATGCTCTTACTACCAAACTCTTTTTGCTTGTTATTAGGAGATCTAAGAGCCATTTAATATTTCTTTCTGAATCTCCCTTTAAATTCACTCTTTTGTCAGTGGACTGGCTTTTAATTTGTGGAGGGTTTTTTGTTTTCTGTATTTATGTGGATGTCTCTCTTCCCAGCGCACCCCTCCATGACAGTTAGTAAACAACTCTGTGTTGAATCCGAGTGTAAGAATTCCCGCTATCTGTAGTGTCAATTTGATATTCTTCAGCATAGCATATGGCTACTGTTATCCATATATATCTGTTACAAAAATTGTAAATTGAAATTATGCATAATTCAAACTGCTAAGTAGGCTAATTTAATATAGTTTATGATTTGCTGCTGACTGAGATCCTACCTGTTGGCAGACAAATATCTGGGGCTGACAACCAAAATAGCATGGTTAATAACCAAACTATTTTTAAATAACCACCTTCATTCTGCTACAGTGTAAAGATACATTCAGAAGAAATATAGCTGGATCATGTTCTTTTAAACACAGCAATACACTTAGGTTTTTACTAATATGTTACTAATACCTTGATACGGGCAGACTCTTCAGTTGTAGCCACCAAATTACAGCAATCTGTTATTTGAGAAGTAAATTAGAAAGTTTGATTTTTTGGACATTACCTGGAGAAAATAAATGCTCAACATGAAAAATCATGGAGGGCCACATTGCTGTGAAACTATATCCTTATGGAATAAAGGGCACTTAGCGTCTCCAAAAGTATCAACGTCTGAAGCACAATGTGAAGTGGAAAAGGCAGATCATTTGGCACCGCATTGTGAACTGCCCTGGCAGCCTTTGGAAAAATAATAGAGATGTTACTAAAATAACTTGTGGCAAGGGGCCAAATGCTGACATTTTTCACACGGTTGGACCTACCACTTAACCCAATGAAGTTCTGCATGAATTTCTGTATGGGACATGAATTTATCTATTTATTATATATTCATTTTAATAATCTGCATGACCTTGTACTTTCTAAGCTTTGAATAAAATCTATTCGATTCTCTGAAAAGCTAAGCTTGCTGCAGACGTCTTATGAAGTTTAGTATTATTCAATGCTGTCTTCATTTTGCTGCATATAATGGTCCTATTCTTCACCATTCATGAATTATGTAGGTCAGTACATACCCATGCCAGGAAAACCATTCTAGCAGCCTATACAATCATGTATTTTGTATATGTAATGACATATATTATTGTGATTCTCTCAGAAATATTTCAGGGAAAACTAGAATGTTAAAATGACTATTTTTGTTTGTCTCCCTTTGTAATGTCAAGTGGATTAGTTGTCATGAATACAACTGTGCAGAGATAGGGAAGGAAAAAAATAAAAAATGGAAAAAGTTGCAAAAATAGATGCTTGGCCAAAAATAGCTTTGCTATACAAAAATCATAGTGCTGTGTTGTGGATGGACTTTGCAGATCTATGGGTTTGTATACTCTAAGATTATTTTCTATTGTAAAGATATAAATGTAAAGTTTATTAGAAATCTTCCTGTGCAATAATTACTTAGATAAAGGATGTCCACTAATGTTTTGCCCTCATCATGGGTTCACTGAGTTTTTTCCCGGACTTTAGGAATGGTACACAAGCACTGCTACTGGTAGTCCAGATCTGAATCATGCATTTCTTGGATCTGGAATGTTAAAGCTTTGCTACCACTGACACTAAGCCAAATCTGGGGAACAATTCATTTCAGGGTTAAGAAAACTTCTTTAATCATAATTGCTATTTGTCCGTGTTTCTAAATTTCAAATTTTGTTTAATTTTGATTATTTCTCTTTGTAGCATAACACAAAAGCCCTGAAAAATTGCCTAATAACTGGTCTTTCTTTGTCTCCGAAATGCTTGTCTATCAAGTGAATTAATGAAGAGACAGATCAATATATTTTTTGGTAATTTTATCATTAACTAGACAATGGAAGACATGATTTCATGGCTAGACAAAGGGCCATAGAAAAAAATGTTAATTTTTTATTTTTTTATGCCTGTTCAAAGAAATAAGAAATCTTCTGAAGCTGCTCAGGATATACAGATTTTCAGAGACAGTCTCTGAAGCAATGTAATATAATAATGATGAGGTGTATAAAACTATCTTTTATTACTTCAAGACTTATATAATATGGTTGATGCATTCCTGCCTGAAACAGGTCTAAAACAGTGTTTATTGTATGTGCTAATATATTTTTTAAATATTTGGCTTGACATATTTTAGCATTTACCTTGAAGAATTTTTCAAAGTTTTGAAAACATACAAATCACTGCTTTAGGAACAAAGCTCTGAGCTCTGAAACAAACCTGTGACATATTTACACACAAGGAAAAAATGTGTATGTGTGGGGCTGGAGCATGGTTTGGTTGTTTAATCTCACAGGACTAAACATGGAAACCATAAGTACTCAAGTTCATCCTTGTTAGTGTCGTTTATGCAAGAAAGATTTCCTGGTTGACTGTGGCCACCAGAACACACTTTTTGATACTATTATCAGCTATCAGTCATTATTAGCTTTCAAGTCATTATGTACATTTAAACAGAGACAAAACCCATCATCTAAATCCACAGTCCAAAGAAATTTGGAAATTCCATCTTTTACCAGTCATTGTAACAAAGAAATAGATCACCCTTTCAGTCTATTCCATTAAATTTACTCCTAATACTAATTTAAAAGGGTGCTGAACATACAATCTAAATCAGATGCCCTGGTTTCCATCCTGAGAAAAGGTGGCAGAAAAAGAAAAGCACATTTCATTTTCTTATGCAAAACCTAGAGGGTTCATCAGCCTCCATACTCTTCTCTCTACTTACCTATACAAAAAAAATTTGTTTTTAGATGTAAAACCATATATCCAAAGTGAAAATCTTAGACTCTGAACCTTGTAATTTGTATAGATATGCAGATTGTCAATCATTTTATGATCAAGGAATAACTGGATTTTTTTACCAGTTCTTCTTTGAGTGATAATGGTATTCAAATATTTGTGACCTCATTTTGTTTGGAGTACAGAATCCTCCAGCCCAGTCTTTAAGAGATCCTATGATGTATTCTTTTGACCACTAAGTAGTTTTTTCTAAGTTCAAAACACACAGGAAAATTTGCCGCGTCTTTCAGCATCTGTAACTATTGTTTTCTAAGTCAAAGTGGTTTTATTTGATTTTAGTATGTAATTTCATTAACAGGGGTCAACACTCAATCAGGAATCCAACACTGGTCATTAGCCACTTTCACGCGAAGCTATGCAGTCATAGGCTACAACATCCAGTCCCTGTCAGGACTGAATCAGAGGGCTCGCTCTCTCTTGTTCTCTCTTCTAAACCTTAAAATTTCTGAAAATCACTCCTGGAACCTTTTCCTTCATGCTTTCATACCTGTCTTATTCCATCAAGATCACATTTTAAAGGCAGCTCTGTACTACTGAAAATCAAAGCAGTACCAAAACTGGTTGTGAGGACTGCCAGTTTCTCAGAATAGCCAGACTGATCAGTCTTTGCCTGAAAAAGATAAATCAATAAGTGCATCTTGTTATTTTATGATTTCACAGCTAAAGTTCAGTGTACATGTAAATAAACAAAGATAAGCACATGCTTTAGCAAATATGCTTATACTAAGACTATGAAAAGAGGGAATATTCAAAGAACAAAATGCAATTGTTCTAACAAAATTGAAATCTATAAAGAGATCATGGATTTGACCTTTTAGAGTAATTTGCTTGCAAAGTATACTGACTGTAAGAACATCTTGGATACTCAGTGCAAGTCCTAGCTATTATGATATTTGGTCTAAATCAACTAATAATATCATAAAGCAGCTATAGGTTTTTAGGGAAGATGCTACTGAAATATGGAGAAAGAGTAATTAATTCTGTCATCTAAGACAACTATGAAAATTTATTTCACAAAATAACATTGGAAAAAGAAACATCTGACATTTGCTTTGTCCTCTCTGGTTGTCCATCCTGTGTGGTTTTCTGTCTTTTCAGTTAAGTGGTGTTTCAGTTTAGAGGGATGTAAAGTAGTATTTAAAAAATAAGGACAAGCTTTTATTAGACATTTACCTGAGTCCAGATTAAGTCTTCCCTATGAGGTCCTGACATTTTATAGTTCTACAATTAGCCTTTTCCCAAGGGCATTCTCCCACGTGGTGATAAAACATTTCTATTTCTGGAAACAAAATAACAAGACTAGTCTTGTAAGAACAGGAAAAGTGGTGTTGTTTCTAGATATACACCATATCTCATTTTGCTTTTCTATAGAATTTCACTTTGATATTTGACCCTGTTTTCTTTCTTCATTTTTAATGGAATAACACACTATTTCTTCATTTCTTTTTTGGTGGTATAAAAAGTTGCTCAGTATAATTAGAAGTTATGTTTCAGCTGAATAAAAAATTTTTGGCTCATACCTAGTATCACAACAAAGGGATAAATACTCATTTTTTATTTTCCAGCAGTCAGCTAAGTTTGTTTCTCACAATTTCTGTTTTTCAGCTTTCTGATATTGTGGATCTCTGTTTTATTGTCTCTCTGAGATAGACTAGATCCTATTTCCTCAAAGGAGGAGCCAGAAAAGGAAAAAGTCTATGAGTTCCTCTCAGTGAGAGTTTTTACTGTTGCAAGATCTCATTTCCCAAGTGGTGTACCTTTCTTCTATTTATTTTCTTTCTTTTTCTCTTCTCCTTCTGGGTGGAAGTGCATCTACCTTTCTACATCAACCAGTTGCAAGGGAGCAACCCTGTTAAAATGGAGACTTTTGTGGTAGTGGCCAGAGTATATCACTGAGTGAAAATTATTAGCCTCTGACATACTGGAGGTCAGTCCAAATGATCTATTGGTCCCCTTGGACTTAGACTTTAAAGGTTTTTATAGATCTATTATTTTAACACAAATTATAAATAAAACTTAATCACTATCTTTCATAATTTTCCTGGTGGCAGGTGGTGGTGGAAGATGTATTATTCAGTTGATTCATCTAGAGTAGGCCTACAATATGGACTAAAGAAAAATCGTTAGTTATTTGGACCCCCACCTACAGCAGAACATGTAGGATTTGTATGGTAATCACTGGCAAATTGCATCAATAAAGAAAAATGTATATTAGACTGTATTAGAAGGAGTGTACTAGCAGAATAAGGGAGGTTTGTTCTGTATTCAACGTCAGTGATGCTACTCCAGGGAAAGTCCACTTCTGGGACTGCTGGTTGAAGTCCTGCTCTGGAAAACAGGAAGAATCCAGTAGAGAGCTCCCAATGTGGCAAAGGACCTCTGGGAAAGCTGGGCTTGCTAGTTTGGTGAGGAGAAGACTGAGGGAAAAGCTAACAGTTTTTTACTGTTACCTAAAAGGTTCCGAATGACAGAACCAAGCTCTTCTTCTAGAGGAAAATAACAAGCAGAATGGGCAGTGGTGACATTTTCACCAAGATGCTTACCCAAAAAAATAGAGAAGGCTTCATCTGGAAGTTTTTATGAGATTCAGATAGAGAAAATCTCAAGAAACCTGAATTATCACTAATGTCCTGCTCCACACAGGAGGCTGGATCTCCAGAAATTCTTTTTAAGTAAAGTTTCTGTGACTCCCTGTCACTTGTTTTGAAAATATTTGGAAATCCATGAGGCTACAGAAATCGTTCTACATCACCATAAATACTGGAGTGAAGAATCAGACACTAATGCAGTACTGCTCTAAACAGGGGATATGCATCCATGAATGTGTCAGATTTTGTGGGAATATGTACAAATGTACAGGTAACAGTCCAATAAACTCCCTGGTAAATCTGCCTCCAAACTTCTAGTATTTCAAGGAAAGGTTTCAACATTGCTTCTTCAGCAATTCAGAAAGATGACGTTTTTACGTACAATATGTACGTAAGAGAATGAATTTCTAATGTAGAAAAGTTTTCAGATAAAAAGATAATTTACACAACAAATCAGCCATAATTCATTTAGATCATACAGATGATGCAAAAAGTTTGAAACAGGTGTGTTTTTTTTTTTCGTTAGTGCAAGCTCAGGTTTCAGTCCCCAGTCACTTGAATTTACGTATGTGGGACATTCTCAAAGAGTAAGACAGAATCATGCATATTTGTAAGCATTTGTATGACCAGACCCTAATGGATATGCATGTGTAGGAATAAGAGATGATACAAAATTTTAGCTTTTATAATGTCAACCAACCTTTGACCATGATTTGGCACACAAAGGATACTATACAAAACAATGGCAAATAGAAAAATGTGACAATGTGTAGTAAGATTTCTATGTCAAAACAACATCAGAACATTCAAAGGAACCATTTATGATGTCAATGAAAGAACTGCCATTCTACTAGTTCACATTACTTCTCTTTTCCTTACTTATTTATGTGCTTTACAGGAATGCAGCTTTCTCAGCAGATGATGTTCCACCTTGGAACAATTTCTACTGCTGTCCCCTTGTAAGTCAGGTCAAGTATGTGTCATACACATCTGCATATGTTTAAAATGGAGTTTATACCTGTGAAATTCTAGGTATGACAACTCTGTATAAGGAACAATGCTGTATATAAGGAACTTGATTTTATTTTGAATCACGATTTACAGCCTCCAGGAGGAACTTCAAGAAACAGCCAGAGTCAAACGACAGATGTGAAAATGCTATTGTAATTTAAGACAATAAAATATTTCTCCTTCAGTCTTTGTACTGGATTGACTATTCTGATGCCTAATTTTCCATTTCAAATTCTATTTTCATAGATACAAAAACAGGCAATTTTTAATCACTATTTGACACAATATAACACAATGTAAAAGTCTGTGGTCCTTTCAACAAGTAGTCACATTCAAGGCCAAAGCCTGTCAGAAATTGGTGCTTGCACGCCTCCAGTATTTTTGAGGTAATGATGTGCTATTAATTTCTTATTTTAAAGATAATTATAATTCAGGATCGTGATTATGAGGTAGGCCTACAATATTAGATAAACAGTATTCTCATGAGGTTTTGGAGGAGTTGACTTAAGCAATGAAATCCTAATTGATACTCCTACTGAATGCCCCAGACATGCTGCTTTGTCTGTATTAGCATGATATGGGGTCAATCAATTTGTAATGGTTAATATTTTTCCAAATGTATTACAATCATTTCACTCCATGAGCAGCAATTCAAATCAGTTACAGAAACTGAAGACTTTAAATCCCAACTGCAATCAGAAATGGAAATATGTTTCTTCCCTCCAAATAAAGAAATTATTGTTCGTATGTGTTTGCTGTAAACCAGTGTAAAGCAGAAAAATACTAGCTCATTTTATAGTAGTTTCAGTAATATCATTTGCCTAATTGCACTCTGCCTATCTTTTTTTCTCCAGCAGTTTCAGCTGAATAATTCTGCCCATGTCATGTGGCTTAAACTCCAATGACTTCCCCAGACAATTCTTCCTTCTTCTTTCCTCACCTTGTTGAGACACACAAAGGCAAAAAGCTGAGAGAATAAATGGTCTTGTACAGTGTTCTGAAGGTCAATGGATACAGGATTTGTAAGCCCAGTTGAGAAAAAATTTCTGAAGTCAAGAGCGTTGGTAAAGTGTGCAACAGCACTTTAAATTGAACTTTGGCTCTATTTTAACGTATATAGAATGGGTTCTGTTAAACTACAGTTTTCTGGGGGAGAATGCTTTTTTTCCCATAGGCAGCAGTATTAAGAGCCTTTATCTCACATCCTTTTTTTTTTTTAGCACTACTGTCAGAACCTCTTCAAACTGAAACCCAAATGTTTTGAAAAGGCTGTGACTTATGGATGTTACCATCTGGACATTTTAAGGAACAGTTCAAAAACCCAAGGATATCTAAGACATGTTCAATTCAACTACAATTCTGAGTAGTTTTTTTCTTCCCATCTTCATGTCTTTGAGCTTTTTCTCTTTGCAGTAATAAAAACATATGTTTTGTGTCATTTCATTTTGGAACTGAGGAGTTAGAATTTTAATGCAATGTGTAAGAGCAGTTCCTGAAAGGGGCTGTTAACTGGTTTAGTTAGAGGAAGTTGTTAAACTGCTTGGATTTGTAATGATGCAGCTACTTAAGTTAACATATTTAAGTGTTAATATCAGGAGGGAAGGAAAGATGAGCACAAGGTTATCCGATGAATAATCTTAGTAAATTAAAATAAATTTCAGTTCATATAAGGAAAAGGTATTTCTATTATTATTTAAAAAGCATATATTTTTATTTTCAGGCATTGAATTTTGACCCAAAAAAGGCTGGTCTTGGTTTGATTTTTTAATTAACCATGGAAATGGTGTTAAGAAACAGAATGGTATTAAGAATGTAAATCATTCCAGTGGTATATATATTTTTTAAAGTATATTTTGCTCCTATGAATCTTTTAAAAATAAATGCTTAAGAAATATTATAAAAAAACAATCCAAGGACAAAAATTTAACAGAGTTATATGGAAATAGAAACACTCAACAGAGATTTTATTAATATTCTATCTGAATATTCCTGGTATGTTGTATTTTTTTTGACTGACTGAGATATTTAAGCTCAATCATCACCACAATACATTTATAACACAGTCATTAAGTTAAAAGCAGAAATTCTCACTGGAAAGATTAGCTATATTATTTTAATCATTGAAACTTATAGTATATTTCTTTCAATGGTTTTCCAGAGCACTTGACTTATGGTGGTGAATTAAATTTTGCACATGTGCATAGGCTGAGAAATTAGAAATTCTACTAAAGATTTTAAGTACTTTTCCACATTAAAGTATTAGAAATATCAAATAATGCTGCTGATGTGAATCTCTCACTCAAGTATCTGAGGATTTCCACCACAGAGATTTGTGTCTTTCATACTTTTTTCTTCCTGCTCTCTTTTTCCCCCACCTTCTCTGTGCCAGGTCTGTCTTAAGGTTTTGCCTTGCTTTTAGTTCTTTATTTCTCAATATGTTCTTCTCTTTGAATAACTCTCATGCTTTACACAGTCATCTTTTTTCTTTAAATAGCTCACTGAACTGTAACTGTGTAGGAATTGATTGGGAGTACATCAATGGCTCTGTACTCCACAGGGAACTACTGAGGGCCAAGTTATCACTATGCTCTGACACAGCTGGTTCCTGTTAACTTGAATCTGAGATGCTGTATAGGTAACATTAGGGTAGGTAAGCAATAAGCAGTGCTACGAGACCTTTGCATCTCATGGTTTTTCCTAGTGTAAAGGAAATACTAGATAAAAATATATATGTAAAACTAACCAAGAACTAGTGTGGCTCATCTAACTGTAGGGACTGTGTGACTCACTATATGCTGAGTATGCTACTTTACATCTGGATGTTGTAAGGCTACCAGGAAGACCACAGTGTGTGCTGCAATTTGACAGTGGGAGCAGCTTGAGTCTGCCTGCATTGAGGTACCCCTGTGGCTGGAAAATCAGTGTGTGATAGAGTATTCATACATGCCACGCAAACGCAGGCGTTGTTATCACTCCCTTTTGTGGAGTCACTGGAGCACACGGTTCTGGTGAAAGAAAGGAGGGAAAGTTAAGGGGTTTATAGTACAGTATGGTGTTGCATAGTGTAGTCTGGTGTAGTCCAGTGTGGCGTTTTTGTAGCAAAGCATGGTACTGTGTAGCATAGCCATGGTATGGTTAATGATGTATTATATAGTGTAGTGTATTATAGTGTGGTGTGATGTGGTATAGTGTAGTATAGAATACTGTGGTGTGATCTGGTTTGGTACAGTGTCAGATTAGAATTTATGGAATGAAATAGAGAAGTATAATGCTAAACATGCCCCTGTGTTTGTTTTTTCTTAATCTAATCATACAGTGGGCTGAAAATATTAAATCTAGATTTTCATCCATGGTTTATCAGACATGCCATTTCAAAAATCAAATACAACTCAGTACCAGCCACCTCCAAAAATATCAGTACATATCACATACAGAAATTATCTTAAGTGAAAAAAATTGATAATCTTAAATTAATCTTGTTAATTGAGCAGGATAGGCTCTTTTATGCTACAGCAGTTGTTACATTATAATGTAATCCAAGGGTACGAGAAGAACTACAGATTCACAGGATCACAGAATCATTTAGATTGGAAAAGGCCCACAAGATCATGGAGTCCAGTCTTTGGCTGATCACCATCTTGTCAACTAAATCATGGCACTAATGCCACTGCCGTCATTTCTTGAACATCTCCAGGGATGGTGTCTCTTCTACCTCCCTGGGTAGACTGTTCCAATGCTTGACAACCCTTTCAGTGAAGAATTTCTTCTTGATGTCTAACCTGAACCTCCTCTGGTGCAGCTTGAAGCCATTTCCTCTTGTCCTGTCACTGGTTGCCTGGGAGACTGAGCCCTATGTTGCTACAACCTCCCTTCAGGTAGTTGTAGAGAGTGATAAGTTCTTCTCTGAGTCTACTTTTCTCCAAGCTAAACCCCAGCTGCCTGAGCCGCTCCTTATAGGACTTATTCTCTAGACCTTTTACTAGTTCCATTGCCCTTCTCTGAATTGGCTCCAGCAGCTCAATTTCTTTCTTGCAGTGAGGGGCTCAAAACTGAACACAGGACTGAAGGTGCAGCCTCATCACTACCAAGCAGAGGGAACAATCACATCACTGGTCCTGCCGGCCACATTGTGGCTGATATAAGACATTATGCTATTGGCCTTCTTGCCTACCTGGGCACGCTGGTGGTTCATGTTTAACAGCTGACGACCAGCATCTCCAGATCCTTTTCTATTGGACCGCTTTCCAACCACTCTTTTCCCAGCCTATAAGGCACTGCATGGGGTTGTTGTGATGCAATGGTTGTGACCTGGCAGTTGGCCTTGTTGAACTTCGCACCATTGGGCTCAGTCCATCAATTCAGGCTGTCCATATACCTTAGCACAGCCTTCTTACCTTTCTGCAAATCAGCACTCCCACTCAACATAGTGTTGTCCACAAACTTACTGAGGGTGAACTTGATCCTCTCATCCACCCATCCAGATAATCAATAAAGATATTAAGCATGACTATTCCCTACACTGAGCCCAGGGGAACCCCACTAGTGACTGGCTGCCAACTGCAGCAGCAGTCTCTAGGCCCAGCTATCCAACCAGGTTTTTACGCAGTGAAGAATGCCCCTGTCCAGGCTGGGGGCTGCCAGCTCTTTCAGGAGTGTGTCATGGGAGATGGTGTCAAAGGCTTTACTGAAGACAACACCCACGGCCTTCCCCTCATCCACTAAGTGGGTCAACTGGTAACAAAAAGAGATCACGTTGGCCAGGCAGGACCTGCCCTTCCTAAACATGTGTTGTCTGGGTCTGGTTGGTTGATTGTTCTGTATGTGCCTTATGATCACTCTCAGGATGACCTGTTCCCTAACCTTCTTGGTGACCAAGGTCAAGCTGACAGGCTTGTAATTCCCTGTATCTTCCTTCTGACCTTTCTTGGGATGGGCACCACACTGGCCAAGTTCCAGTCATCTGGAATCTCCCCAGTTAGCCAAGACTGATGGTAAATAATGGAGAGTGGCTTGCTGAGCTCTTCTTCCAGCTCCCTCAGATCCAGATCTGAGATTCCAGATCCAGATCCATCCTCAGATGAATGAATCCCACCTGGTCCCATAGACTTATGAGTGTCTAAATGGCTCAGAAGGTCACTAATTACTTCCTCCTGGATTGCAGGGGGTCCATTCTTCTGCCTGTCCCTGTCTAACAGCTCAGGGAGCCAGTTACCCTGAGGGTCAACAGTCTTACATTTGAAGACTGAGGTAAAGAAGACATTAAGTACCTCAGCCTTTTCCTCATCCTTGGTGACAATGTTGCTTACTCTGTCCAATAAAGGATGGAGATTTTCCTTGTCCCTCCATTTGTTATTGATGTATTTGTGAAAACGCTTTTATTATCTTTCACAGTAGTGGCCAGATTGAAAGAACCATGAACAGACGATAATGTCCAGAGATTTCAAATGTTTTTGGTGGGCAGAAAAGCCACATCTTCTGCTTTTAAAAAAGAATAAAAAAATTACATTGTAATAGGGAAGATATTATTTTCAAAACCATTATTCTTATGATGGACTATTTAGATAAAACACTGAACTAAAGGTTGTAATGTATTGACTGCTCCATCAAAGAGGAGTACTTGGCAGAAAGATGGCTATGGTGAACAGAGCTTTATGACTGCCTGCAAACTGTGTGTGGAAGATGAACAATCTTCATTAGAATAAATAAATGTACAAGGTTACACTACAGCTATGGGGAACATCCTCCTCATTTGGCTAGTTTTGGTTAATTTTGGTGTCTTTTTCTGAGACTATTTTTAATTTGATGCAATTTCTTCTCCTTCTGCTGAAAATGCAGGTACGTGTTCCTGTGGAGCTCAGCAGGCATACCTTTCCTAAATTCCAGCTTGCTGATGTTGTTTGACCCATGGGGAGGGTCAGCAAGACAATGAAGAAGGAATTTGTAGTTCAGACAGAGACCAAGTGAACTGCTGTGCTTAAACACATGAAACCTGGGAGATCTCACACGTGTTTTTGCAAAGGTATAGAGAATGAAGCAGGCTAATTTTATTTACAAAACTAACTCTTGATAGTCAAGACGAACAAGTTGCAAATACTGTCTTCTTGCATTTGTCTGTTATCTATGCTTATGCTTATCTTGGTCTGTCATTCAGTCTGCACTGTAGCTGTCTTTCGTTAATAGCTATGCCCACCCAGTATACAGCCTTGAGTTTTGCAAAACACAGTAATTGTATTTCCTGCATTTCAAGTCAGAGAAAACACAAAGAGAGAGACATTTCTATCATTCTGGCATTTGTGTTTTTCCCTTAATGAGAGTTTTCTGGCATTTGCGTTTTTCCCTTAATGAGAGTTATCTGTATATACTGTAAGGAGAAAATTGCAGAGATTAACCAAAATTTAGTCCTAAAAACA
Source organism: Pachyramphus minor (assembly GCA_013397135.1). Taxonomy (NCBI): domain Eukaryota; kingdom Metazoa; phylum Chordata; class Aves; order Passeriformes; family Tyrannidae; genus Pachyramphus; species Pachyramphus minor. The sequence goes on from VYXB01006845.1 coordinate 110,064, forward strand.
AATGATAGAATATAAGGTTATAATGACAAACTCAAATCAAAAACGGAGATTTGAAGAATAATTTCAGAATTTTTCAGTCACATGAGACAAGCAAAAAACCAGGAGTTGAAAGAAGGGTGAGAAATTTCAGGGAACTGTCTGCCTTAGAACTGTTCTAGTACATTCTTTCTTTGTAAGATTCAATTGCATGTAAAATAATTTATTTTACATACGGAAGTGGAAGAAGAGAAAACCCACTAGAAAAATTCGCTATGTCACCAAGGGGTTTGTTTGAACTCACAGAATGGTTAATACTAAGAAGGTAGGAAGAAAATTAAAGAGCTCTGACATACCTGTAAAATCCATCATACTGCTTATGAAGAATCATTAATTAAGTTGCTAACTTGCAAAATATGTTTGTGGATTTCAGTTAAAGTAAAAAATTTCAACTGTTGAGCTGACAGAAGACCATCTAACAAAATCAGACAATTCAGAAGACAGCTTTTAACCTTAAACCAGCTGCATAACTCTCTACATATACTTTCCTATCCATTCCAGCTGTGAGATGAAACTCATTAGCTTAGAATTTGAATATAGAAAGAACCAGTAGTTAACTGATATATTATATTCAACAACTGGAATCATTTAATAAACAAAGGATGTGGATAGTTCTCAAGTGCTTCAGGGAAAAGTCCAGTGAATGAGTTTAATTAAATATTCTTTTGGTTGTTAGGACTAACCTGGAAGACATTGCCCTGAAGTGTTGAGACTCTATTTTGGCAGCTCTGACGTGGAGTAATTCCTGGAGCAGACATGATGGATAAACTGGAGGAAGTAGCATCCTAAACTGCCAGAGTTGTTTGTTAAATGTTTAAATGTCAAAGTCCTAATATCATTTACTAGGGTATTAATTTCAGCTGAATCACAGCAGCTAAGCTGATGGACACCTTATATGACTGTCGTATTTCATTTGGATTTGGTCACACACCAATATACTTATATAGAGAGAGATCTACTTCAAGAATAGTCATTGTTGTCAAGTATAATAATTACTAGTAAGGATAATAAGACACACTTAAACAGGCATGGAAAAGTTTAACACATAGAATTTTTGAAATACTTCTCCCAGAGAAATTTTTATTTCTTTGCCTGCTCGAGATAACTACCCTGATTTACTTCGTATTTTAAAGAAATGAACTTAGTTGTATTTTGTAATTCTTATTTATACTGGCACTATTCATAAGATACATGACACACCAGTAGGATTTGAGTAAGCTCTCTTGTCATTAAATTCAATAAGAAGTGGAAGAATCGAACACCTTCAAAAAGCAATGTATCGACTCAATGACTAAGGATCTTGTCTCATGAGAACTTATAAAAATAAAGCCAATTATGTTATTGTTTGAATTGTTCTTTGGCTAGCAATCTTTTAGACCAATGAAGAAGTGTCATTCTTTTGACTCAGTGCTATTGTGTTTAAATTCCGCCTCAAAGTATGTGAATGATTATTCAAGTATTTTCAGTTTTTAATATTGCAACTGACTTTCACTGCAATTTAAACTCATATAGTGTAGGACAAACAAAATGTATAATTTGAAGACAATATTAAAGATTAGTTAGGTCATGTTGGCAGAGGCAGAGGTAGAGGAGTTCCTGACTCCTAGAAGTATGCCGAACACTTTTTCAGTTCTTGGGAAGAACAATAGTCCTGGTCCTGATCCTGGTCCTTGAACAACAGTAAACCCACATCTTATAGCTTGTTTCAATTCAAAATGCAATACAAAATGTAACTCAGGGATATGCTAAGCAATAGAAGAATGCAACCTACAGATAGGTATTTAAACCCACAGTTTTTAGAATGGCTAAAACGCTAGATAGAATATTTTATATTTTTTGCAAGTTGCATTAATAAATTGATCTTATTTTCTCTTTAGTAACTGGGAAAGCTGACTTTGAACACTATTAAATAAGGGTTATAATTGAAAATCCATTAAAAAAAAGAGTTGACTTTACCTTTTGAGATTTTTGGAAATACTGTTAATAATTTGCCTAGAGATTTTATAGAAACTTAAGAAGCATTTTTAATTATTTTTTGGTTAGTTTTTTCTACCAAGTCAAATGCTGACGTTTCGGTGAGCTTATGGAGATAACTATGCTGTGTGTTCACTTACAAATGTATACAGTATACTGCAGTTTCCTATCAAAAAGTCATCCATGATACGAATTTTCTCTGAAAAGTGTTTGTCTCTCTAGGGATTACAGTTCTTTTAACTGTCAAAAAGTTTAAAATATTTCTTAGATGAAAGCAGATGGTTCACTTACAATTGAGGATGGTTGAATTTTGATGGATTAAAATGCTTATTTTTATCACTGTCTGAAAAGGGGGAAAAAATCAACCTGTGGGTATTTATGACTCTGTGTGTGCACGTGTATAATTTGTGTACTGCGGTCTCATTGACAAATCATAGGCTAGAAATTACAAAGTCCATCAGGGGTTTAGTTCTTACAAAAGCTTCAGAATATTTGAACAAAAACTTTGAATGTTGAAGTATTGTGAACTTTTTTTTTTTAATACAATGTCCATAATATAGAATTATGAACTGAACTGATATTTTTATAATGTGATTAAATATGAACATATGAATCCTTCAATTTACTGATACTTCAAGGGGAAAAGAAGCCACATAAATTACTGTATTCCTTATAGCAGAGGACTACTGGCCTTCTATATCCTTTTTCAAAACTCTGGTTTTTTCTTTTATTAATTTACACATTCTGTCTTATTTTGGTTATGATTCATGATGCTTAATGCTTTCATATTAATTTTTACTGGGTCAGATCCTGTACTTAATAACAAAACTTGTATGGTTTCATGGACTTGAATGAAACAGCCAGACACAAGTTGTACTAGCAGATCTTTATTAAGTGACTTGGGTTATATTTGTGCCATGATGTTCCAGTGTAAATTTTGTAAAATACCAAACTATGTCCAAATTTCCTGGACTACAGTTTTTCTCTCTCTACAGTGTGCTCTGTCAAGTGGCACATTGTTCAGTGATGCTACAGCTTTGCAAGTATCATACAAGGGTTCTCTTGTTCCTTGATATCCTATACATACAATTTTTTTAAATTTATTTTTTTTTAAAAATAAAGAGTTGTGGCAAAACTGATCATATCTTTTATTATCTGTAACTGTTCTTTCATGCATGGTTATATTTTGGTATCTTTAACAAACATTACCCCTTTCATTCAGACATATTTTTTTGCCCAGCTTACACAAACTTTTCTTGACAGAAATTTTGAAAATCAGTTGACCTTATTAAACTGAAATGAAAATCTGAGAACTTAAATATCAAAATGGTACAAGAATTCATCTTGATAATTTTAATCTCAAAATTCATGTTATGAATGATTCAGACATTGTAAGGTGAACACTTCATATGAAAAAGTAAAAATATTTCGTAATGCTGCTGCTGAATCCTGACTTTTATAAAACCATAGTATTGGTATCCTGCCTCCCCCATAACAGTGGGTTATTCTGAAACATTTCCCATTTCCTATTGTTAGAATCTTTATTATTTTTCTTACTTTTCTCTATGTGTTATTATAAAGTTAAGAAATTCAACTGCTGTATTCCCAAGACACGTTCAAAAACATAACTACATGTTACTTGTGCCAAAATTCCAAACTAATTGAATTTGGAGTTTCATGCCAGATTGATAATAAAAATAAACCATAACTTTTCAATACATTGGAATCTAAACTTCTCAGTTTGGGAGAATAACAACTACTTCTATGTAGTTGTTATAGCTTGGATCAATGTTTATTTCCTTCCATACATTTTCTTCTATACATTTTTCTTCCACACTTTTCTTTCCATAGCATTTGTTAGTTTGTAGACTAGGTTGTCCTAAAGGAAAGAGAAAATAAGAACTTGTCTATCTATTAAAGATTAATATTGGTCCCATAAATGAAGACTGTATCTTAAGAGATATCTTGGTCTTTTTGATTTTTTTTTCCACAGAAATACTACTTTTTGAACAAGAAGACGGGTCTCAGTTGATGTTCTCAGCATTTTACTCATTCTATTGTAGTTCATCTCTAAGTTGTTATTGTACATGACAAAGATTGCACCTGAACAGAAAGTGAATAAGCCTTCCCCAGTTGTCAGAGTCCAGAAGTGCAAGGATTACTTCTATGATGTGGTTATTATGGTCAGCCAGGCAGGTGAAGTGAGAAATTGGATATGGTAGTAATGTAATTTGACAGCTCTTTTCATCTTATAAACTTAAGAGAGATGCAGAAGGTCTGGGGTGCAATGGTGGAGCCATTCCACCTTTACTGAATGTATTTGGAGAGGGAAAATTCTGGGTGATATTTAAAAACCGTGTCAATTAACTGGTAGACTTGACATAAAAATCATGCAAATGGAAATATACCTAGAACACAATTACCTTAGAAGAATTCATTTTGATGTTTTCAGAATTATCTCAGAACAAAAGATTTCTATATTAATTAAGGAGAATATTTCAAAGCAGCATTAAATAGAAGAGCGGAAAAATAAAAGTTAACATCAAGTGACATCACTAACTGACATGAAATCTTTAATTTTAATTACAAAAACTGGCTGTAAGATACTTAAAAACAGAATCATCAAGAGTGGCATGAACTTTGTTGTTTGTTTTTGTTTCTTTGTTTACTTTCTTGTTTGCTTGCAAGGTAGGTGTATGCTCTAATTTCTGCAAGGAGTAAAGAAATAGACACGTCCACCTGCAGCATTTAGATAATTCTCAGCAGTCCTGGGCCAGGGAGGTAAATCAGATAATGAGGTTAAATCTCATAATCAGGGGGACTAGGTCCTGGAGAGAAGTGGGATTTAAGATTCAGTCTCATTAACAGAGTTTCTTTTTTTGACTGCTTCTAAGGAATTGCTGCTTTTGGACTCTTGTAGTTCCCCCTCTGAGACTGGTATTCCCGTGCAACATCTTCTCGCCTGTCACTTGTCTTTGCTGTAGGGGCAACACTTTATGAAGTTCAGCTTAGAATCCTAGCAAATGTGTCTTACATCACTTTTCTGTATGCAACTCTAGATCACAGTACTGGACTCAAGGCTAAGCTAGTGGTGTAGGTTATTAATTTTACTAACTCCTTATCTTCTGTCCTAGAGTGTAGGTGGACCAAGAAGTAGTTTTATGTGCTGTGATAACACAATTCATATGTTTTTTTCCCCTATATAATGTTATATGAGCACTACAGCTCCTAATACCACTATCACTCTCTCTAGAGATACAGCTACTATTACTAGTCTTAGTACCAAATATGACAGATCTGAAAATCTAATCATAAATATGTGTCACTTTCCTCAGTAGCCTAGATCCCCCTCTATCAAAAGATAATCACATGTTAAAGTAATAGGAAAGGAACAGGGCATGTGTCTTTCAAAGGAACTGTATAGTTAAAGAGAAGTAATGAAGAGTTAGTATATATAACCACAGTAATTTTGCATTATCTATCACACCCCCACCAAAATATTTGCATTACAATCTTCTTGCACTGTTGCAGCAATAACCATAGAATCAGAATTATTTAGGTTGAAAAAGACCTCTAAGATAATTGAGTCCAAATGTTAAACTAGCACCACTGTGTTCACCGCTAAACCATATCCTCAAGTACCACATCTACACATCTTTTAAATACCCCCAGGCATAGTGATTCTCCCACTTCCTTGAGCAACTTTTTCCAATGTCTGACCACGGTTTCAGCAAAGTCCTTTTTCCTAATATCTAATCTAAATCTCCCCTGGCACAACTTGAGGCTCTTTCTTCTTGTCCTATTATTTGTTACCTGGGATAAGAGGACAACCCTTAGGTGGCTACTACAACTTCCTTCCAGGCAGTTGTAGAGAGTTACAAGTCCCCCTGAGCCTCCTTTTTTCAGTCTAAACATCCCCAGTTCCATCAGCCACTCCTCTTAGGGCTTGTGCTCTAGTACCTTCACCAGATTTGTTGCCCTTTTCTGGACTGTATACGACATTGTCATGTTATGTCATATCATGACTGGACTGCGCAACAGTGTACCAGTTCTGAAGTAAGGGTCTTCTATTATATTAAGTCTACTGTATGCTGATATAAAATAGAAATTTGTGGTGACAATTACCAAAGCTGGTCTTTGAATCATCACAGCTCAATCAGATCTCAACACATAGTTTCTGTGTTGTACATTCAAGGAGACAGGATTTGAACATATGTATTTCAAGCATAGCACTATCATTGTCTCCTGTTCCCTGATACCATGTCCTCTGGACTAATCTGAAAGAGAAGTGATGGTGCTGCCATGCGCCAACCATGCCAGGGTCCCTGCTGGAAGGCATGCTTTCTAGCTATAGCTACAACCAGACCCATGCTCTCTATTTTGGTGTTGCATACCCATGTGTTTTGGAAGCTGGACTAAATTAACTTAATTTCCAGTAAAGCTCAAAGGAACTAAAAGTCCTGTGAAAATACTTTCTATTGTTTGGATACTTAGGTGTTTTATTTATAGTATTTAAATATACTTAAGACATTTAGAGACTTACTTTAAGTGTGCACTTAAAAACCATTGACTTCAACTGAAGGAAAACTAAGGTAATTTTTTCATCATTCTATCATAGGTCAAGAGCTTTAGAGTTCAATAAAATCAGATTGTTCTGATCTATTTCAAGATAAAATCTTCAGAGGTGTCAAATCATGGTACATACAGAACTCTTCATAATGACCTCTGAGTACTCCTCTATTCTTGGCAACCCTCTGTTGTTCTTCTTGAGACAGCAATAACTGGTCAAAAGTATTCTAGTTCTTCCTGAGACAGCAATAACTGGCCAAAAGTATTCTAGTTCTTCCAAGAGTAGGGCACTTCACAATTCCATAAAAGATTCTTGATGAAATAGAAAATTATTTAAACATGTTATTAACACTTTATAATTCAGATCAATGAACTAATCTCTACTTCTTTTGTCCCTTCTCAGAAGAGAATCCTTACCAAAGGAGTCACTTTGTGTTGATTCAGAAATGGCTCCAAAATGAGTGCTTTAACTTTCTTGCTATCAAATCCTTATAGATAATTCAGTATTTGTAGTGGAAAAGTAAACTAAAATACATTCAGTATTCTTCCACTTTTCCAATATGCAGAAAATAACTGGGGTGCCCAAAACTCTGAAAAAAGGTAGAAGAAACATTAACAGGTACCATTAAAACAATTTGCATTTTGTACTGTAATGACTTAAAAAATGTATAATAATCACAGGAAAATATTTTACAGACACTTGTCAGAAACCTAAGTCATTTAGTAAATAGGTAAGGGTAAGTGGGGGTTGTTTCACATGTGTGTCCCCTAAAATATAAAAATATCTTTACATTTACATAATGAAACATCTAAAAGTGAGTAAAAAATTGTCTTTAAGTAGAAATAGGAAATTATTACATATCATATACATGTAAAAGTGATGGAAATTTTAAGTAGGCAGAGCACAATTATTTGCTTTGGATTTCAGCCAGCAAGCAGCTCCTTTGCTTTTAGACCTAAAGGAACATGTGTAGGGATATCTGTGTGGTAAAAAAGAAAGCTGTGCTACAGGGTAAATACTAAAAGCTTCCATTAACCACAGATCAGGCAGATCGGTCGTATTATACTGTCTATTTGAGCTCTGTTTAGATTTATTTTTAACTTTTCTAGCATTTTGTTGCACTGGGCACAGACAAAGGGAAAAGATCCTCTATTAATGACAGAGCATTTTTTCCTGATGGGTATTTTGTATCTATCCTTATTGAAAAGTAATAGGCTCTTATCCAGGGCTTTGGTGGGGTGGACAGAGTCTTAAGAGAAAAAAAATATTGTGAAATTTCACACTCAGTATTATGTTATTTGCAAGTTACTATTCTGAATCTTGGGAGATTGGGAAAACATAGAGGAAAAAAAATTGTAACTTGTAAAATGACAAGTATTAATTTGACATTATAAAAAAAATATTTTTCACCTGGTTATGAGCGTTCACTTTATCTTTTTGTAAAAAGACATTTTTCTTTTGCTCTTCAAACTCTTTCAGCTTGCTTTTAAAATTTCACTGGGTGACAGAGAAGGAAACAATACCGAGCATACAATTGCATCAGGTCACATCTTGACCTTCCCATTACACATCCTTGGCAGTCAGTAATGTGTCATGATCCTTTCCTACCCTGACATCTGCTCTAACTTCAAAAGATGAAAGCCATCAGACTTCTAAGAATTGCTCTGCCTTCCCAGACAAACACTGTAGTATGTACCAATATTTTCCGTTTCCACACACACAACCATTTCCACAAAATGACATGAAGATTATGTCATTCTGTTCAGAAATCCTACTGGTTTGCACCCTTTCGATGATGTGATGCATACCTCCATTTTTGGAAACATGATGCAGAATCCACAGGACACTGTGCAATGTCTTCTCCTGCACAATTGTCTTGTATGTCTCATATTTTAATTGCACTGCCATTTCTCATGAGGCTCAAGAACTGAAAAAACAAACAAACAAAAAAAGGCTCACATGTTTTCTGTAATTCTCCTTTCTTAATACACTTAGATGATATATCTTTTTCGATACTCTGCCAATTGCTCTTAATTTGGGCAGTTCAGAATCACGAGTTTGTACCTTGAAAAGAAGGTCTGAGGTTTAGAAAAATGCATAGCAAACCTGAAATTTTTGGAAGAATAGTTCTCCCATCGTCTGCCTTCTTCAGGCCTGGTCTCTGACTCTGAACCAAAGCTTAGTAGTCCTAGAAAACAGGTAAGTGAATAATATTGCTTGGAAGGAAGTTTCCTGCCAAGGGTAGTTTCCAGCTTCAAAGCATGGATACATGGCATGTCTTGAAAGAGCTTTCCCATCAGAGAAACTTACAGAGCTCACCTCTTCCTTTTATATGTTCATCCTTTATGACATGGTCCTGTCCTTGAAGCTCCACACAGATGACAGCAGTTGCTTTCACCTGAGATATGCACAGAAAAGCTATTTTCTAATAAATATTGCTTCAACCTGCCATGAGCTCCCATTGAAATGAACGGTTACACAGCACCAGCTTTATTGAATGAAGACATTGAAAACAAACTAAAGCTCACTTGGCATGGAATTCTGCAATTCCCTTTCCTCTATGCACTTTGGCTGCCTAATATCTGATCATTGGTGCTCAAACCTAGTATGGAATACTACATCAGAATCATTATTTCTAGGTATGGCCATGCTCAAAACCTTTTGTGAGACACTGTTTTTTACACAACTTTAGGCAGAGCAGTGTTTGGCTACTTTTGGCAAAGCTCTTTGGCCCTGAACAAGGTATCAGTTGTAGAGCACTCAGATAATTACTATATTTTTAGAGGAGATATAATGGTTACATGCAAAACAGGATGCTACTTTATTTACATTACAGGCAAAAAGAGCTTTACTTTTGCCTTCAAAAGGGACAAAATATCATCTATGCATCCACAGCAACACCTATAAAAACAAATAATTTTCCTGCTGTTCAAGAGAGGAAAATGGAAAGGGAGATGAAAGGAAAAAGAAGAAAAAAGGAGATCCCCTCTAGGACCATTGACTCTCAACACTGGCTTAGTCCTGCCTGGTAGCAAATAGTAGAAAGGGAATGAGAAATAGATTCAGATTTTTCCAAGTTTCAATGTTTCACTGATAAGCTGACCAAAACGACTATTGCCAGACTAAGGAGTCTGCAGTCTGCTTGAAAACCCTTGTTCAAATTCCTTGGAGTTGGGATCAGGCCTTCAGAAGACACACATGTAAAAGGCATTGTTGTTTTGGCATCTTACATTGTTTTCCTACTTAGTATCAAATTTTCAGATATAAAGGATTAAAGATCAGGAACAATGCTCTGGAAAAATGGTTTGTACAGATAACAGGGATTGCAAATCATGTCCCTGTGTGCCAGAAAGCGCCTTACAGATCTCACATAAGCTGCACAGAGATGCAGCCTGAATCTCCAGAAAGCAGACATTCCCTGCCACAATTTTAAAAAGAGGCACTTACCAAGCCTACATATTGTTCAATCACTACAAACACTTCTATTTTTTCTTGATTTCTAGAAAGATATTTTGCTCATGCCATGACAATGACAATGGCATCTAAGTCAAGGCTAAGCCCACAGCAGAGCGATGAGCATCCTGTCTGAATGTGGCGTAGATGTATATAGCCACAGCACAAAGCACTATATTATCTTTGTACTTCCCCTGGACATTTGCTGTAATCATCAAGTAATACTATATTCAACAGTAAAAAAAGAAGTATAAAAACACTTGTAGATTGGAATGTTGTATTAAAAAAAAAAGAAAAAGAAGAGAATAAGAATTAAATAATTTCTTGTATGTGTTGTACATTTTCTACACACGCACACATGGAAGCAGACACAGGCACAAACATCAGCCATTGAACAAGTTGTTTGATACCTAATCAGAATGCAGCTATTTAGATATTTGTTTGGTCTGTCTCTGGATTTTTCATTAAAAATATGTGGTTAACAGCAGCCAACCTGATTTGCATGTGTGTGTGTGTGTCTGATTTGTTCACCGCTATGCCTCCTGTGTCCTACATCTTAATCACATCCAGGCACCCGCCCCATTACATTACCAGAAAGGAAGTGATGGACATCCCTTGACTCTCTTCATGACCCTCTGATAATCCTGTTTCACACACAGGCTCCCTGCTGTATGAAACACAAAAGCTGCCACTGTAGTTCTTTACTTCCAGTCGATATTCTGACAGACTTGATCTAGCAAATTAGTATGCCGTGGTAGGGGCACGACAAAAGACCCTTTTGACACACTCTGAATCGATACAAAGGCCAACAGAGAGCCATTTCACCGTAGTTCTGTTATTTTTCCCCTTTTGATGACCCTTCTTCTCTTTTTTTTTTTTTTTCCTAGCTTGTATGACCTTGTCAGATTTAAAAACATACTGTTAGAAAAGTCATCCTTGGACAGGAGAAGAAAAATCTAAACATGTAGAAATGAAAGAATACCCATGTAAAATTAAAATACAGCTAGATCAGAGGAATAGAGATTTTCTTGTGTGAATTTATTTGTCCTCCAAACTGCTTAAATCCCTGCATGCATCCAATGTCACAGTGTAGAATTAAACAGTGTTCTGGCCATGAATGCTATGTTACATCTGTTTATTGTTATTCTTTCTTTTTGAAAAAGATGAACAATTTATCTTAGAATATTAAAAGTGTATATCTTAGTCATATTTCTTGGTATTAAGGATCTTGCAATAGCATTAAGTATTTTACAATCAAAATAGTAGTCACATTTACTTAATTTCTAAGTGCTTATGATGTGAAATTTAAATGAATTTATGCTGATATTTATCATACTATACAAAGAAAAATACTTTCTAGCATGTGCCATATATATTAAAAAAGCCTATAAAGAACATCTTAATTTGTATCTGAAAGTTTATCTGCAGACATTTCACTTGTTCAAAATTGTGATATATTCACAGAGAAACTACAGACTTAATTGAATTGCATGTTTAAGCAATATTTTTGTATGTATTTCTGTACCTCTGCAAGGATTACTCATTTCAGAGTCACTGTAATTTTAATTAGGTTTACACCTTTATCACTATAATTTCTTTCATGTTGGCCCAATCTATGCAACAGATTTACATTTCAGTCCTTAAGAAACATGCAGAAGTGAGGATGACAACTATTTATCTCATAATTGATACTTACGTGTGACTGTATCCAGGTAGATACATACACTAGAGCTTTCCCTTATCATAATTTTGAAGGTGTAATTATGTCATAATAAGCCCTACTTCTTGTACTTTATCTACTTTCTTATTGTTCTGAAAGAATGATCTATCCTCTTTAATGAAAAACAAGCACTCAGATATTCCATGTTTTCTTTCTCATAGTAACAAACTAAAAAATACCTACTCAAACTCACTTTCTAAATCTAATCTTTGAATTTTAAGTCTTCAAGCTAAAAGAAAACTTAAGTCAATAAAAAATGAGACATTCCCAGCTTTAGAAAGCACTTTACTGTAGCTCACAAAGAAGTATTTTCCAAAAATACAGGTGCACAAATTACTCCTAGTGTTTGCTGTACAGTATGTACATTTGACCTCTGTTGCACTCCAGCATTTTTCAACGCATAAACCTTGTTCTCTCAAATAGAACTACTATACAAACACAAGAGATAAAGCATATTGTGTAAGAAATTCAGGCCACTTCAGAAAACTCAGCTTGATAACAGAGACAAAATTACAGTAGCAGCTTTATCTAGCCCAGATTACTAGACTCAACCCCCTTCCACAAAGCCCACAAAGCACAAGGTGACATATGCAGCTACCAGATGCCAGTGGCCCACAAAAAACTTTTTACACCAACTCTGATCCCCACCAAGAGAACATTTTGTTGGGAAATGTATTACATTTCACTGAGACAGAGAACTCTGTCCAAAGATAGATATAACACAAATTTGTATAAAGCAAGAACTACCCTTGATCTTGTCATAGTATATGGATGCATGTGATCTTTATGAAGTCCACATTTGCAGAGCAATAATTTGCATTGCAACTCCAAGCCATTAAGATAGAACACTGTTACTATATACAGCCCTTCTCTGACATATGTTAGTATACTTCATATATATATGATAATTACTTTAAAAGAAGTTAGGCTAACAAGCTGCAGCATGACTTCATATCATGAGCAGCAATGGATGTATATTGCCATGGAAGCCGACTGTTCCTTCTTTTCCCCCAGTAGACAACCAATCAAAACAAATGCAATAGTCATCCAGTTTGGTATAGTAAATTCAGCATAGTAAGTATGTGTCTAAAATGAAACATTTCTACTGTTAAAAACGCTTTTCAAGAAACCTGATTTGCAATTACATCTGCCTTTTTCTACCCTAGCAAAACCTGGGTTTATGGGCAGCTCAGATCTGAGACTTACAGTATGACAGGTTCATTACTGGAGGTTGAAAGGATCTGTAAGGAGTCAGGTTAGAAAAACAAAAGGTGGAGGGTTTTACCTGGCATTGCTTCCTCCCAGCCTCACATGCTAGTTCACATTTTATTACAAGAAGCTAATAAGGGACTGGCTACTCCTTTTGCTCACTACTTAACCATCTTCCTCAAAATTTGCCTCTGGTGTGGTATGACTAGATCTGTTCATCAAGGAAGGATAATAAAATACTAGTAAATTTAAATACATTTAGAACCTTTTTCTGGAACCAATACCAGCTGTCGAGGAGTAGCAAATCTCTACAAGGTTCAATCCTCCTATACACCAGCACAGAAAGGTAACACCTAGACTGCCTTCTGGGAACATTGCCTGGTCACTACTTCTGTGTGAAGGAATTATCCGGAAAGATTTTGTTGCTATGGGCCATAAGAATAAGAGGTACTCTTGCAACCCATTGACAGCACAGGTGCTGCTGAGTTCCTGGGCCTACTGGTATCCCTAGGCACTATTTAATGGCATAGATATTATCTTTTGGTCTCATAACTCAACTGATCCTAGTCTTTTCCACTTCATATTGTGAAACCACTTCCCATGTTGCCCTCAGTGTCTATTCTTCCATGTTTCTGAATAAAAAAGGGTAATCTGCCTAGTTAAAAATGTATCTGTAGGTCTTACTGTAATTTATCAGGAGTTTCACTTCTTAGCATATCCACTCACTTCCGGACAATCAGTTCTAATTTGTATTTGCTTGAAATCAGAGTCAGACCACTACGCACTGACTAAACCTACCACCTGAATGTCAATTTTTAACTTCTGCCAAGCAAACATAAACTCTATTTTGACTTTTGTCTTCTCTTAGTCTTGTCATTGACCTCAGAGAGATCTTCATCAACATAAAGATAGAAAGATTCAACCCAGAAAAAGTGAAACATTTTATTTCATATATTGGATAAAAGCAATGTGGTGCGCTACTTACCCATATATGTATTTTCAAATTAGTGTTTCAAATTTGTGCTTACTGTTTGCCTCATCTAATATACTATTACTACAATTTTTTATCTGTATGTTTACATTGCAGTCCTATTCACCCCTCCTAAGCACATCGTAGTTTACCTTTAGCATCATACCTACAAAAGGGGAAAAGAAATCATTCCAGCTTAAATCTTCCACTACTTGCAATACATCTTCCTACAGCTTCAGTAAATGAATCATGATGTTTATTTTATTCTAATCCAAGAATCTCAAGCAACTGACACAGTGTGTAGCCAGCTAAATGTCAGCCTCTATTAATAGGAACATGTAAACATAATCCAATATTTAAAAAACAAACACTCAAGGACTGGTGTCTTGCTGTACCTCTAGCTCCTCAGCTGGCATGAATCCACATGGCAGAAGCACTAAATTGTGGCACATTATGTGTCTGCCTACAAGGATGGTAAAATTCAATTTTCTGGTTGACAGTGGACCCAGTGTGCTTCACTAGAGCATGCAGATGAAAGCCTCAGGCTGGCCAGATGAAAGCAGGAAGATGTACGGTCAGAGCACCTTAAAAAACATATAGTGTTTAGTCCCTTCTGCCAATCACTGAGTGTGAGATTTGAGTAGAATGAAAGGATGAAATAGAATGACATAAAGTAAGGAAAGAGAAGGCAAGAATGATGATTTCTTTATTCAAGGACTCTTGGCTGTTTTTTCAACACATACTTCAATTGAATCCTTGCCATTATCTAATTGTATCAGACCAGTTTGGATACTGGTAACAAGACTGCATTTCTGAAATTAATGCTCTGCCCTATAATAAAATGATATCTACTTTACCATTCTAGAGAAACTGTTGAAATTCTACCAGGAAATGTCAGGAGTCAGTATATGGTTTTCTCCCTACACTGAATAAAAACCATTCCACTGACCTGGCTGAATTTGTACTGATTTGTACTGCCCCTGTGCTAAATGGCAGAACCGAGTCTCTCCTCCCACCACTTAATGGCCAGAGGTGACAGCATCTGAAAGCGACATCAAGTAAAAAGTTTTGCGTGAAGAAGGCTTGGGAAGAAAATCGCAAACCCAAAGATGAATGGAAAGAAAGGAAGGAGTTTTCAGCTGAACTTGTTTGGTCAAATGAAACATTTCTTTTAAAGGATGATTTTATGAAACCATATCTTCCTCCCTTCACGATATCTTCCTCTCAATTGCTGGAAAAACCTACTTGCACCCTCCTCTCCCCCTAACAAAATGAAAACAAATATGCAATAGGCTTCATGTTCAGTGTATCTTAGAGAGAAACAAGAGAAAGAGAAATCCAAGGTTTGTTTTCACATCCTCAAAAACCAGCAGAATAAATAAATAAATAAATAAATAACCTTGAGATCCCTTTCAGGAAAAATAAACAAATCAACATTCCTTTCAGGTCACCTTTGAAACTTCAGACTGCCTTTTGTACTGAATTGTACTTATATCTCTTACTAATCTCCTCACATATTACAGATTTCACAAGTGACTTGTATTGCTGAATTGCTATAGCTATTTGTACAATTCCCATGTTATTCATTGTTTGCCCGTTTGGTTTACCCAAATTGGAGAGAATGCACTTTTAAAGTAGCTGTCAAAGTGTGAGTCATCTGGAAAGTCAGTAATTACTTTTCATAAAGTAATGTGCCAGAACACACAGAACTCATAAGAATTGGACGAGGTATTGATATACATGAACAAAGATTCCTACCCACCACTTTTCACAGTTCAAATAATTGTAAAAACTCTTTTTAAGTATAGAAGCAAATGTATAAATCCACACCTTAAGTGCAAAAGAAAAAATGCATTTTTCCGAATACGTATATTTTAAAAGGGCTTTCAAGGAAATATTGAAGGAAAAAAACTACTCTTTTAAACATATTTTGAAGTGTTTAATATTAAAATAGTTGCCTAAACCTTGTTCTCCTTTAGTTTTAGACTGAAACTAAACTGTGTTAGAAGAATAACTTCTCTTTGCTTTTATTAAGAAAAATGTCAGAATACTATGGACAGAGATGACATCAAAAGAACAGAGAATTAATAGCTTCAGTTCCTTATCTTTTATCTAAAGCATTCACAGTTTCCATTTATAACACCTTCTTAGCTCTACAGTTCAGTAAAGTGCTAGAGCATCTATCACTAGGGAGCTATACAGCCTTGCTTCCACAAGGAAACAACAAATATATGAGTCTTTTCTTCTCATCTGTGTGCCTTTAAATACAACCTTGGTATAGGTGTGGTAACCCATTCTGATAGTTTTACAAATAAATAGAAAATAAAATATGTATATTTACTCTAAAACAAAAATGATCAGTTTCATTATAACTTGATCCGATAAACAAACAAACTGCATTTTTCTTCAGTGGACTGGAAATGGCAAAGTAGATCTGTTTAGCTACGTTTTTGTTGTGACACGTAATATACATCACAGGGGAAGTGTTAATGGGTATTTAAGGGAACATGACAATCCCATTATGTTCCCTGATAAATCTGCCCTGGAGTAAGTGACTATCCTCACCATGAAGATTTCATGGCTGAGGACAACAGCAAAAGAGAAGGAAAAAGAAAGTTGTGGACAGGGATATCTGTGAAGGTTATAATAAATCAGAGACTTTGTTTATAGAGAGATGAGAAACCTAATGGAAATTACCAGCTTTTAATTATTTTCTTTACTATTAAAACAGAACAGTTTTTGACAATACAATAGTCCAAACTTCTCATCAGTTATCTGAGCACGACTTTCTTTGAAATTTTTCTAATTCAGAATCACTTCAGATACTGAATATTCTCAAGCATGTAACATTAAAAACCTGATGAATATAACTAAGGGCCAAGTGCTTTCCAGAAATAATAATTTTCTTTCTTTCATCTCCACTGTGTTAAATCTCTCTAAACACAGCTGCATTTGTTTGTATAATTATACAGTTTTTGTTTCCCAGAAGATGATCTTCCACGCCTATGGGCAGTGTGTCTGTTCATATATCTACACTGATTCTTCTGATCTTTAAATCTCTGCCTATCACTTGCCTATATTGCTTCTTTTCTTCTTCCTCTCTGTCCTTGAGCAATCAGGTCAATAGCTACAGCCCAGCTTGGCAGCTGTTAGAGCAAGATGTCAAATGTTGAAATATATATTCTTCCTGCAATGGCATCATGGCCTGTGGCTAGTCCTTTGTATGGATTCACTGCCAGCAATGTAGCTGTGTTCAGTGCTGAGTGCTTGCGGGTGTAGAACTGCCTGTAGGGTTATATCAAAGTCATACTATTATGTAGCTGACTATGTTGCTTTCACTCCTTAGATGGCATCATTTTCTGGCACTGATTTAGCTGCACGATATTTTCTTGTATCCATTTTTATGCTGTGAGTCAAACCATCTCACAACCCCCATCAACTTATCCCTTGGAATTAGTTTTGCATTATTCCATTCTCTTCTTTTAGAGAAAATGTTATTAAACCTGGAATGATATAAATAAAACAAGGAGAAAAAAATTAAGCTCATTTTTAAAAGCTTATGTTTAAAAAAATGAATATGTATACTTAGAGTGTTAGTCATTGTCTTCAGACAGACACCTATTCCTTTTGTTCAAATATTTTTGACCTTGATGTATAATTAAGCAGACAATCTTGCTTTGGTCACTCAAAATGACTTATCCATCCAAATAGCTGAGCAAAGGTTCATAAAGTCGAATCCTCATTTGCTAAAATTCTAGGAACAAACTATTTTTGAAGTCACAAATACTCCCAGAAGCGTATTAATCATTGGCAATAATCTTCACAAAAAGCATTAAAATATTAACCAAATTCCCCTTAATTTTTTCAAAGAACCTAAAAAATTATCAGGTTATTTTTCCCTCAGAATTTTTCAGAAATTATGTGAATATTGATAAGGTTAGAGTTTTTGTGAATTCTGTTTTGAAAAATTTTGTTTTGGAAATGTCTCTGTGTCTACAAGGGTAAAAGGAAGGCTCAATGAAATACTCAATTCATTATTGTAGTTAGAAAATCTTTGTTCATGTACACAAACATTACTAGGAAATATCATAACAAACAAAAATTCTCAATTTACTTCTATTTCGGTAAAATTCATACCTGAGTACACAGAACACCATTTTATTACTCAGACATTTTACCTATTTTAATAATTTGAACTAATGCTTTGGTGCAGAAAGTTACATTATATTATGGCACACTCTAATAAATTCAGTCATATATTCTGTCAATGCTGGTGTGTGTACTCCACAATGTATCAAAAAATTAATACATAAATTTTTTATCAATTATTTAGACACATATTTAGTTCTGTTCTGAACCACCAGCATTCTCCCTGTAGGCAATTTCACTCAGCCAAAATTTGAGCCTTTTTTCTTTTAGTGGTCTGTCTGTATCCCTGTGTGGAACTTGCTTTATGCATCTCATTAATAGGGGCAATAGAGGAAAACAAATGTCCAACAAGCAAATTCACTAATAATATATTCATTTATTACCCACAGGAATGTTAAAACTTCTGAAATCAACTAATTTACAAATAAAATGTAAAACAGGGCAGTGAACTATTTTATTCTCTTCTAGAAGCAAAAATAACATGGGCATTTTTATATTTCATCTCAAAATACTACCATAGGGATCTGACCCAAATGTAAACTCTTGTCTCCAGAGATGAAAGATCTCCACATTAATCTACTGTTTCTTGAACATGTGGTTTTATATACATCAAGAGAGGGGCAGCTCATGAAGTTGAACTTCAGCTGCTAATCTTTTGTTCTTCACTAGAACAGGGCAGTGAAATGATCCCTCTCCTTTCTCATCCCCTCCCCCAAAACAGGAAAAGAAAAGAAAGGAGCTTAATCCTCTCTGGTACAAATTTCCCTAATATTCAATAATCACTCCCTGTCTCCTTCCCTGTGGGAGACGTCTGGTAGCATCTGTGCCAGCATATGTTAGACATCTCTGAGTGGGTCACTACCTCATTTGGTCACCGACTCCTCTATCACCTAGAGAGACTGCAACATCCCTCCACAACACAGCTCTCCACAAGACACGGCACTGTCATGTCTCTCTCAATAAACTTGGTTCAGTACGCTTTAACCCATTCTCTGTACACTTAAACCTACTAACTGTGGTTAACCCACTCTTAACTGAATCCTTTTCACAGTGGGGTTAATATGAGTGAAAGAAGCAATATCATGTGTATTGCTTGAAAACAAGCCCTCTGATGCTAATTTCAGACCTGTACCTGAGAGGAAGAGAAATAAAAAAGTAGGTCCTTATAGTTCACTTAATATGCTTTAAATGCTTTGTATAATACACATGTAATTTGCAAAGAGGTGGTATTTCAAATCTCACTTGTGATTCTCTTCTTTTAAGGTAGCAATAGGTTAATGTAAAATTTTACTTTACACACTGGTCAGAAAAACTGTCAAATAACTGTCAAACAGTCAGTTCAGCTTTATCACACATAATATTGAAAAGGTTTTCTCTAGGCTGGCTTACCTAGAACTTAAATATTATCTAAAATGGGAGATCCTAGACCTTGAAGTATAATGTCCTAATTAGAAAAAGGAAACTAAATAAACTTCCCCTGAAACTGTACCATATGTTACTAAAGATCCTTCCACTTCATTCATCATCAGTTCATCTGCACAAGAGCTAGCCCTTCACTGCCCTCCGAACAAATTATCAGGCAGAGTAAAGAAATGCTGATCTAGAGAACTCAGTTCTCTTCTATATGATGATGCAGTATAAGACACCTAACAAATTTTTTGAGTCATAAAAACTGACGCACTTACAGACATGATAATGATCAAAAAGTTTTTGAAGTGTAGTATGTTCAAGCTATTGGGTTTAAACATAATGAATCATTATTATAAAAATGGGCATTGTAAAACTTTCTTCCTCTCTGAAATCTCTGGATTACTAAATCTGTATTAGGAGACTAGAAATGGTGATTTCATGCATTATTTTTTTAACAGAATCATTCTTATATGATGGCAAAAAGTGGAATAGAAAGATTGTTCTTGGTTATTATGGTATGAGTTCAGAGTCATAGCAGGATAGTTGTGAGTAGAATATGGCCCCAAGTGTTTAAAATATATAGTCCTTGTTAAGATTCAGACATTGAAGGACAGCTGAGCTCATGGGTGCCAGACAACTGCTGATTTTAGAAACCTGTGAAAACAGGGGTTAATCCTGGAAAACCTGATAGATCTGCATATGTAGTAGTAGCATGAACAGTGTTGCTGTAATTGCATTTTCTTTCTTTCCTGTTAAATAGAAAATAATCAATATCCAAGGAGAAGCTGAATAAGAAATTTTCAATGATTTGTAGTGCTGTTTGACAAGAGTATGACTTTTTTGACTCTTAAGTCAATTTTCAGATTCAAAATTCTTTCTGAATTATTTTCTAAAGTGTGTATTAAAATTTGTCTGAGAAGGGACTGTCAAGCAAAGAATATTTCATAGTGTTTTCAGGAGCATGTTTGAATAATCATGCTGAATTTCTTTTTGCTACTGAGTACCTTAATAAAGAATCAATACTGCAGCAGGCCCCAAAGGAGTGAATCTCCACACAGTCTTTTACGTGGTTCAGCTGACACTGAGAATATCATGTAAAGATGTGCACAAGCATTTCAGCAGACTTGTCCTCTTACTGATTAGACCTAGGGAGATATTCGATTACTGAATAGATGGGCAACATACTTTGCCATCCCTTCCCAATTTAATTAGTAATTTTGCTACCCTGTGACCGACAAGTTATTAGGGTTTTGCATTTGAAGGATAAAGTATGAGGTGAAATAAAAGAAAAAATTAGAGAATAAGAATGAAATGCCAGAGAATAGTATCCGCTTATCTTTACAATCATAAAGTACTGTGGTGGGAATCATATCTAATGAGAAGAGGTTTTGAGTGAAGACATGTCCTAACCCTTTTCATAAACAGATTTGAGTTGCCATTTATCTACAAGATTTGGTTTATGTCTGTGCTCTGCCCTTGCATAAATCCACACAAACTCCTCAACAGGAGTACTTGAAGATAAATTATTGAAAATTCATTTACATAGTTTTGTCTGTACCTTGTCTGTTCTACCTTTCAAGCCTTAATTGAATATTTGTCTACATATATTGTTTACAGTCTAAGAGAGCCGTGTAATCTAAAGAACTGATCAGACAGCAGTTGGTGGGGTATCAGAGTATGAAACAAAATAGAAAAAGTTTTCATTCTATAACTCTTTAAAACATCCTTCTTTTTTTCCAAGATTGGACATACGAGAGAGTATATAGGTCACAACAGGGAAAATATGGAGAGACTAATACAGGAAAGAAGGTATGTTTTGATATAGCTATTTTAGTGTGATAGGAACACAAGCTGCAGCTCCTGTCTCTGACTCCATGGGACATCTAAGGCAAATACAGGGAAATAGGATAAATGCTGATTTGGCTGAACATTTATTCCAACAAAAAAGAACTAAAAGCAGATTGGACTAAACAGTCTGAATTTATCAACAGTATCTCCCCAACATGGAGATGAAATGGATAATTTCATAGAGCTTTCCTGTATTGAATTGCAGAATTGTGTAAATGTTCATGTGGACTAGACAGTACCTTCATGCACCTAAAAGTATATTCAAATCCTTTCTTGAATTTTCCTCCAGCAGTAGATCACATAGATTACCAAATTTACATAATAGTTTTCTTTTACTACTTTATTAGAAAACTATATATAATGAGCAATTAATTTTTGTCAAATCTTTCAGTGCCTTTTTTCCAAAAAAAATCAGTTTCCATGTATGAAGAAAAAATAGTTCTGATCTCCATGTTAAATTTCTGCTGTAAGTAGAGATATTGCTCTTGGTCACAAGTATATTTTTATGTATTTTGGGACCAAGATATGTCTGGGCCTTCCAAACTTCCTCTTTACTTTAAGGATAAATTAGCTCACAAGAATTTTTAATTTAGTGTAGATGTCTAAGAAAAGGATTACTATTACAAGTGCTTCCTTTTGTACTTTTCCTTTTGAGTTGTAGGTTTCTATCCAATGTCTATTTTATATACTCTGTTTTCAAGATGCTGCTCTAGATTATGTTGTTCTCCAAGTAACAGCAAAAAAAAAAAGTAAAAAAATCCAAGAAGTAAAAATCAAGAGCATTTTTGTTCCTCACAGTTTTTTATTAAATAATTCACTAACTGAAGAAATATACTAAGAGCACATTGAATCCTTATTATACCTGAAAAAAAAATTCTTTTAATTCCCAAGGAAGAGGTTTTTTTAAAATTTGCCACATTCTTATTGTAGACTCCAGGACAGTTTAGTATTTAATTTTGCATCTGCCTCCCAACTGGCAGAAAAGTTTTGTCTCTTTTGATTTGTACTCATTAAGAGACAGGAGTGACCACCGACTCTGCATGATGCAATAATAATAGACACAACGTTAAAAATGCATCAGTTCAGAACTGAGGGCTGGAACAGAATTATTACATTCAAAAGAGGATTTTTTCATTTAGTATATAACTTTCAGAAAGAATCTAATACTTATAATGAAATTAAACATTTTTATCATGAAAGAAAAATGTAAAGAGAATATGAGGGTCATAGTATTCAAACACATGGTGTCTTCCCTTTGAAATTCATAAGAAAGCTCTGCTGGATTTAGATCATTACACACATTTAGAGTGTCTAAAAATTCATGGTGTACAACCATGAGCCAAATGGTTGATGCAGACTGGAGGCAGTAAAATGTGAGAAGAAGTGGCTATTGAAGGCTACTTCTACTGCTAGTACATCCCAGGAATCTGACTGCCAGGTCATCCTGGCACACTTCTTATCTCACACCCATTCCTGCTCACGTCCTTATTCCTTTCAGTCCCCAGTCTCAGCTCAGCTCCCACACTCACCACTCCAGGCAAGGATTGTCTATGACCACTTTGTGAGTAGTCTACAAATAAAGAATTCTTGAGAACACCCCCATAACAAATATCTACGGTCTCCTTTAAAGCACTGTAACACTGGCAAATGCAGAACCCTGCTGTATTTAAGGCAGAGTCAGCAGAGCTTTACACCACCTGTATGTTTCCTGCTGTGGCTCATACTCTTCCTGTGCTAACCAATCTTGCACTGCAAGACTCCGTCTCATAAAGGCCCATAAATCTCTATAAAGTCAAGGGATTCAGGTTAAGGACAATTAAAAAGATATGTCCATGTGCAGAAGAGGCTTCCAGTTTTAGAGTATGATTTGGGGTCTGGCTCGATTTTAAGACTGAAAGCTGAAATTTGAGTGGAAGATTCCCCAATGTCAAGATACAGCCGTTTTTGACTACCTGTATATTCCAACTATGAAACAATAAGGCTTTCAGCTTAGCAATTACAGTCTACTCACCAGCTTGAAAATACATTATATTTTTCTCATTAAGGTCACACTCTTTTGTCAGAGGTGGTTTTACATTTCTGCTGTCACTTTTAAAACTTTGCTGCAGTGCTACACTGTGACTCAGATGACCCAACTGAGAACAATGAGAGTGAGATAAAGCTGTTTTTCAGAAGGCATATAACTCAGGAAAGTGGGATAACTTCTTCAACATTATGCCAGTGAATTCATATTATTTTCCTGCCGAGTTTGTGACATTGCATTCTCATGTGCCTTGTGCATAAAATATGTCAGAGTTCTTAATAGTGTATATGGCTATGCATATGCATATATATGTGTATACATACATTTTGGGGTGTTATGTGCTTTTTTCTTCTGCATTTTCATATCTCTGCTTATGAATTTTCACCTAAGCAGTTTTAATTTCTCCATTCAGCACTGAAACAAAGAGGTTTCCAAGGAATTGCAGTCTTGTCCAAAATGCAAAATGGTGACAAGAATGCTTTGTTTGCTTGTTTGCAGTAAGTGGTCGCAAGCCGATCATGTGCAGTTCCTACTTGGGTATATGCAGAACTTCCATGCCAATTGATAGGCACTAAAGCCACGTTAACTCTGGGTATGCATCCTGTAATGTTACATCTTAAACCAGGATCATAAGCTGATTAACAGGAACATCCAGAAGTTTGAGAAATGCTCAATAAAAACTTGTCACTACTGCCTACATTCAGAATAATTTTTATTTTCTTAAATCTGAAACCCCACAAAACAGAACAAAAAAAAAGCCTAATTCTGCAGGCTTACCACACAAGGTCTTCCTGGTTAAATGGTTCAATATGACACAGCTTCACTTCAGTGTTATTGACAAAACAGTGCATTCATCAATAAATATGTCATCTCCTGTGCTCCGTGATTCTACTTTGCCTGTAAACATTCAGTCTTCTGAATAAACATAGCTACTGAGGGACTCTATTAGTGTTCTACATTCAAAAGATAATCATTAATCATAGATAAAATTTGCTTAGAAATGCATAATCTCTTAAGGCTGATACTAAAGGGAGCTTAAAATTTAGATTAACTGATGCTATTAAATCATACACATTAAGATTTCATAGTTATTATTTTTTTAATTTCTTTATTTATCATTAATGTCAGAAAATGCTAGCCAGAGGAGTACACAGTTCTTTTACTAGATTCTCCCAGTCTGAAGACAACCCAAATGTGAACAAGGTAGAGGAGCATTATACTTGCAATAGTACACTGGGAGTGTTTTTTCCTTCCACCACACTCAAGTTTGGTGGAAGGATATGTAGTGTTGATTATTCATCCAATTTTTTCATCAGCAGAAGTAGGTTTGAAGCTGATGGAGGCTTGTCAAAGGTACTGTTTTTGTGGGAGACACCTGAAATATGGATCTGGCACCACTAACAAAGGAAAGGTCAGAACTGAGTTCAAACTGGACTTGTATTTCATATGCAAACTTCAGATAATTCTTATTCTTCATTGGATTCTATTTATGGGAGAAGGAAGGATTTGGAAACTTAATTCTTTCACTCAGTAACTCCAATTACACAGTAATATAACTCACAGTGAAAACCAGAACTGATATCTTCCTTATTTCTTTATAGCAAACTTATATTCATTTATTGGAAATAGTGCATGTAACAAAAATTATGTGGACTAAAATTAATTTTCACAAACATTTTCATTAATTGTAGGTATATACAAATATATATATATATATATATATAAATAAACTGACTTTGTTAAGTATCTTAGATATGGTTTAGTTTTTGAAAAACACACAAACTATATATTTGTTAATTTTAGCAGGACAGATATTATAATTATAGTTGTCTAATGTCTTAGATTTTCTCCCTCANNNNCCTCAGTTACGTACATGTAACTGTGCAAACACAGAGAAGTAGAAGAGAGGCAGGGAGGGAGGGATAGAGAAAGACAGAACATCTCTTACTATCTTGATTAACATGTAGAAACTTGCCACTACACAGTACTAAGTCAGCATGAGGCTGACCTTGTCTCTAATGTAAAAATTTGTCCATCATTTTTCACAGCAAAGCATCAGATGGACTAATGCACTTGTCTCTGGGACAACACTTTTATTTCTTTTGAGAGTATTCATAATGGTGATGGAAGATGACACTGAGGCTTTATGGATGAATTTGAACTTCCTGGAAAGGGCAAATAAAAGCTGATCAGAGGCATCCCATAAAATTGCATTGTTCAAGTCTCAGAGAATAGGTGAAAAATCTGTTTTACCTTGCAGAGAAAGTCTATTTTGGATGACTAATTTGAAGTCTGAGTAACTAGCAATTAGTAAAATCAAAGATTCCTTGTGAAAAAGAAAAAAAAAAGAAGCTTGAATTAGGAAAATGGGAGATCATAATTATCTGCTAATAATTTCCAAGGTCAAAAATGTAGCTGGTGATTTAAGGTAGTCATATTTTAATATATGTTTTAATTGGAGATTTTTTTTTTATAAAACTGACATAGTATCATTACCTTTCAAAAGTCTGAATTTTTTTATATTTTAAGACTCCTTTTCCTTCTCAGAAAATATCATGGTTTAAAATTTGCATTATTTGGACAGAATAAAAAAACCTTAGAACAAGAGCAAACCAGGCTCTGCTTTCAGAAGAACAATACTAACCAGATGATAGTAATGATGGGAAGTAGGAACTCAGTTGTGAGTCTACTTACACATTTTCACAGGTAGATTAAAGATGTAAAGAGCAACTTTTTCACAAGTTACTAATATTTGTTGAGCATGCATGTAACCTGCAGCAGAAAACCAGCTGCCACACAGTTATTTCTCCTCTCGACTACTCAACATGGTGGAAAGTACAGAAAGGCTGGGGAGAGACAATCTTGGCATTGTTAAGTCTAAATAGAGCTGCTAGAGCTGGCAATCAGCATTTCATTCTCTTTGAGACCTCAGAAAAGAAGCAGGTGCTATTGTTGGCTTTGTGGAGACCAGGCATTGCTGGGATAGCTATTCCTGTATGTTGACCAGCACCTTGATCATTCAGTGGTTCCTCTGGAAGTTTAGCTGGAGAATAGGGAATTGTGCATGAGCTGTACAAAACGTGATGGAGAAGCTGCATACATGGGCTTATACAGGGACATGGGACATGGGCAGGTGCATGGCAGGGCAGGGAAGCAGATGAGCCGGGAAGAGGTTTCTTCTTTGTAGCATTTCACCCAATATACATTTGTGCATTTTCAGTGAGAAAAAGAGTTCTGACTGCCTGCTTTTAAAAATACAGTTAGTCTATTCTCAGCAAGCAAGCATTTTTAATCCCATGTTTCTGTTTTTTCCCTCAAATATCTGTTTTTCCTTTTGTGTCAAAAGGCCTCATTTTGTATAGTAGTAACGATTCTCCTAGAATAGCTTTACAACTGCTTTTTGGAGGAGGATTTGAAAGTGTAAGATTGGTATGATTTTGGAGTAAAATTACCAGGAACTACATAAAATAAAGGCAACAATATGAATAAAAAAAGGATAAAAGAAAGCAGAAAAACCTTCATCTGGATTAGAAGTGCAGGCCTGAGTCTGAGGCTGAGGAGAAAGACTTTTCTGTGCCGACATTTTACCGGATTGGGCCCAAATTTAACCTACAGCAAATCTTGTCATAAAGCTGATTTTGTAACAGGCATTTGTTATTCCACTATTTCCAGCAATTGCCTTAGGGTAATTTGAGCATTTCAGCTCCTGGAAAAATAGCTAACATGATATAATATATATTTATTAGCAGACAAACACTGTAAGTTATTGATATTTCCATGTTTCAAGACAATTGTTAAAAGTGAAACAACGAGGCAGTCTTGTCTTACATCTGACAGTTTCAGCTCCTGGCACACTAAGCTCTTGTTTGATAAGCTATGTTCATTCCATATTTGTGTAATACCCTGGAAGAAATTGGGTTGCAATGAAGTCCATTTTTGTCACTGCATGTAGCAATGAATATCACACCCAGCAGGGTACAGTGGCACCTGGCTGTCCAGACCCAGTGTAGCACAAAGCCATCTGGGGGTAATTACAACAAGGTATTCTTTAAAGACCAGATGGGACCAAGGAACAGAAGCCCCTATCCCTCCCAGTCATTTACAACATAATTCCTTTCAATGATATACTTAATCCTCCCACCAGCTACGCTTTTCAGCTTGCTGTTGTCACTGTTCCTTTATGTTAATTCACTTGAGAGACACAGAAAGGGAGAGAAAGCGGAGAGGGAGAGCGAGCCACCGGTGCCTCAAGGGGCTAAAAGAAATTATTCATCCTTAAATTGTTTCCACTACACCAAGTACAGTAACAGTTGTGTTTTTTTTTTTTTTTAAAGTGGGCTGAAATTATCCAAAAGAAGGTCAATGCTATAGCCCTGTGCAACACCAGCTGAGTTTTATTCAGCCACCTGTTAGCTAGGAGTGTTCTGCACATGCTCATGATGCATTTAACCAGTTTAAAGGGTCTTTTTATTGACTGGCAGCCTCCCTACATTCAAAGTGCTCGAGCCATGGCCCTGCTTTGTGATCATATGTGGCACACAAGACTTAATTCAATTATGTTGTAAGCCTATCCAGTTTGTATCAGTGCCCTTTCACTTTCGTGTCATTTGTCTTGTATCTTGTAAAGAGTTGGGGGGTGGTTTTTTTTTTGGGGGGGGTTGTTTTGTTTTGTTTTGGGATTTTTTTTGGAGGAGCATGCACTAGAAGAAAATTGCCTTTATTTCGTCATTCAGATTTACACTGCAGATGTACAGGCTACAATTTAAGAAAAAATACAAAAAAGTATTTTTATTAATACAAAAGTAACAGAACAAAAGAAGAAGTCTTCTACAATTTTAAAATCAAAGATATACCCATATATATATAAAGAAGGTCAGGCAGACCACCCAAACATATTTCAAATAAGAAATAAACACACAGATGAGTAAAGAGAGAAAAATAAACAAATGTATTTAACAGTTTTAAAATTACAAGCCATGAAGGTCTGGATATTGCTGTCTTTCTTTACAAGTTGTTTATTGGTTTTAAAGAAACTCTACAGGAAGTGACTTCTCAACAGGAGTAAGCATTTTGGTCTTGCTTATTTTGTTATATGGCCCCTGAATTCACAATCAATGTGTAAGTAAATTGAAACTTTTCAAATAAAGTCTTTTTTAAAAGTATGCAGCAAGTTATTGCCACTATTTGGTAAATCTGTATGAATACTACAAATAAGATAACAGGATGCCTTTTGTCCTTGAGTTACTTCAGTGTGACAGTCCTGAAGTTCAACATCATGTCATCTGTTTTACTTTCAGTCACTTTTCCAAAATTTTGACCAAATATTTAAGGAAGTACAAACCCTGGCATTTCAACAAGCCACAAAGCATGTCCTGATGGTCATTTAAAACAGCTTCAAAGGCATTAAAATCTGTCTTTCGCAGAAAAAGCTGCAGAGGAAGCTTTCTGTATACAGGGATCACAAACACAAACTGAAATCACACTGTGAATATGGTATCAAGAAGAGTGGAACACGCAGAAGAGAGATTGAGTTTTTTTAAAGTTTGGTTTATAGAGATTAAATTAGTTTTTGCTGAAAGCTGAAATAAATAAAAATAAAATGTGCTATTATGAAATGTATCTTTTACCTTATTAAAATGCCTTTTACATCAAACATTGATGATGTGAAACCACAGTTATAAAATCCTGTCTGCGCTGAAAATGTGTGTGTGTATTCCATCATAGGAATAGATAAGCATATCTTTGTTAGACTGGGATAAATATTCATTGATATCTCTTCGCTCTCCTTTTTCCACAGAGCAAAAGTCAGAGAAAGGGCAGTAGTGCCAAGTTACTTACCAGTCTGCATGGCAAATAGGTATCAGTTGCTGATGTATCAGCCTCAGCATTGAAACACCCTGACCATGAAAGACCTTTCATTTTCTGCCTTCGTAATAGCTTTCCTCCAAGTCTTTAAAAGAGCTTGTTGGGACTGTGAACAATTTATATCTTGCATTTGATACTTTTCTGACTAACATTATCCACAAATGGATTGCTGTTTTGGTCATTTTCTCCCACTATTCTTAAGGATTTGAGAAAGATTTTTAAAAGATTCAAGAAAAGCTTAACTGAATTAGGAAGAGGGAGAAATTGTCTGCAGAATACTAACCATTCAGTTTCATGAGCAATCTGTTAGTAGCATGTGAATCCCACAGACATAGACCACAAATGTATTTCTAGCTCCTCATCAAATAATGTAACCTTTATTACGGAAAAGAGCTCCTAAAGGAAGAACTGGAGTATTTAATTTTTCACAAAGAATAAAGAGATAATTACTGAGAAAGACATACAGCAAAGTATTTAAAATATAATTTTACATATATGAAGATTTACGTGGATCTCAGGACTGGAATGAAGCTGATCCTTCCTCTCTTTTAAAAGTAACTGCCATGAAACTGTCAGATTCTGATTTCAGCCTAATCCCCTCCCTACCAAGAAAATATATCTGTTTACTTAATAAGTTCTTGAAATATATATAAAGAACCTGGGTAATCAAGTTGTAAAGAAATCAACTTAGTAATATCCAAATACCAATACTTGCAGCTTTAAGCTAGCTTTGAGGGAAGTTGATCGAAAAAAAGGACTGTGCTAATAACTTGCCACCTTGTTCCTATTCTACTGTATCACTTCTCTAATGGTGGGTGACTGATTAGGTCACACTTATGCATATAATTCCCAACAATACCTCTGAACCAAACTGTTCATGTATAAGAGTAAATTTTTTGCCAATAACAATCACATATTCTTGATCACAGTGAACTGCTATATCTCAAAAATGCTTTTTAATGATTTGCAAACAATAACAATACACCTTATGTCAAAAATTACAGATAAATATAAAGCATAGACTAATGTAATAAGCTTCCTTATCATCTTCCCAATCACTAAAGACTCAGAGCAACCACTTGTGATTATTTGCTTAGATATAAAGATGTGCCAGTTGATTTAATTAAAATAAAACTTATACTTGAATCTATCTAGTCTCCAACACAATTCAGTCCCTTTAAAACACAAACAGTGCAATCTCTGACTTCTGTATCTACCCTGATGTTCACTTCTTTAGCTTTTTGCATTTTAATTATTCAGTTCATTTTGCCATGACCTTTGATTTGCCTAGAAGTGCCTTTGTAAAGCACAGTGTTAGTGAAAGCCTTTAAATTATTTGGCATTCCTGGAACCATGGTTGTGGCACCAGGAAATACTGTCCTATCTCAGATATGCTGCCCTTGCACCATAGGAGACTAGTGCTAGATAGTCTGATTTTCATGTATGATAGGAAAACTTAGTAGGAAAACAGTCATAAAATAATGAAGGAAAAAATAGGAGAGTTCAGAACTACTGAGAAAAAGAAGTCTGTGTTCAGTTCCATGCAAAACCCGCAACTCTTCATCTTTTGCTTTTAGAATGAAGTTGTACTTAAATAAAATCCCTGCCAATTACTTTAGAAAGGTATTCTCTCCTCTTGGTATCAACAGGGAGCTTTTCCCTCTCCTTTCTTTTGAAAAGATATGCAGATGAAAGAGACTCTCTTTCCCCCCATCATCCCTTTTTTCTCTTCTAAAAGAGTGGTATTTGCTGGCAGGTTGCTGTGAGGTCTCCATGCAACCTTCTCTTCTCCAGGCTAACCCCAACTTTCTCAGCCTGTCTCGTTAGGGGAGGTGCTTCATTCCTCTTAGGTTCGTGGCCCTCCTCCGGACTTGCTCCAACAGTTTCATGTCCTTCTTATGTTGGGGTACAGACCAGAACTGGATGCAGCACTCCATGTGGGTTCTCACAAGACCAGAGTAGAGGGGTAGAATCACTTGACTCAAGCTGCTGACCACAATCCTTTTGATGTAGCCCAGGATTTTGTTGGCTTTCTGGGTTGCAAGCACACACTGCCAGCTCATGTTGAGTTTTACATCAACCATCTGTCATAAGTCTTTCTCCACTTGTAAGGGGTGTACTTTTGAATTAGATGATCAANCGTTAGGGGAGGTGCTTCATTCCTCTTAGGTTCGTGGCCCTCCTCCGGACTTGCTCCAACAGTTTCATGTCCTTCTTATGTTGGGGTACAGACCAGAACTGGATGCAGCACTCCATGTGGGTTCTCACAAGACCAGAGTAGAGGGGTAGAATCACTTGACTCAAGCTGCTGACCACAATCCTTTTGATGTAGCCCAGGATTTTGTTGGCTTTCTGGGTTGCAAGCACACACTGCCAGCTCATGTTGAGTTTTACATCAACCATCTGTCATAAGTCTTTCTCCACTTGTAAGGGGTGTACTTTTGAATTAGATGATCAATGGCGCATAGAGGCATGAGAAAGAAACCATATGAGGATGTGAAACCAGCTAGAGTATTGTACAATGTACCTTCATGGTACAAGTTAACTGTAAGGTCTATTGTGCCTTTTAGTAAGTCAGCTTGATATCCCCTATTATCAGAGCTGACTTCTTCCTTGCTTTTGCTACATACTGCAAGATGGATACATCTACCCTTGAAACACAATGGTAGAGGTCATACATAGGGGTGAGAAAGATGATGATGAGAGGAAGATTATGTGGGCAGGGGTCGTTCTCCCCTCGCCCCACAGTAGGGCATGCGCAGACTGTTGCTATGAAGTAATGGTTGGGTGGTGTTTGGCTGCCATTCAGGCATCACCTTATACTGCACACTGCCCCTATGCAGTGTAATGTGGAACTGATAAAATGGGGTGTCAGGACTGCTGAGCTGAGCGACACTCATCCTTCCATCGAGACTGTGTTGCTCCGCGGGGACGCCCGCTAAGCGTGGGTGCCGACCAGCTGCTGCAGATCCTGATAGCCCTGGCCTGTCTGTGTAGGTAAGCACAGTTTATTGATAGGAAGCAACTGACAAAAAAAGCAAATGTTTTAATATCCTTTAATGTTCCTTTAATTCCCCTTTATTTAATTAATACTGTAATAAAAGTTGTCCATAGTTTTTCCCTTTAATTCCCCTTTCTACTAACCAATAATGTGTTAATAGTTATCCATAGTGTTGTGTTAAGATCCTTTTTTGGTCCTTTTTGCTAGTTAATACTGTATTAAATACTGTTTGTAGTATTTGTTTTAATGTCAACTGATAAAGTAGTTATTTTGTATCTTTTAGTTTTTGATTCTTTTTGCTAAGTTTATTATTATTATCATGCTCACTGCAATAAAAGATATTTTGTGTGTTTGAATGTCTGTTGTACTTGTCTTTATTCCGGGCATGTATCCTTAACGAACCTTTTACACCACTTGTCCTCAATCACTTCTCCACCCAACCTGCAGGTGTGTCTGTGATTGCCACAACCCATGTGAAGGACCTTGCACTATGTTTTATGAACTTCATGAATCATTTGCATTGGCCCACCTCTAAAGCATGTTGACCACACCACACAGCTTGGTGTTGTCAGCAAATTTGTTGAGGATGCTCTTGATCCCACAGTCCACGTCACCAACAGAGATGTTGAACAGGACTGGCCTTGGTATCAATCCCTGAAGAACACCACTCATCACTGGTCTCCATGTGGACAATAAGCCACTGATCACAACTCTTTTTGCTGCCATCCAGTCAATTTTTTATCCACCAAGGGGTCCATCCATCAAATCCTTGACTCTCCAATTTAGAGACAATGATGTCATGTGGGACAGTGACAAATGCCTTGCATAAGCCCAGATAGACTATGCCACTTGTTCTGTCCCTGTCCACCAAAACTATAGATTCGTCATAGAAGCTCACCAGATTTGTCAGGCACGTTGGCTGTTACCAATCACCTCTTTGTTTTCCATGTACTTTAGCATAGTTTCCAGGAGAATCTGCTCCACAATCTTGCCTGGCATTAAAGGTGAGACTGACTGATGTTAGTTCCCCAGATCTTTTGCTTTTCTCTTTTCAAAAATGGGGGTTATATTTCCCTTTTTCCAGTCACCAGGGACTTTGTCTGACTGCTACAATTTTTTTCAAAAATGATGAATAGTGGCTTACCAACATCAGTTCCCTCAGGACTTGTAGCTGAAATTTATTGGATACCATGGACTTGTGCACTTTCAGGTTCCTTATATGGTCTCAGA
Source organism: Pachyramphus minor (assembly GCA_013397135.1). Taxonomy (NCBI): domain Eukaryota; kingdom Metazoa; phylum Chordata; class Aves; order Passeriformes; family Tyrannidae; genus Pachyramphus; species Pachyramphus minor. Next base: position 143,522 of record VYXB01006845.1, read on the forward strand.
CCTGATCCTCTCCTAAAGCGGGTTTAGGGTCTTCATTCTTCCAGGTGCTGTATTTGCCTTTCTGAACTTTTCTGACCTGGCTAGAGCACTTGGAAACAGACCATTGTTACACTGGGCATTCTGAAGTCATCAAAGAAGATGACTGTTTTTCATGTGAATATTTCCACATTTTTTTAAAAGGCAAGCAATGAGATAGATTAGATGCTCTAATGACTATGTTATATGGGAACTAGAGAGAAAGTTTTGTGATAGCGCTTTTCCACATGGTTCTTTGCAGAAATATTTTGTCTGGGCTCTACTTTTTAGACTTGGGGATATCTCCTTAGTTTAATATGGAGAAAATTGGTTTTTATTTTCAGAGACCGGACATATCAGTTTAAGAATTGTCAGAATACTTCAATTTCTCCAGATTTTTTTTTTTCCAGTTGATTTTTGGCAGTAGAAATGTTTAGATTTGAAGATGGAAGCCCAGTGTAAAGAAACAGTTTCAATCTGAGACGTATTGAGATGCGAGGATGTCACGGAATAAAACTGAGAAGTCATAAAGACAGTTAGTTACAGAGTTAGATTTCACCTGAAGCTAAAATATAAACATGTTCATCTGGGTAGAGAGAAAAGCATATAAAATGGGAATAGAGTGAGGAAGTAAGTCAGTAATTTCGTTGCTGACTTGATTGGGACTTTCTTTTTACATTGCATAGTGCCCTGAATTGAATTGAATATTAGTTCTGCTTGGTTAGCTAGATCCCTGTCTTGGTGAATCCATTCACACTTGTAGCTTACATGATAGTTAAGCTCAATCAAAACTCTAGAAAAAGAGAGGGAATTGTCAAGAACATGTAAAAAAATAGTGAAATGATAACAGACTTCTGTATATTTTATGGATCATAAAAAATATATTTCTGTATATCTCCTTGTTGTTACATGTTCTCTAAGAAAACACAGAGTTTTAGAATTTGATTTTATAATAAAGTCTTTGAGTTTGAAATTAAGGTTTTCTATTAAAAATATAAATATAGGAAAAAAAAGAGGAGGAATTGCCTAAAGTTGTAATCAACATATATTATAATTATTTATACGAAAGTATACTACTTACATATTTTTTACATAACTTTTTTTAATTCTATTTTACATGTCCAGCACAGAGAGCTCTCTTAGTACAAGATACTTATATGGTATCCATAATGATACCATATAAAGATATGTTGAAGGTAGACACTCTGTGAGTAACACCAAGTCCATTGCTTTGGATAGTAGTTAATTCAGATGAAAATCTAATGTGAAGTATGAGAATGTCTAATGATGATGAGGTGAAAAATACATTGATCTTTTCTAATCACATCGTGAATAAAATAGCATTTTAAAAAAATGCAAGGTTCCTAGTTTTTGGATACAGATTTAATTTATTTAGCAAACTAAATACAATTTCTTCTAAAACTACTAGATAACCATTCACATTGCTATTGCAGAATGACATTAAAGGGGTTAGACTAATTTTCTTAAGAAATGTTGAAGGTGGATATTGTTCATGTAATATAGTATCCACTGCAGAAACACTGCATATTAAGTCAAGAAAGGGATTCATAATGACTGGTTTACCTTCATGAATAAAATGGTCAATATCATTTCATTCTTTCCTTTTTCTAGTCCATAACTTTTTCAGCATGACATCATACCCAGTAGAAAAATCTTTGCTCTTGATTTACATGGCAAAGGAAATTGGTTTGGATCTGTTTTCTTCTAGATTTTGAACACTGATCAATATAAAGCATCCATGAGAGGAAGACTGCACCTGGTTCACTAAATTTAACAGTCCCAGAAAATTTTTGCACGTGCTAGAAAATTATCACTTACAATGTTGAATCACTGGAGAATCCCTGGCTTTGTTTGGCAAGTAGACCTCGCCAAAACAATGCAGAGGGGTAGAAGACAGTATAGTTCAGCCACCAGCCCCAGCTAGAAGTCAGGTTGAAGCTGTGTTTTTCTGTAGAAGACATTTAATAGCATGAATGTAAGTTGTTCTGTGATTAATGTCTCTAAATATTATCTCATCAAATGCACAACACTAGAATCCAGAATACTGCATTTTGTGTATGTAAGCTCTTGACTGTGTTACTCTCCCTTAAACAGTGCACTTAGTACTCAATTTAGTGAAAAGATTCTTTCAGAAGGAAAGAAAGTAGCTTTCCTTCATTGAGATCTCTGGCTATCTATGGCAACTGGAAATAATCTTCAGAATCGTGGTAGCCTAGGTAAAGAAAATCTACTTTCCCTCACTACTATCAGGGAAAATTGTGCTTACACTTACCTGTATCAAGATTTAAATGACAAGTTTTCAAGAAAATGAAAAACAACAAAAAATATTGTTGTTGTGCAAATGTTGCAAATTTAGGACATGTGAACTAAATGCATAGTTCATAAATGCATAGGAAAGGGAGAGCATATTTAAGAATAACTATATAATTAAATGAATGGATTAGGAATTAGTGTTCTCCTACAAAAATAAAAAAAAATATTTTTGAAGTGTTTAAAATTTGTAAAAGAGAGGTAAGGCAAAAAAACCTTCAATTGGGCAGCAAAGGAAAAAGTGCTGACTTATAAAATATATAAGCTACTACTTAATAATAATAAATATCATCTTGGCAAGGGTTGTATCTGTGAGCCTCGTAAAGCAGTAAATCTTTGGGAAACATGTGAAAGACCAGTGAAGCAGAGCACTCTGTGGACAAGGGGCACACTGGAAATGGGAATAGAGACAGAGATAAAAAAGACAATAAAAAATAAGTTTATAAGCATGTTAAAAGTTTTCTTTTTTTTTAAGTTATATAATAAGTCAAATTTTAAAAAAAAGGTGATTATTAAAATCCGCATTTCTTACATCTGCATATAAATTTCTTATAGTTGTTGTGTCCCGAAAGGTCATCAGCAACCTGGATTTGCCAAGGCATAGGAGAAAACTGTTCCCAGTGAGGGAAGGAATGGTGGCAACTGCCACGCCATTTTTTGCTGTGGCTATGATTATACAGTTTTCTAGTGGGTTCTTGAGGCCTCAGAGTTCCCCATATTGATGATATTGATATGATCCTTCACAGTCTGCCTTTGTTCCCCTCTCAACCTGGTGCAGAATCAACACTAGCGCATGAGAATAAAATAGCTAAGCTTTCTGTTTTGTAAAGTCTTTGCTGGTACGTTGTGCTGAAGGACTCCAGCTGGTGCTGATAGGAGTCGCCCCATGCTCAAGCAGCCATGGTCAATGGTTTGATATCTCTGCCATCTTTTACATCATACTGGTTGCTCTGGGGCAGGGGGATTTTGATCCACGAATGATACCTGTGAGTCAAGTTCCACTGTTTCCACATGAGTTTACAGACACATTGCATAGGGCAATTTTGCTTTTGAACCAATTTAAATGAGACCATAACTGAGGGGAGAATACACTGTTACTCTGAAAGGACCTGTTATGGGGAAAAAGAACTGTTACAGACAAACATTATTCAAAACAAAAGTTTCCCTTAAATTTTATGGACTCTCTCTGAAATCAGACTGTTTTCTTTCAGAGGGCTGAAAGCAATAAAATACCATAATGAAAGCAGAAGAAATTTACATTTTCTAGTGTATTTAAACTCCTCAAGTCAATAACTTTCCTCTGAGGTGTTCGTACGTATCAAACAGCGGGTCTGATCTTGGAGGTCCTTTTGTTGGTCAATATTCTGCTTTTATATTTAGTTCCATAGAATGTTTGTATAAAAAGAATAATAAAATCCCATTTAATATCTGTTATGATTGATGAAAAATAAACTTTCCTGAAACCAAATTAATTTTGCTTCCCTTAGAATCTGAAAGTGTCTCTTACCGTGTACAACCATCTCTACAAACCACCCAAGGTGATCTGTTTGCTCATATTTCTTTTAATTGCTTATTCATCAGTTTATTAGGTTATTAGAGAACCTGCTACTAGATAGCCCATGAGAGTGTGGCCATGTTACTGTGTAATGTGGCACAGAGATAGTGAGATGGCCTTTGGAAAGCTGCCTTGATTCCTGTAGCGCAGAACATGGCAGTTGCCCTGGCTAATTCACACTGCTTTTTGAATGGGGAAATTAAAGTATCCCTGAACTCCCCTGTACTATATGCAGATTAATTGCTTTTTGTCTTCTAATTCTCTTAAAGCACTGAGTATCTTTGTGTTCTGTTGTGGCTTGCAATTTAGAAAAAATGTATGTGAACCAATATATACAAATTATTATAGTAACATCCAAAGACCAAAGGAACCAACTCTGCAAAGTACTGAGCAACCCCTTTTCAGCTTCACTGGCAATATAATATGGTCTGTGTTTCCCAAACACTTCTATAGACAAACCCATTCAGGTCTTTTAATTGACTGTACCTGAAGAATACATCTCTTTACTGTTTACCAAAACCAGGTTTCTTCAGTTGTTAACATCAGTGTTGCCCACTGAAAATTCACTACTAATGTTTATGCAGGTATAATAAAAGTGTGGTTTTGTTTTACTGTTTTCTACATGACACACCTCCTTTCTTCTCTTACCCCAGCTTTCCTTATACTACCTTTGGAAAAAGCTGAAAACTGCACTTTCAAATATTTGTAAAGTTGATTAAAATAAGTAGTCTTTTAAATTATATTGCCTACTGAATCCATTAACACTTGGTAAGGAGAGAGCTCAAAAAGGTTTCTTTAAGTGATAAATGTATACATCTGTTTTAGGCTTCAAAAAATAAAGCTTATTGATATCTATCTTACTATGCAGTTTTTTGGTTGCTACGGGGTTAATTTTTATTTTTGTTTAAAGTACCTGCTCCATAAATATTAAAGCACATCTCTTCTTAAAGCAAAAAAAAGGAAAAGTACAATCTGGGTGCTAGGATACTAGAAAGAAGCAATAAATTATTGCTGTAATGACATGCTAATTAAAATTTTGCTTGTAACTCATGTAAGTGTTTGAAGCCCAGCAAATTTCTCTTTTCATTTATGAAGTGTGAAGGTAAATTGCCCAGTGACAGTGGGACATCGCTAACAAGTACAAATTGAATAACATGCTATCTTGCTCTATTAGTCCTGACTAGCATGTCTGAATTAGATATTCAGCACACTCCCCATTGTAGGCCTGATTGATAAATGCTAAGGAGAATTTGTCAAAACAACAGGGGCTACACCCAGTGGGACATCAATATGCTCCATTTAGTCACCCACCCGGCACTTCCTACATAGGATTGTCACATAAAATTAAGACTAGCCGCTAACCAGCCATCAAGCTAGCAGCAGACACTAGGCAGCCTGTGTTCTGTATGCATATTAGTCACATGCTTAACAATTTGGGCTGTCATGACTGAAGCATGCAGTGACCTCTGGAGCAGAGGTTGAATTTTGCAACTACACTAGACATCATCCTCAGCTGTTCAAGATTTTAGGCCATTTCCTGCCTGATCTGTGCACAGATGCACTGCCCTAAGCTATAATCTGTGGCCTAGTCCAAATGACAAATGGCACAGCATAGATTATTGCATTATATATTAAGTACTACAAGTCTGTAAATTATAAGTAAACTACTGTTCAGCCTGAATGTCTCCTGCAACTTTGAGAACACTTTCCTTCATAATGCCTCTTATGTGCAGCACAAATAAATATTGGGAAAACAAAGGCATCAGAGTATAAATACTGAAATAGACTCTTTTCCCTGCAATTAGCTGCTTGAATATGAAAGAGTTTTGTTCCAGCTGCAATTCACTAAGTTGAAGCTGGACTTACTTCTCCTCCATTCCTCCCCTTTTCACTAAGAATTATTAGCAAATTAAGGTTTTCTGTGGGCTCTATATGTTGAACAATTTTTGCCAGATAAATGGTTGAGGCTAGCCGGTTTATATAGTTCTTTCAGTATGGATTAGACATGCAATATTCAAAGCTAATAAATATAAATAAGAAAACTCAACAGTCCCAACAATAAACAATCTTCAGTTCTGAGGGATTTAATTTGTAGTTCTATAATGCTTAGTCTCTGTTTATGTACTGAAGTTCTTGTTTACATATGGAACAGCTGTAAGAAGTATAAAAAACCAAGCTGGAAGGAAAACCATTCACTCCTTTTCTTGTTACTGAGCTGCAATATTTCATTGCTCTAAGTGGGATTTTTGTCAGAATGTGATTGTGTGTTTCCTATATGTGGGTTGGACTCCAGTATGTCAGCTGTGTGATATCAACAATCAAATTTTTGGTGTTAGGATGGAAAGAAGAAAGAAGTTAAGGACAAAGAAAGAGAGAGAGGGGAGAGAGAAGGAAGGAAGGAAGGAAGGAAGAAAAAAAAGGGGACAAATTTTTGAGTATTTGAAATCAGTGAGTATTTACCTCAAATAAGTAAATATTGCTTTATTTTTGTGGTATGATAAGACACTAAATTGGGAGGAGCTGCTGACTTCCTCGACGGCAGAGAGGCCTGCAGAGAGACCTCGACTAATTAGAGAGATGGGCAATTACCAACCAGATAAAGTTTAACAAGGGTAGGTGCCAGATACTGTACCTGGGAGGGGTAACCCTGCTTGTATTTACAGGTTAGGGAATGACAGGCTGGAAAACAGCACTGTGGAAAGGGACCTGGAGGTCCTGGTGGATGGCAAGTTGGATATGAGTGCCCTGGCAGCCAGGAGGGCCAACCATGTCCTGGGGGACATCAGGCAAAGCATCACCAGCTAGTCAAGGGAGGGGCTTGTCCTGCTCTGCTCTGCACTGGGGCAGCCTCACCTTGAATATTGTGTGCAGTTTTGGGCACTACAACATAGAAAAGACATTAAGCTATTGGAGAGTGTTCAAAGGAGGGCAATAAAGATGGTGAAGAGTCTGGTGGGGAAGATTTATGAGGAATGGCTGAGGTCGCTTTGTTTGTTCAGCCTGGAGAAGAGGAGATGAAGAGTAGACGGTCGTTGTAGAGGTGGACATGACAAGATTTCCTGAAAGAAAGATCTTTATTACAACCCCAGGCAGCGACATTTATGCATGTATTGCATGTCAGCTCATAATTGGTGTGTTAGTAACATAAACATTCCATGATTGGTCCTACATACAACCTCTGCNGGTGGGGAAGATTTATGAGGAATGGCTGAGGTCGCTTTGTTTGTTCAGCCTGGAGAAGAGGAGATGAAGAGTAGACGGTCGTTGTAGAGGTGGACATGACAAGATTTCCTGAAAGAAAGATCTTTATTACAACCCCAGGCAGCGACATTTATGCATGTATTGCATGTCAGCTCATAATTGGTGTGTTAGTAACATAAACATTCCATGATTGGTCCTACATACAACCTCTGCCAGATCATCATGACTCAGCAATAAAAACTAGGATGTCTGTTCTGCTGTGTTACATTTCTATCTTCTGTGTCCATCTCCTTTCCCTGCACCACAGTTCCTTCTTCCACTCCCAGCTGTCTTACAGGTACATAGGTATTCGATTGGTATCAAATTCACTCACAGGGATCCCAGACCAGCTGGAATCCACCACATTAGATCTCATTGCAGCCTTCAACATCTCCACTAGGAGAAGCAGAAGGCCAAGTACAAGAGTGATCTCTTCATTCTCATGAACACTGACAGGGCTAAAGTAAAGGCAGGAGTGTGTATCTAGAGAGGTTGAGGTTAGATATTAAAAAAAGTTTTTCACCCAGAGGGTTGTTGGGCACTGNGGTACATAGGTATTCGATTGGTATCAAATTCACTCACAGGGATCCCAGACCAGCTGGAATCCACCACATTAGATCTCATTGCAGCCTTCAACATCTCCACTAGGAGAAGCAGAAGGCCAAGTACAAGAGTGATCTCTTCATTCTCATGAACACTGACAGGGCTAAAGTAAAGGCAGGAGTGTGTATCTAGAGAGGTTGAGGTTAGATATTAAAAAAAGTTTTTCACCCAGAGGGTTGTTGGGCACTGAGGCTCCCCAAGGAAGTGGTCACAGCACCAAGCCTGACAGAGTTCAAGAGTGTGTTTCTTGGGGTGTCCTGTGAAGGGCCAGGAGTTGGGTTCAATGATTCTGATAGGTCCCTTCCAATCCAACAGATTCTATGACTCTGTAATAAGTGAATAGTTTATACAAGTTTTCTCTTTCTCTTTTGGTTGTTGAACTCAAAGTGGAACATGAGTAAAAACAGAGAAGAAAACTGGTTTTAGGATAGATGTAGGATCTAGAAATAAGAAAGGAATAAAGAAAGGTAATTTAAATCTATGATAATTAATTCCATGGAGTTCCTTAAGATTTGCTATATTGTAAAGAAGGAAATCACCTTGGCCTGTCAGAAAGTGCCTTTTCTGTTTGCTCTCTTGGTGCTAATCTTTTATTAGAAGAAATATTGATCCCTTAGCATGCACCAGTCTTTTGGCAATCAGCTATGTTCAAGTTAAGTTGCATGTATTTGCCTTTAAAGAACACAGTTTTGGCCTGATCCCTCTGATAAACTCACAGCTGAAATGCTATCTAATTTAAGTGAATTAGTAAGTGAATTGTCCAGTGACACAAGACACTGCACAGTGGAGGTGATGGCAGATAACCTCTCAAACTCGGATTTAGCCAATGAACTGGAAAGCCTTACATAGACTGTGAAAATGAGATTTGTAATATTTCTGCAATCTAATTATTCAAATATATTTAAGAATTATTAAAGCCATACTGATTCTCTAGTTAAGACTCATAAGTTAATGACAGACCCATGTACACACTAACAAAAATAAAGTTCTATGTGAAGATTCTACAGGAAAGAAATGAGATCTGAAAGAGTGGTTGAGGTCTTTTTTTCCTGAGATACACAAGAACCTGATTATATGTGGCGGTACAAAGGTAAAGAGAATGTATGAGATCCACATCACCTCAGCTGCATGTTACGAATGAATGACAGATCTTCTGAAGAAAAGAAAGAAGGAACTATAAGCATGGCAAATTGTCAGGAAAAGCAGAGACTCAGGATTGTTTTCTGGGAAATGAGAATTGGGAGTACAAACTGAGGCATGTACATGCAGGAGGGCTTGATCAGTTTTTCCTAGCACAATCCAATTCAACAAACTGTGTACATTATTTCAACTCACATGAATAATACAGTTAAAACTAATGAATAAGGTTTGAGTCCCAACAATAAACAAAATCTGCAGGGTAGGCAACAATTCAAAGAAAGTGCTACTTCCTGGTTCTGGTGGCTATTAAGTATTAGGGGGAAACAAGACTAGAAGGAGACCTCCTATAGAAACCTGAAATTAACACTCCCCTCTAGTAATGATGCAAAAATATGTGGCATGAGCTATGTACATAACATTACATGTATGTGTGCATTCAGTAGATGATGTATATATAAATATTGTCTGCAATGAACAAAGTGCTTTTTTTTTTTTCTGGAAGAATACACATGGGCATTAAAATGGGAACTGGTGGCTCATGATGACATTGTAAAACGCTGAAGTATAAGAGAATCAATTTTCCAAATTATCAGATAAAAAATATCTCTGTAGCATGTTAAACAAATAATGTAACTACTCAATGAAAAATAAAATTAAAAAATCAAATATTTTGTTATGAAAGTGATATCCTTACAATGGACCAACAGACTTGCTTTTCAATTGTTGCTGATTTTTATGCTTGAAGGAGGTTAGCGGTTAAACCTGTTTGCTTTTGTTGACACTTTGAATTTGCCACAGCTGACCACCAACTTATAAGAGATAGACTTTTGTTTGAAACATATAACTCAAAAAACAGTCTTACTGATCTACCTGCATAGACATTCAATCATACCCTGAGAAACATAAAAAGCAAAATAATTACTTTTCCAAGCCCAACTGGCAAAAAGATACTTGAGCAGTTTCACCGCATGGGAAAGCTAAAGCTAGCCCATAGTGATGTTAGCCCCACTGAAAACAGCAGCCTGCTCACATTGCCTGAGGCAACACACAGGTGATGGATAATGTAACAGATGAATATTCTCCTCATCTCTATTCTAATCTCACTCTACTAATTGTCATCAATAGCATCAGTGTCAGTAGCCTAAGCTACTACTCTCAGTCTGTGAGCTCCTCCAGAAGCTCTAGCCATGCTTCTTCTCCTGGGATTTGCCCCTCTGCCTGTGCAATCTGTGGTAGACCTCTGAAGAGGTCCTGCTGCCACTGCATGGGGAAGAGATGGGTCTGGGGGCTAGGCTCTGGCTGATGCACGAGTTGCAGTGTGGTAAGAATGTTGCTGTGTCTGATGTGCCAGAAAAAGTACCATAAATAAATGATGAATAATATGCCAATATCATTTCGTGTTTGTCATTTCTTACATACACTTAAAGATCATTATGATTCTAAAGGTCAAGCATTCAAAACTTAGGAAACATCAAAAAATGAAGCAGTTCTGCAATCTGAACACAAGCCATTGTTCACTGCAGAAACAAGCAGTTTCCATAAAACACAAGCTTTGTGCAGCTCCATTATGGGCAGGAGACCCTCCCTGTAGTGTTAGAACTATGCCACCATCCAGCACATTGTTCCATGTACCATATAGTGTTCCCTATACAATTAGCTCAGAACATTAGTTCCCTCTTGGGTTTCTCTTCAATGATCAGACTTTGGCAGGAAGTCTCCACAGACATTAATGAATAATTGTTAAAAATCACTTTAAAGAGAATAATTACATACCTTTTCTCAAAGGAGAGGGAAACTGAGACAAAAAATATTAGTGTCACATCATATAATTTTGTCATCTCTAGTAAAAAAATTAGGGTCTGTACTTTCAGAATGTTTAATATTTTTTGTCACATAGATGTTTCCATCCGGACAGCTCAAAATGTTAAGGACTGAGTTCATCATCATCATGGCTTGG
>VYXB01006846.1:0-29012 GCA_013397135.1 Pachyramphus minor
AGCAGCAATGTCGATGTTGAGTATTTGACATAGTACATTTGCAAAGGCAAAGTAAGAGGAAAACTTGACTTTAGGATTATATAAATACAATTATATCACAACTCAACTCACTAACTGTTTATCATGTACTCATGATATTTACAACCAACCATTAGTCTTTAAATACCTAGTATAGCACTTCTGAGTCCTGGTTACCAACACTCAGGTCTCCTTTTTTCCTCAAAATGGTTATAAAACACTTGCCAAATATTCCTACTATATCTACAGTACTTTTCAAACCCAACACTGGCATGCCCCACCTGTACTTAAACTCTTTTTTTTTTTTTTCTGAATGAAGGAATTTCTCTGAAGCAGCAAGAGAAAACTCCCATACCCTTTAATTTCTCCTCAAGGGTCCCCGCAGTAAGCTGATCTAGCACACATCTGTGTGATATGTAAACCAAGCCAAGCTCTGTTTGAAAGCCTCGTTTAAAGCCACACAATATTTTAAGTTTTAAGAGTACAGACCAGAAGAAAAAAACAGCTTTGTTTTATTTTATAATCCAGGGTATTTCAATATGTTACTCAATTAAAGCATCTTCAAAATAAGGAGAAAAAGGAACCTTTTAAACTTCTGGTAATGAAACTAAAGACTACTAACATCCTAAAGCCATCAACTACATGTAATCTAGCATGAAATACATGCACAAAGTGTTTGAAGGCAAAATATGGTCAATAATAACTCCTGTTCTGGTTTCTTGCTTCTGATTAATACATTATTGGCTTTATGGAGATGAGAGTGGAACTAAGGTGGTTTCTCTTCGCTAAATGGAATAACAGAGTGCCTCCTATATGCTCCCTCTTTGCATTTAAAATAAATAATTCTTGTAAGTGTAACTCAGAAGAATGTTTAGTTTTCAAGTGCATCTCCCTACCAAACAGAAGAGATATGTCCATATGGTAGACAGACACTAACAAAAGAAGGACCAGATAAGACTGACATATGACCGCAAGTATGCTCGGAAGCACTGAATTTCAAGCATTAAATTTTCTAAGTGCAGAGACTGTCCAATAGCTGGCCAGCACCTATGTGTTTTTATTCAATAAAAGCGTTTGGAAGTTTATTTTTAATACATTTGGATTTCTTCCTTTACTCCTGGAAGCAGTGTGACTCTCTTAGAACAAATCTAGTGCCGTAATCAAAAAAATATTATTGATCTAATTAGGAGGCATATTTATAGCAGATTTTAGAGGAAAAAAGCAGGAAGTCAGGCCACTGTTACTGTGCTTACAGACAGTCTGTATAAGCAGCAATCAATGCATCCACACTTTGAGATGTATGGAAAATACCTGACCTCAGACCTGCTAGTTTTGCATTTTAGGCTGCAGTTGTAAGGTAAGAAGAGAGGGTCTGATCCCAACTGTGAAGAGAGGAGCTGGTGGGAAACTAGTTCTACATTTACTGCTGATCAGAGTGATATACAAGAAAAGATGTCCCTGACTTCACATGCAGTAGAGGCTTTAAGGTGCACATGGCCTGCAAGGAGGCTGACAGCCTTAGAGGGTCCTTATTTCACTCTTCTCCATTGTCATTTGATGGGGAGGGAAGAAATTACTACTTTGACCTAACATTCTTTTTGTTTTCTTATAAAAAGAAAAAAGAACACCAAAAAAACCCCAACCAACAAAAACAAAACAAAACAAACAAACAAACAAAAAATAAACACCAAAAAACACTAACCCAAATCCAAAGACAGAAAACCACTTCCAGGGATGCAAAGCTGCCAAAACTTGGAATTACATGCAACCAGCAGAGATGAATGACCTAATATACAGGCATTAAAGCCTCAGGGTTCTTCCCAGAACCCACATTTTCCATCCTAATATCCTATACCACTCTTTCTTGGAGTTTACTTGAGCTGAGGCTGATCCGATTGCCTTCTGTCACTTCTCTGGCACATGATAAACAGAGCAATCTGGAGTTAATTTAAATAGTTTAGCACCTTAGGATACAGCTGGGAAAGGTTTTGGGAGAAAGGCTGGGGAGAAAGAAGAGGGCTGCACACAGTCTGACCAAGCCTGCACACAAGAAGGCAATGCAGATGGGCACCTTCCAACACCACTGCCTGTAGACAGGGAAAACTGCCCCATAATGAAACTCGCCAATCAGCCCAGGGGCAGGAGAAGCTTCAATATGGGAAACTCAGATGTCCACTCCAAACAGCATGAGTGGCAGGGCCACCACTCTGTGTGAGAAGTATTATAGCTGATCCTTGGACATCCAGCACGGAACCACAGAATATACTGAGTTGAAAGGGGCCCACAAGAATCATTAAGTCCAACCTTAGCCCTGCACAGGACCAGCCCCAACAGTTACACCATGTGCCTGAGAGTATCACCCAAACAATTCCTGGCGTGGTGCTGTTACCACTTCCTTGGGGAGCCTGTTTCAGTGCCCAACCACCCTGTGGGTGAAGACTTTTCCAATACCTAACCTAAACCTTCCCTGATACAACTTCATCAGCAACTCAACTCCTCCTGTGGGTCTATGACTTTTATATTTTACCCTCTACAAGCCAGATGTCTTTTTTTTTCTTAAGTTTAGACACATGTATTGGCTTTACACAGTGCAAGCAATGACTTGATTCCGGCAATTGGACAGATTTACATCTGGTTTTTATATCACTTTTGTTCCAGAGGAGGGACTTGAGTTTTTAATCACTTGGGGCCCTAGCTATACCCAGAATATATTGACTCAATTCACTAGCAGAAAGAAACAGATACCTGCTGGCATAAAGATATAAAAAAAGGAAACAAAAGTCTTTAGTTATTACTTAGTACACAGAACATTTGGAAAAAGTGCACCTTAGCAAGAAGTATGTGTCCCTAAGCTAGCTCTCACACCAAGCACAAAACCCACAAAACCTGAAACTCTTCACTCTAAAAAGTAAAGAAAATAATATTCTTTATAACACTGGTCTTAGAGGTGCGATGAAAAAGGTTAATTGCTTTGTGAACTGTTGTAACTAATTTCACTGACATAGGCTACTTCATTCTCCTAGAAATTCGGATGGAACAGAACAGGTAAGTTAACTGGACAAGGTGAAAATGCATCAGTCTTGTATAGATAAATTCAGCATTGTCTAGGCCTCTCCCAACAGCCACCTCAACTTTTGCTAAATGCAACCAAGCTTACAGGGGAGGAGCTTACAGGTTATTTGACAACCTGTGGTGACACAGAAACACAAGTAAGGAAGAGAAATTGAAGTTTACATAAATAATTTCTGTTCTCTTTAATAATCTAAGCAGTGTTTTTAACCAGTTTTCATAAATCTGTTTTTCAGCAATGAATTATGTTTTCCAGGCAGGAAAATGGCAGATAACCTATTTGCTGAATGAGTGTTTCACAGTAAGTTTATGCTTGTTATTTCTTTAACATCTTTGCTTGGTTACAAGTAACAACGGCTGAATAACATATTACTGAATCTTAAAAAATGGATTTTAAGCCAGACAAAACTGAAGCTATTTTCTCCAAATAAACAGTTGTGTCTAACATTCTCCTCCTTCATTTGGCCACATCAAGTGACTGACAAGAGGGAACACTTGAAATTTTTAACTTACTAAGGATTATTTTATTCCAACTTTGTGATTTATTTTTTCCCAGCTACATGCCAAAACATGCCCTCTTCTAACTACTCCCATGTTTGAATGTCTGCAATATGCCTGCAAGACACCATGCTAGTTCAATAAGGTCACAGCAATTTCCTCTTGGCAAGATCCAACCCTTCTCCAACATCATCATCCTTGAACTTTCTGCCACTTCTGATCGTGTTTCCTGAATCCTGAAGTTGTGAAATCTCTGCTCTTGGCAACTATCTAGCTATAGAGACCACATTCAGTACTTAAATATACACTATATATGCACAATGGAAACAACTCCAGACTTCAAAGGAATAGTCGAATTGTATATTTTGCTGTTGCTGGGTATTATAGTGTTGAGCCTAATGATCATTCCCTAGAATGCTTATGGAAACTCTATCCTTTACAGGTTTTTCTTTTCCGTTCCTTGACGTGGGAAAAATGCAGAAAAATCCATATTGCACTAACAGATTCCTCTGCTCAAAGACAGGTTTTCACTATAAACAAAGCTTTAGTCCTGGATGGTCAAATATTTCACGCATACTTCAGAAATAGGTTAATCATTTCATTTTTAGAAGACATCTTGCCTTCTTTGCTGTGCAAATTTCTTATCTAATGTAACAATACTAAAACAATAAAGTACATCTGCTTTGTGATTCAACCTGTGCTTGCCAAATGAGTTTCTCCCCTATTGCTCTTCATCCCTGATGCCACCAACAGTCAGAATTTACCTTCTTCTTTGTATTATTGACCAATCCACTCAACTGATTCTCCCTCAGCCTGCTTAGTCCAAACTTGCATTAGTAAATGTCAGTGGGCTAGGTCACTGCAAATGAGGTAACGGTGACACCTCAAGTGGTGAGCTCTCCCAATCTCCACAATTACAGCTGCAGTTTTATCTTCCTCATAAGGACTTCTGCCCTCATTAATAACCACTACCTGATCCGTATATGTGAGTCCAGAAGTCCCATCTTCCTCGTACTCCCACATTAGCAGGGGAGTTACTAATTCGTCAAAAATCCAACTTCAGGTTTCTCTCAGGATTACGGAATACGTGACCCATCAAATTATACAAGGTCTTCAGGTCCATGTTTTCCCTAAGCCTATCTCCTCATTTGCCTTAGGCTGCATCAAGGCTCTGACTGAACTAATTTAAAGAACAGAGCTAATTAAAAGCTCTCAGATCACAACAGTCAACAGTTCCTAAAAATGGCTGGTATAATTGCAAGCGCGCTTACTCATAACACAGTTCCATCAAAATTACTTATTTTAATAAACTGAAACTACTGTAGCTATTAAAAACATTCAAGCTAGCCAAGGTCACTTGGAAAGAATCACAGGAAGCCACATGCAGTCCCTGAGCACAGCTGAGAGACCCTGGGGCAATCGCCTGTGAAAGGAGGCACCTGTTGGCAGAAAAAGCCCCTAACTTTAGCTCCACACATCAGCATTGCTGTCTACAAAGCTATTCTTCCTCCTGAGGCAAGCATTTTTCCTTTCATATTTTTTTGCCATTGAATTCTTTCTGCTACCTTTGACTTTCTAATAAACTGTAACTGATGGTCAGCAGTAGTTTATCTCTTCTAGTCAATCTGAGCCATTTGCAGTCAGTAAAATGTAATTATTAAATGGTTGTAAACAAAGGCTTTGCTTTTTGATTCCACTGAAATCAGTGGAATACAGCCTGATGTCAGAAAAATATGAATTTATACCATGTGCAGTCACAATTGCAATGAGGAAAGTAACAGAATGCACCTTTTTTTTTAACCCCCATGAGTAATGGGAGAATATTATTGAATGGAAGAATACTATTGAAAAAACTTTGCACTTAACAAAAAAAGCATGCATAGGATGCCATTCTTAATATTCTTATGTTACAAATGCTTATATGATTGTAAAACATGTTACATTGCTGCAGTGCAAACAGAACGAAGTAGACTTAAAACAGACTTAAAGAGATACAACTATTAAACTGTCATTAAATTCTGTGTATCAGATGTCAGCATACCCTATTTCATTGCTGATTTGATAAAGTATATACTTCCAAGATATCAGAAGCAGTGCAGTGCTTCACTACATCCAGTTCCCTGCAGTGATCTTTTGCATATTCTAAACATGTAGATCATCTACAATACAAGAAGCCAGTAATGAAAAACCTGCACCACATTTACTGCATTATTTGTTTTTATGTGTTGCTGGTTTGAGCCATTTACTCTAAAACATAAGTTAAACTACTGCTACAGATTTCTGGATCTTCCCAACCGGTTCAAGCAACTCTGGAATCTTAATACAGAATTCAGGGTCAGCTCACTTCAATGTACACAAAACTCTGGCTATTCTTTAACTTGAGAAAACACAATAGGAGGTCAAAAGTAGAAGCAGGCACAGGGAGCATTCCACATAGCAGTAGTGCTCAAAGTTCAAATAAAAAGTGGCGGTGTTTCTTCCTGCCTAAAGAGAAAAGTAAAGATAGATGCTGTAGAGTAAGAGACAGATATTCCAGTCATAGGAGGAAATTAAGTTATCTAGAAACACAGATATTTCAAAAGGTAACAAAAAGGAACATATAGAGAAAGCAGAGGAATGATTAAGACTGAACTGTAAAGAACTTTAAAATACAAGGATGGTATCTTTCAAAAGGAGGGGAAATTAGATTATTAGTTCCATATTAGTAAAAAGAGAGAAAAGAAAACTGCAGGGAACACGACAGTAAGAGCTCTCCAAGCCATTTTCCCATCAAACATTTACACAATCCAACACACTCACCTGTGGCCAAATCTCAACATCCACTGACAACTAACATGTATACGTACTTCAGTGTTTCTTTTGGTATGTTTAACTCAAAAATCTGTAAAATGTATGGCTTCCTTGGCATTTGGAATACTTATATTCTGACTCGCTAAGTAAAATCTGTTGGTTTTACCCTCTCACAAATTAAGGCAGAGAGGGAAAATCATACCTTTAATGCATGCTAAAGTGAAATCACCCATAAATATAGATCTGTTATATTCTACACATAAGAATGACATGAAATAATGAAAAGTGTGAGAGAGAAAAGAATATGAAGGACAGTTTTGCAGAGCTTTTATTTGGAAGCTCTTAAATTCTCCTGTACAGTTTAGCCTAGGAACACACTTTAGTTCTGGAGTATTCATAAATATACAGAACAGATGTACTAACCAAACCATAGTTTATATGAACATATATGAAAAAATTGAAAAGCAGAGAAGGAAAACAGATCCAGAACATCTCAGCAGGGATTCAAGTAACCCTTTTCAGATACTATTATTTGACTAAGGCAATCTTAAAACACCTGTAATTCTTCCAAATTCTTAAACCAGACCAGACAAATTGCATGCTTCTTTCCCAAGTGAATCAGTGATTGATTTTCCCTGTGTTTCTACAGGGCTGTCCATGATCGATAAAGTAAGTCTCTTGGAGAAGCAGTATGTCTAAAGAAATAGGAAAGCTTTGTGTCAGATAGTTCTATGTTGTTCCAAACAATATTTATCAGTAACAAAGGAAACCTAAAAATGTATATAAAATTCAAACTTCAGTCTATTTGGTTTAGTTCTATTAAAAAATTATTGAAGAAATACTGAAATACAAAACTGTAAAAAGCTAAGGAATTCCATTTTGATAATTCTGTATGATCTTCTATAATGTAATGCAGTGGTGGAGTTCTCAGTCCTGAGAGATAACGGTCAGGCAAAGAGCGAAATCAGGATCCCGAATTTCAGGAAAGCAAACTTCCAGCTCTTCAAGTTAGACTCCTGGGGAAACTGCCCTCAGGGATAAGGGAGCAGAATAGAACTGAGAGACCTTTAAGGAAACTTTCCATAAAGGGCAAGAGCTTCTGATCCCCAGGTATGAGAAATCAGGGAAGGAAGGCAATAGCTGAATCGAGACCTGATGGTCAAACTAAAGGACAAGAAGGAAATGCACATGCAGTCCAAACATGGAAGCAGGAACAGGTATCCTGGGAAGAGTACAGGGATGCAGTCCAAGGCACGCACCAAGGACAGCTAGAGCTGTGCATCCCTTGGTAAGGGATGCAAAGAATAACAAGGACTTCTACAGGCAGGAAAGGAAGGTCAGTGAAAGCAGAAGCCCTCCAATTCCAATGAGGGGATAAACTAGCAACAAACTGGTAACAAAGCTGAGGTCCTCAACAACTTTTTTGCCTCAGTTTTCACTGGCAGTCTCTCTTCTCTCTCACACCTCTCAAGTGGATGGACCACAAGACAGGGACTCAAGGAGCAGAATCCTTGTCACTGTAAGAAAAGATCAGATTCATGACCGCTTGAGGAAACAGAACGTACATAAGTCTATGGGACCTGACCAGACACATCCCAGAGTCCTGAGGGAACTGACTGATCGAGTTCCCAAGCTGATCTCCAGGCCATTTGGAAAAGTCATGGTAGTGAGGTGAAGTCCTTGTTCCTTGGAGACTGGAAAGAGAGAAATACCCATCTTTAAAAAGGGTAGAAAGGGAGACCTTGGGAACTACCAGCCTGTCAGCTTCACCTCTGTGCCTGGGAAGACATGGAACAGATGCTACGGTACATGGAGGACAGGGAGGTGATTCAGGACAGCCAACATGGCTTCACCAAACCTGACCAACCAAATGGCCTTCTAAAAGAAAGTGATTATATCAGTGGGCAAGGGAAGAGCTATGGACATCTTTTTATTTGGACTACGGTAAAGCTTTTATGCGTTCCCTCCTGATCATCCTTCTCTCTAAATGGAAAAGAGATGGATTTGAACCATGGACTATTCACGGGATGAAGAACTGGCTTAATGGTCACACTGAGAAAACTAGTCAATGTCTCAATGTCTGGATGGAGATCAGTCATGACTGGTGTCCCTTGGGGATCCATACAGGAAACCATGCTATTTAGTATCTTTACCAACGACACAGACAATGGGATTGAGTGCACCCTCAGCAAACCTGCAGACAACACCAAGCTGAGTGGCGTGGCTGACATGCCTGGATCCCATCCAGGGAGACCTGGACAAGCTCCAGAAGCAGGCCCATGGGAATCTCATGAGATTCAACAAGGCCAAGAGCAAGGTGCTGCACCAGGGTTAGGGCAACTCTCGTATCAGTACAGGCTGGGGGATGAACAGATTGAGAGCAGCCCTACAGAGAAGGACTCGGGAGTACTGGTGAATAAAGTCCTGGACATGAGGAAGCAACATTCACTCACAGCCCAGAAAGCCAACCATTTCTTGGGCTGCATCAAAAGCAGTGTGGCCAGCAGTTTGAGGTCGGTGACCCTGCCCCTCTACTCTGCTCTCCTGAAATTCCACCTAGAGCACATCATCCAGCTCTGGGGTCCTCAGCATGGGAAGGATGTGGGCTTGTTGGAGAGGGTCTACAGGAGGGAGAAGATGGAGAGAGGTGATGGAGCACCTATTCTATGAGGAAGGGCTGAGAGAGTTGGTGTTGCTTAGCCTGGAGAAAAGGCAGCACTAGGAGACCTCATTGCAGCCTTCCAGTACTTAATGGGGGCTTAGGAGAAAGAGATTTTACCATGGACTGCTGTAACAGAACAAGGGGTGATGGTTTTAAACTAAAAGAGGACTAACTTTGATTGGATAGAAGGAAGAATTTTTTAATGATGGGGGTGGTGAAATACTAGCACACATTGCCCAGAGAGGTGGTGGATGCCCCATCCCCAGAAACACTGGATGGGGCTCTGAGCAACCTGATCTAGTTGAAGATGCCTCTGCTCCCTGCAGGGGGGTTGGACTAAATGACCTTTAAAGGTAACTTCCTACTCAAACCATTATGTCATTCTATAAAACTAAGAAAACATAATAGCAAATATTAAAAAATATGACTACTCTGTGGGACAGATTTAGCATGTAGTCATGTCGCTGAGTGATTCCTAGTGACAGCAGAAGTAGTATTCCTCTTTTTCTTCCATATTTGAAGTTCAAAAGTTGGCTATTGAAGAAATTTAGGTTCTAACAGAATAATGGCAGTATACAAAATTGTACTTATTTCCTTTGTTATGAAACCAGTTGATCAGTAAATATCATATATTTGTGTATATCTTATTATTTAGTACCTTTAATAGTATTTGGTCACTTAATAGTAGCCAAGACAATGTACAGGACAAGGAAGAAATTCTAGAAGTTGTGCAAGGAAGAGTTCTGGGAAAACCAGAGAAATGTTATTTACTTGAAGTTTTCCTAAGCATTTTTTATATCACCTATAGTGTTACAATATGACTGGATGTGGCACTTAGTGCTATGGTTTAGTTAGCACAGTGGTGTTGGTCAAAGGTGGGACTCAATGATCTTGGAGGTTTTTTCCAACCTTAATGATTCTATGATTAGAAGGTTGTATCCTAGTCTCTTTTCACTTCCCACAGGAAGTGAAAGACATTCCACCATTTGGATACCTAAGATGGGCAATGAAGGAAATGGACAGAAAACCATACTCACTAGGTCCTAGTAAAATAAGGAAGGAGTAAATTCCTAAGTTCCAAAAAAAGAATTTCCTCCTTCCCTCTCCTCATATTTCTGATATATTTCCAGTGTGCAATACCTGAGCTCAGAATGACGAAAGCTTAAAATAGGAAAATCAAACATTCATGAATTTGGGACTTTTTTCCCTTTTCTTGTACTATTGCATCAAGAGATTTTACAAGTTGTAAGCAGCAGCAATAGAAACACACTTCTAATGTTGAATGTTACAGCATCTAAAGCAATCATACCCCTGTGCCACTGTGAGCCAGGCAGTACACTTCCCTCAAGAGAGGATGAATTATACCGGATGATTGACTGAGGACAGGTTTTTCAACCACCTTTGTCTCTCTGATTCAAAACAGTATGAGCCATTAAACTGGAGGAGAGAATATGTTACTTCTTTTTCTCATTCATGTAATTCTGGCTTTCTTTTCCAATACTGAATTGGGTTTTTTCTCTCTTATATTGTAATACTGCATTTTAAAAATCTAATTCAATTCAATCTTGAATACTAGCAACCATATATGTTCCCTTAATTCACAACAACTAAACAATAATGAGTGTAACAAGTATAGAAAAGGATGGCAGAAATACGATGGCATATCCAAGTCATTCACAGTTTAGTTTTGTAAACATTTACTACGTTATATATGTTTTGGTCCTTTGAAGAGCTAGGGCTTTATGAGATATCATGCTCTTATACTTGATCAGAACCGCATGGTGGTCAGTGTAAAGGTCCATCCATCTGAGGCAGAACTGGAAAGTATATTAAAAGTTAACTGGGAAATTATTTCATATGTAACTGTCGTGGGTTTAGCAGCCCCCCCCGGGCTGAAATAATCAGGTCCAGGTGGATTTCCGGTGCAAAGCCAATCAGAAGTTTTAGTAACCCCTCTGCTAATGACATATTTAAGAAATTAGAAGAGAAGGTGAATTGTGCAGAAAAAATGAAGAGCCATGTAGGACAGAGGGGGCAGGTTCCCCAAGTAGGGGGCTAGGCCCCTCTCCCCCAGCCTTGGGCTGGGGGCAGGCATGGCACTGAAGTCTCCCTGGCCGACACGTGTAACAGAGTAGAAGAAAAAAAGTTCCAGAGAGAAGCTGGCTGTCTGAAACATGCTGCAGAAGGAATGCCGGCTCGCCGGACAACAGAACAGGAGTTGAGATGACACTGCAGCTCCAAGGTCAGTCTAGTAGGAGAGAGTAGAAAGGTGCAGGGGGACCATTCTCCAGCAGGGAAAAGACTGAAAGTTTAAAAACCCCTGCCACCTGTAGAAGATCACTGGGGTGCAGAGAGTCCCCAGCAGCTCATGAAGGAGCTTGTGCCAGAGCAGACAAATGCATGAGGAGGCTGTGACCCTCATGAGAAGCCTGAGATGAAGCAGAGTCCTGCTAGAGACCTGTGACCCATGGAGAGAGAAACTTATACTGTAGCAAGTTGTTTCAGGTAGGACCTTGTAGTCCCAGTGAAAGATTCATGCTGGTGGAGTTCAGTTGTGACCCTAAAGGACAGCAGAGAACAGAAGAGCTGTTGTCCAGGGTGGACCCACAAGGAGAGGTCTATTTAAGACTGTCTTCTGTGGGAAGGGACCTCCACGCAGCAGAGGAAGGACTCAAAGCCATTCTCTGTAGCCATTGCTGAAGACTATGGTAAAGAAAGTGTCCCATTGCAATCCATAGAAGGGATCACACAGGAACAGGGGAAAGGACTCAAAGCCATTCCCTGTAGCCTGTGGTGCAGACCATGGTGTAACAAGTATCCCCTTGAAGTCCATGCGAGACCTCAGGAGCCCATGTGTGCCCCCCTGGTCTCAGGTCCTGGTTGGAATGGAGGAGGGACAGGCCCAACCCTGAGGTCATCATGCAACAGAGCCAGCCAAGAGAGAAAGAGAAAGAAAGAAATCTACGACACACTGAAATCGTCATCTTAAAGATAATAGAAGAATAATACAGTGCTGCAAAATTGCTTCAGAAAAGAAGAAACTTTCTCCTCCTGGACTGATACAGGGGGGAGATGCTTTTGTAAATACCCAACATTTTCTTCATTAGATAAGAAAGGCTAGACCTAGTTAGAATTGTTGTATATATAGTATTCTTTAGTCTTTATCTTACTAGTAATAAATCTTAATATTATTCCCCCACGTTAAACCTCTCTTTTGTCTGTATAAAACCTCTCTCGACTTGCAGCAATTCTGTTTGGGGGGAGTGTGAAAAAAATTGGTCCCAAGTAAACCCATGACAGGAACTTACAGATTTTAAGAAGCCAATTTAACAGTGTTAGTGTCTGGGTATTGTTGAAAACAGAGCATGTTGATGCTTTCACACTACCTTCAATATTTCTATTAAACAGATTTCTGAAGTTTGCAACTCAAAATAAATAAAAGGAGTAACATGGAACATGCAAACAAACCCAGACAAGTATAAAAGATAGAAGGTGGGACAAACCTGCCATTCCTATATCTTTTCTCTTGTTGCCTCTTTCTGATGAGGAGACTACAGAAGAGCCAAATCCCAGAAGTTTTGTTTACGTTAAGTGAGAACATCTCTATTCCATAATGCAAATCTGGACTTTGTATGATTTTGTTTTAAACGCTAATGAAATTACAGAGGCAGTCAACAGTTCATAGTAATAAAGAGCAAAGAATGGGAACTACACGCAAGAGTGATACAACATTTTAAAACACTTCCAGTTATTTAGCAGACATGATACCATCACATATCCTTTAATATGTACTTATTTAAAAAGGAAGTGACGAATATAAGCAAGAAACAAGTCTGCATGCATAATGCTCATACACAGAAGTTCAAATGTAAACTACAATCAGTTGCCAATATCAACAAAACAAGCAGGCAGTTACCTCTTGGTTTGTTTTGATGGGGTATTCTTAAATCTTTTTTTATTTTCTGTGTGAAATTTTGTATATGTGAAAGGGAATTATATAGCACTTACTACTGCCAGACACAGTATTAGAAAACATCAGACAGCTTCAATGCACAGCTCTGTAAATGCATCTCATTTTTGACCTCCAACATTCTTGCTGAAAGTCTAGGTCACAGAACAGGATATCAGAGCCCTTCCTTGGTGTGATTTACACTCATGGTTGTGACTCACAGTTAAACAGAGAGCACTGTCAATAACATTTGGGGAAAATTTCTCCTCTCTGATCTTCACAGCATAAATAATGCTTAGTCTGTACATGTTCCGAGTGCAGGACTCCCACTGAGGTTTCATTTAAAAAAAAAAAAACAAACAGACTACACAGTACACAGCACAGATCTACACTGGTGATATAAAACACTTGTTGCATGAATCAAAGAACAACTTTGCCCTTAATTTGAACTCAAGCTCTTCCCTGCTTCCCCGTATTCCATCTGAAAGATCCATGTGTAGCTGTGTTTTTCAGTCACGTTGCAAGTGTGACAGAAGAGGAAGCACACTGCCTCTGATGGTTAATATGAAACATGTACTTCCAATGAAACAAACCTAAACCATTTGGTTAAGATCAGTTGATGAGAAAACATCTGTTGTGTACTTCAGTATGATGATGTACACTCTCAGCAGAAAGAATAATGCTGAAGGTTCCATGTAAGCAGCAGAAAAGCCTCTCTGTCTTCAGAGTGCTGACACATTACTGTATTTTCAGTACTTAATACAGATTTTTTTGTATGTGTGATGGGACAAC
Source organism: Pachyramphus minor (assembly GCA_013397135.1). Taxonomy (NCBI): domain Eukaryota; kingdom Metazoa; phylum Chordata; class Aves; order Passeriformes; family Tyrannidae; genus Pachyramphus; species Pachyramphus minor. Next base: position 13,779 of record VYXB01006846.1, read on the forward strand.
CATTGAAAGCCTTTCAATTAGAGAGACGATAGAAAACTACACCTTCTACTATAAAATTCTGCTAATGTAATTCTTATTGTGCTTTAAATACAACCATAGGGCTTTTATTTTCCATCAAGGGAACATAATACCCCTCCTGCATCAGAGCACCATTTGCTAAGCATTTACTGTGCATTAATAGAGTAACATTTACCAAGTTGTGCTCATATAAACGAGTTGTGATCACTTCTATGTTTTTTTGTAACTCACCTGAACCGTCTCTTTATTGTCCTAACTTTTCCAAAATTGGGGTGGGGGAATCAATCTCATGGGAAAAAAATGTATTTGATGTACATAAGCTTCCAACAGTTGGCTTAAAAAAGCTACATAAATAACATGCTTTTTCATCCTATTGAATTCTTCTTTTTTTTTTTTTTTTTTTTGCTTCTGGGACACCTTTCATGACAGGAGCAATCCTAGCATAGACAGTTCCAGGCGACTGCTTTCATTGTTAATAGTCTCAGTAATTGAACAGGTCTCAGTAGTTACAGATCCCGCTGTGTCAAGGTCTATACTAGCATGCACTATCACTAAACACCAGAGAAACACACTAACCTAAAAGCAATGGGACTAACCTGACAAACTGTTCATACGTCTGCAGTAAGTAAGTTAAGCAAGACAACTTGACTTGTCCCAGTTAAAGAGCACTAAACCTGACCACTGACTGGGTGTCACAGATTCTGACAAAAAGAATAATGGCTTCTTAAACACTATTATTGAGAACAAATTAGTACCGTTTAACAGTAATCATAGTTTAAGATAACCTTTGGAGAGCTGTCAGAAATTATTAAACATTGTTAATATATAAAATCAGCTGTTTTCAGCATTCATCTCAGTCTGAGAAAAAAATTGCTAGGATAGCTATTAGCATGCTTAAGTCAAAGTTTTACAGAAAATTGGCCAGCTTGCAAAATTCTGGGAAAAATTCACTTCTGAGTATCATTTACAAGTGAACTTCACTTTAAGCCCTGACATTCGCTAAAACCCAGAAGAAAAATTCAAGATTCCACTCAGGATGGAATTTTTGAACCCAATGGAAAAAAAGAAGTGAGTGTCCCTGGCACAAGGTCAGCCCTTGTTCAGGAACTCAGCTTTGGAGTGTTAGGTTTTGCAAGGAAAAAGTTTAGGTGGATGGGGAGGGGTGAATGCTACAAGGAATGGAAGATAAATAAACATTTCCTACAAAAACATTTTGGGTTTTGAGTGGATTTTAAAATGGGGGAGAAATCAATATATTTACTATCAACATCTATCAATATTAATTTGAAATCCATTTCCATCATAATATTTTCACTTTTGACAATATATTATTAAAAATACAGTTTCATTACTATTATCCGCATCATATAGCAGAGATATTTTCTTATTTCTAAAAATTACATTCTTAGCACCCATACGTTAATGTGGAAAAAGCCTAAAAAAAGAATAAAAGCCAGAACTGGAGTACAAAACACCAAACCACATGCACCTTTCACTATTACCATTGGCATGTGACAACTCTAATCAATGCAAGTACAGTGATTAGCTGGAACATTTGTCTGTATAATAACAAGCTTAAATAAATAAGAAATAGAAAAATAATATTTGAGACTATATGAACTCAAATAACTAGTGTGATTGAAGGTGCTTGCAGTTAAGGCACCTGTGCTATTTCCTCTTAGGAAGCAGCAGATGCTCAGGTAATAGGTGTCCACGCATCTTCCTCATTAAAACACACCAAATCTCTCAGAAACTCCTGAAAGACCAATTCAAACAGGTCCTCAGATCTATAATAAAAAAATCTGATAACCACACCTTCAAAATTAGCAACTCCAAAACCACAGACAGAGAACAACTGCCCTAACCACTCTGTCCTTCAGTTGGCTTGGACAATCTGCAATTAGAAGTCTCTCTGAAGTCCTTTAGCAGAAAAAGTAAAGGAGCAGGAGTTCATATGGGGACAAAGGCATCAAGAAGATACAAAAATGCCCTTAGAGATTCAGTGAAAGTCAGATTCATAGTCTCAAAGTGGCACTGGAAATAAGAAAAAAAAATCCCAATATTTCATAAGACAAAAGCCACAATATGCTCACAGGAAAAAAAAGAAAAGCATCATATGAAATTTGCAGGGGAAAAAATCCTAGAGGTGTGAGAGAAACAAACTATATAAACACCAGTATGTCCAAAGTAATCTGTGCTCTTATTAATCATAATTCTAAAATGATGAAAAGACTTTCTTTTGGAGTGAAAACAGTCATCGCTGTCACATGCTTCATTATGGAAAGGATTTATGTGGTTTCCTCTTTGCAATGTTCCAAGTGTTTTACTTTTCAAAGCCCTCTAACAGCAACTACCACACGCTACAGTGCCAATACACATTTAAAAACTGAGAGACATCTCGGAAGAAAGAGACGTAAGGAGTTTTGCTCCAAAATGTTTTAGTATATTAGAAAGCCAAAAGTTAAATAAAGCAAGGGACAGTAGCTTTAATTCAGAAATTAAGAGATCAGATTCCCTTGCTTTATTGGTGGTAAGTTTATATACCAGAATTATTTGTCATACCCATTTGTCAGAAACTATAAACACATCATATTTACAGCAAATCCCCACTTCTATTCCAAAAGGTTCTTCACCCAGAGGGTGGTTGGGCACTGGAACAGGCTCCCCAGGGAAGTGGTCACAGCACCAAGCCTGATAGAGTTCAAGAAGTTTGGACAATACTCTCAGGCACATGGTGTGACTCTTAGGGTGTCCTGTGCAGGGCTAAGAGTTGGACTTGATGATTCTTGTGGGTCCCATTCAACTCAGCATATTCTGTGATTCTATATTTGAAGCAAAATTTGGATTCTAAGACAGTGTTAACAGTTCTGAGGTAAAGTTGTGCCACTTTAATGCTTTTTATGACCTTTAAGTCAAGGCCCTCTTCAGGGACATTAGTAGTTACAGTCTCTTGTGATTGCTAAAAACAAAAATACATCCTATGTCTCATTCTCTTTGATTTCAAGTGGATAAAAGGCCGTGCATGGGTACCCAAGACTGCTGCACACTTTTCATCTGTTTTGCTTAAACAAGCAATGAATTCGTTGTCACCAATGACCTCATTAGCATCTGCAGTATAAAAAGTGCTCCATAAAAAGAAATTCTATTTTATATCACCAGTCAAGATTTTTAAAGATACTATTTGATACACTAAGTGAACTATCTCATCTTTTTCTTATTTACTTGAAGAAACAGCTTGTCTATCTGTTCACAAAGACACCAGTGATGTTGCTTTACAGGATATACCCATGGAGTCAGACTTTGCTAATGAGCAGGTAACTTTATCCTGGTGTCTCCATCAAACCACTTTAAAGAGGAATTGAAGTTCTTCTACACACTTTACAAGCCTCTTGTAAAATGTACAGTATTTCTGTTTGTCAACTAGAATGTTTTCAAGGCAATCCTGCTCGAGCCATAACAAATGGGAAGAAACATAGAAGAGTATAATAAAAAAAATTCTACCACGAGAGAAAGATTTCATCATATTCTAGAGTATTTCAATAAGCACCCACTAAAAAGAGAGCCCTAATGTGGGGTCAGCACTTCACAATGAAGTAATCAATCAGAAGACTGTTACAATGCTAGTTGCTGTACCACACAATAGGAAATGATCACCTGTAAATTATTTTGAGGGTGGGACTTTCGAAGCAGGGAGAGATGCAAACATACAAATGTGAATTTTGGCCACAACTAAAAAGGAAATAGTAACGAATCTAGTAAAATGTACCCACGTAAAAGTAGGGCACAACTCTGCATGAGATGCTCAATCCCAGATCCTCTCGTGTTTCTTTTCAACCATGTTTGAATGCCTATTCTGAAACGCAGTACCCAAAAAATCACTAAATAAAATATAGAAAAACTGAATCATTTCACACTTATTTTTCCTTTTTTGGCCTTTTCTTTTTCAATGCTTAATGGTTTCAACATCTGTTTTTTTGAAACTGGGTCTTTAATGCATGCAGTTTTTTGTGCCTGTAAAGAAAATTGTTCGAAGTAGAAAGAGAACACTGAAAAAACCCAAATCATTGGCTTCCTTAATGTAGGACCAATTTATGTGCTTTTTAGTTATGAAATTTAACTCCTGGCAGTTTGAAATGTCAATTAATTCAAAATAAGTCCCATTAGATAGTGCAGACACTGGATTCTCCTAACAGTTTGACTCTTGTTGAAATGTACCTGTAATCGATTGCAAAATAATCACTATTAAAAGTAGGGTATACCGTCACTGTTTGGAAAAAAAGAAGTTTCATAAATGAAAAAAATAAATTTGTCTTTTTAATTCACTCATACACTGTAATTCTAGCTCAGATGTATTTAGTTTTATTCCACAATGTACTGAACAAACGTTACTGAAATAACTCGACCAAGACCCCATCAGCAAAGACTGGATTTTTTCCATATGGAATAAATACTGCTATCATTTTCCATATGTCTTTGCTTACTTGCAGTTCTAAATATAAAAACATTGTAAACAAAAACAGGCCTAGAAGAGTTATCGAATCATCCTAGAGCCAAAACCTGGACACAAATGTAACATCATAAGGTAAACAGGTATGAATTCAAAATGAAATTCCAGGACTCCAAGTGCTACAGAAAGCGGCTGCTAAAATCAAAACACATCAGTGCATTTTCATCAAACCTTGGGGTTTGCTTTGGGGGTTTTTTGTCATTGTTGTGTTGCTGTTGTAGTTTTTTTTAAATCTTCACAGAAAAGTAATTTGCCATTTTGGCAGACCTAGTATGGAAAACCTGGACAAAAGAGCAGCTGTAAGCATTGAAAGGCTACTTCGTACTCCCAACCAAACAAGAATAAATATGTTCCTGAAACCCAGCCAAGCAGCTGTATTTCAAAAAGGTTCTGTTTCATTCTTAATTTGGAAACAAAGGAGACTGCTTTGCAATGTATTATTTGCATTACTCTAATAATCTGGAAAGCAGATCCTGTGCCTGCACATACAAAAGTTTAGACTGTAATTTGGCAGACTAGACCGTATTATCATATATTCAGCTTTTTTACTAACAGACCTTTGCTTCACAGAAGTAAGATGCCAATGAAACACTTCAAGCAAGACAAAAATTACTTCTCACATTAAAGTAAGGGAAAGAAAGAGTTCTGGCTTCAAACTGCTTGCTGTTTGCGATTCATGCAACACATGGCAAATCACAGACTGGTCAGGCAACTCCCTATGGCTCAGAACAAATGAATTAGTAGATAGCTCTCAATAAGGATTCAATTCTGACAGATCCCCAGTAATTGCAGTGGCAAGTAAGATGCTTCTAACTTCACTGCACTCCTCCAATTTTACAATGGTGTTTTTATTTCAACAGGAGAATCCCCCATTTGCACAGACACTACTTTCAAGTTGGTTTTGTCACGCCTGAGAAAGCTCTAAGAACAGGGATAGAAACTGCTGTTTCATTAAAGTCCTGCTTCACTTTCACTGCCTTTCTGTAGTTAAAAATACATGGAGGAAGGACAGAGGGGCCAGATGCCTCTCTAGTCAGCTTGTTAGACACTGCAGCAAAGTTATTACTGAAAGAATATTTAAAGGAACTTACCAGTAGAGAAAATAAGAACTGTGTTGTCCCAAAGACCATATGTTTTCAGAGCATCAGTAAGATTTCCTACAGCTTCATCCATAAGAGTCACCATCCCTGCATAGTGGCGTCTCTTTAAATCTTTTATGGAAGAATATGGTTTCACATATTCTTCAGGGACCTCAAGAGGTTCATGGACAGACTGAAAGGCAAGGTAGAGAAAGAGGGGCTGGGGTAGAAGCGAGAGAATGGAAATTAGTTGAATATAAAGTACTATGTGCCAAAGTTACTGCAGTAAAAGCAACCTGATTCATCAACAGTGCAGGCAGTGTGTTTTGGTTTCTTCTACATCTTCTAATCCCTGCACATAAAATAACAAAACTTTGACAAATTATTCTCCAAAGCTGTGGAAAAACATCAGGTGTATCATTTCTTCATAATACATTTGTGAACAATTCATTCTACTAAACTTCTCGCATTAAACTTTCCATTCTCTTCTTAGAAGTGCAAACTACTTGCTAAACCATTTCTAAAAAATTATTAATTGTATTGTAATAAAAGAAATGGAGATCAGTAGCAGGCCAGTGCCATGCGACCAAAGCTGACAAGTTTTACCAGCAGTACTTCTCACATTTAGCTCTATGCACCCTAGTAAATAGCCCCAAATTACAGTTCAAGTGCAGGTCTCTCTCTGTTAATATTTCATTCACATTTTTTAAAACATTCTTTAACATTGGAGTTATCAGAGTAAAGGCTGCTGACTGTACCTTCTCAGTTTTGTGATTGGCTATAAGATCTATTGCTCTTTCCATAAATAAATTTGTGGAGTACACATTCTTAAATCCAGTTGCAACTTCTTCACCATCTCGAAGGTCCAGAGCACAGCGCGTTACATTCTTTGTTTTGATGAGGACGCAACGGTCATGAGTATAGTAATCCTCACTGCCCAAAAGATAGCCTAGAACAGGAAAAGACGTGAAATGAGCAGGCCAACATCATGTCTCATAAACAGATACATCGGGGGAGAAAAAAGTCAAACATAAATGTCAAAACATTAGTGGTTTTGAGTTGAAGCATGAATTCCACACTGGACCACCTACAGAGACATCCCTGACAGGTCTAAGTAGCCCAACATTTAATACCTCATAGAATTTTCATTGTTAATGCAAGTAGTAATTTCAAAAAGCACTTGCATGATTTCATTTATAGTTGGCTATAAAAAACATTAGCACTAATGCACTGATAGCAAAGCCAGTTATCTAGTCTGTGTACTAGTCTGATTTTTGCTGGTATGATTTTGTATGTTTCTATTTTCATGTAAGACTTCCATCTTTATTTGAAAGTTCAGAATTTTTAAAATTTATCTATTTAAAAACACTCAAGTACAAAGCATCTTTTGTCAGCTGTAAAGTAATTTCTGATCCATTGCTGACACCAGGTGGTGAAGAAAGGACACTATCATTTAGAGATATCCAAAAAAAACGAAGCAAAAATTTTACAGGTATAGATTTCCTCCTACCTAGGAGCAAATTGCTCCTATCCTGCTCCCTTGAAGCAGGATAACACAACCCTTTCTGTTTCAGCTATCAAAACAAAACTTTTTAAAATTCTTTGAATCTCAGAGATTACTACTACTTACTTGAATTTTTACTCAGCATCTTCAGATAGTTATTTGTGCAAAATGTATGTACAGAAAGAATGAAGTTGCCTTCACTACAATATAAATATAATTCAATATTTTTATTTATTTATAATTAAAATATTTCTTTATTNTCTAATATATTTTTAGGAGGAAAAAAATGTGTTTTCTTTCAAAGCATAAAAAGACTTTGTGGGCAGACTGCTTACATCAATCTACTCAGAAGCACAAGTTGCATTTTTTTCCATTTTGGAAGCCCACTGGGGGACACACTCCGTCCATGCCTACCGGAATTTCATTAGCACTGTAGGATATTGAACTGTTACATTCCCTGAAAAATAATGTCACATTAGGCACCCAACAACCATACCCAGTGCCAGCCTGTGTTCAGGCTCCTGCATTAAGTGCTTGCTCAGTCCTAGGATGATATTTCATGAGGAATGGCAGCCTACCTACATTTATGCCACTGAAAGGATCCCACCCTTCTGTGAAGGGATGGGAGGAAGCATATATGTTTAAGCAATGAGCCATTTTATACTGATCCACAATATATTAGCTTAATTCAGTTGTGAAACCATGGCCCCGAGCTCCCTGAAGAGTCAAAAGAAATGAGCTATCTAAGGGAACCATTTTTCCTACCTAACATTTGGATCAACATTGTCTACAGAGGGCACGTAGCACAATCTTGCTCTTCATTTAAGCCTAAGGTTAGAAAAGAGCAACACAGGCTTCTGCATTGAAGTGAATGATTTTGAAATTCATGATTCAATTAAAGTGTCCTAAAAAACCCCAAGTGGACATGGACCACTTTGCACTCGGTTCTGTGCAGAATGAAAAGCAGAGCAGACAGCCCAAGTCACTTAACATCTGTGACTCCTGTGCAAAACTAATAAACCCTCAATCGATGCTGGGAGAGGAGCCCAACATTGTAAGAGGAAGGATGAGCAATGGGTCATCGCTCATGAACACATGTGACTCATCAACAAGTCGCTCTGTAAGTAGTGCACTCACACACGGACAATCTATTTTTCTATTAGTCTGAGAGTTTGACTTCGTAACTTGCAAGCTTTTGTATGCTGCTTTATAGAGGTTTTCACACCATCCTGTCACCAGCTCTGGAAAACCAATGCTACACAAAAAGACTGTAATCGCCATTCCCTGCTCTCCTGTGTGCTGTGGGGAAGAGGTAGAAAATGGAGAATAAAGTTAAGCTTGGGAATGAGAGAGGGGTGGGGGAAGATCATAAGAGTGGAATACCTTATTTGGAGGCACACAATAATTACAAGATTTTCTTCAGTAAGTTGTTAAGCTTAGGCATATGTTTAAAGGCATTATTTTCAGCTCAGAAACATGCACACCCAGGTATTAATGTACTTATAAACTAACAGTAAATCTGCTGTTCTTAAAAGAATGGGGCAGTTTTTTACCCTTTTTAACACTGTATTTATTGCCCATGTTAAATCAAACCATACCAAAGTAAGTATCAAATCCTCTGCGGGTTGGAAGGCACTCTTTTCTGTACATCCCTAAATGCCACTTCCCCACCATATGAGTAACATATCCCGCCTCTTGAAGTAGCTGTGGGAGGAGTTTCTCATCCAGTGGCACACAGCTGGGCTGGCACGGCCAAATTATCTGGTGTTGTAAACCTGTGTGGATCTAGGAGATAAAAGAAGCATGAGAGATCACTTATAATGCAGCCATGTGTTCCCGTGGGTTAATTTATAACCAGGCCCAAAAGGACACACAGCTACATCAGAGGTTAGTCTTAGTTTTAGGGGATCCTCTTTTTATTGATGTAGGACTGAGGAAGATGAGGAAGCTGCAGGTGGAGGGCAAGGTGGCATGGAGGAAGACAAGAAAATAGTACTGCAAGGGTTAACATCATCTTTACAGGCATAAATCAAGTCTAATTAAAAAAACCCAAACACCAAAACCAAAAAATAAATCAACACAAAACCAAACAAACCCCAAGCTTTTAATGTTTTTACCTAAAAATCCAACAAGTATCAATTACAACTATGGTGTGTTTGAAGGCTAAGGACAACATCTCAGCATGGAGTTAGAGATTTTAAATGAGATGGAAATGGTCAAAAAGGCTTCACGTGCCATGTGCCACCAAGCTTTTGCCTGTATCAGAGAACAGGAAACTCTGTATCAGGAAAGGATGATAAAAGGTAAGAGAACTATTTTTCCATTACTCTTCTAAAAGGATATTATATATACACATTTTTATAGTTATTTGTACTTATTTTATAGTGTGAGCACTATAAAAAGTATTTGGATATGGGGATGACATAAAGTTTAGACGCTGCCTAGATCTGACCTTTAATAGTTCTACTTAAGCTTCCAATTTTAATAAATGGTGAATTTTGTACCTCTTTACAAAACCATGGCTGGTAACAATACTTCAAGTAGTATATTGTGCTTGATGTAAGGAACCTCTTCAGTTACTGTGTACTATAAGCTGACTTTTGTCAAATCCCCTGTCTCCTCCACAATAAATAAAAGGCACTATCCTAAACCTAGGCCAGCAAACATATGTAGACAAGTATAAATATCTTGTTTATTTACTAAATATTTCTATTAATCTGTGTGTGTCAGACCACAAAACCTGCAAGACCTCCTAGAGCACAAGATACCCGATTTTATAACTCCACTAAGCACACCAGTGTAGCAAGCTCCATGATTAACTTCTAAAGCATCACTTTAGCAACACTCAGAAGTGACTTTTAAAATAAGCCCTAATTTTAGAGAAGTGGGTAAGGCCCACTTATAAAGGGCCTATTAGTTACTAATTTTCCTTGAAACAGGAGGTTTCAAAAATTATAAATTTTATATTATATATAAAATCATATTCAAAATATTTTTAAATGCTGTATTACAGAAAATATTTTTAATATAGAGAAAGACACACTAGCAAAGCACTTTAATTTCTCCCACGGTCTCTGGAAAAGAAGAAGAGGAAAGCAATAATTAAAAAATCTACAGCTTTCTTGGACCAATACCATTGTTCCTTTTTTTTACAGATTGCAAGGTGACTATCAAAATTCCAGCTCCTGATAGGACCAGATTTAGGTTAGTTTCTCAAATCTCTAGGTAATTGTTAATCATATCAATGGGTAAAAAAAAAGCAACAGGATGATGTTTATTTTCATTAATTTAGAGTAGTTTCTTTGGAAATCACTTCTGTTAACATGGATGTGCAGAACTTTTTGAGAGAGAGGGGAAATTTCTGAAACGCTTAATCCTTTGTGAGTTTCTTCCTTCCGTCCGTGCTGTATGGCCACGTTTCTTTCCTTCCACTCCTGTTTTTGGCAAAATTGCAATAAGGGCAGGAAGGGAGAGAATTATACCAGTGTTAAAAAGCCCAATCCTTACACCTGTGCAACTCAAAAAGCAGAAACATCTACATCTACAGTACCGTATGTAGGAGAATGTATACAGCTTGGGATGCATTTAAACCTGCATTGGAAAAGACGCTGGAAAAACTGAACAAGTGGTGCTGATCCACTTCGGTCTGCACCTCGACCGTGTGCCTGTCCAGTGGAGATGTACCTAAGAGTCAGATGACTAGGGAAGGGATATCTTCCACTACCGCCTGCCGTGCCCAGGCTAAGCACAGAGAGCACCTCGGCTTTTCTGGAGCCGAACAACTTGCACTAAATCCACGCTGGTTTACTCCTGAGCTCGCAAGCCAAAGGTAAATTAAGATTGCATATAAAAGCAGCCAATTTCCATAGAGCAGTGGAAACCAGCTTCTTCGCACCGCATCGGCACACAGGACACATGAAGCACAAACTACACGGAGTGTTGGCAGAAGCAATCAGGGGAGCAGCACCCACCATCCACCTGCCAACAGCCCGCAGAGCGCGGTAAGTGTGGTCAGCGGAGCAAGCCCCGGTGTTTCTCCCGCGGACAACAGCTCCAGCTCCGAGTGCTCGCCCTACCTGGTAGCGGCCGGAGAGCAGCTGGCTGCGGGATGGGGTGCAGAGCGGCTGGGTGTAGTAGCGCTCCAGCCGCACGCCGCCCGCGCCCAGCGCGTCCAGCCGCGGCGTGCGGATGGCAGAGCCGTGCCAGCCCACGTCGCCCCAGCCCAGGTCATCCGCCAGCACCAGCACCAGGTGCGGGGGGGTCGGCCGGGCCGCCGCCGGGCGCGGCAGGCAGAAGGGCAGGAGGCAGAGAAGCCGGCAGACAGGCAAGCAAAGCAGCCGGCCGACCGCCATCCCCGGCAGCAGGAACTGGGCCACACCGCCCGCCCTGGGGCCGGGGCTCCGCCCGCTGAGCGAACTGGGCGGGGAGGGGGCGGTGCTGAGGCGGCGCAGGGCCCGAACGCTCCCTGCCCGAGCCGCGGGGGGGGCGGCAGCGCGTGCTGCGGGGGAAGCGGTGTGGCTTTAGGATGGCGAGTTTTGGAGCGAGTTGAGAAAGGAAGTTGTAAAGTTGTTGCTGGTGTTGGCAGAATATCCGACTCGCTGACGCTGGCGGTCCGTTCTAATTCTGAATTTCTTCCACTCTTACATTAAACACCCGTTTTAAACCACGGAGCCCTTCCCCAGGGGAACCAGGGGAACTGTTCAAAACTTGTGTTTCAAGTAATGTATGTTTTCAAGGAAGTCAGTACAACATTATGAGAAGAGGACACAGTACTTTCAGGTACAAGTAACTAGGCTGTTACTTCTGCTTTCATAGCAGTTCATCCAGATCTAATATATACTGCTTACAAAGTTTATAGTGGATGTAAGCAAAGTGAGACAGCTGCAACGCAGACATGACCTTGCTGCTTCCTAATGTGTGCTACAGCCTAGCAAAAACATGTTGCCACCGTCACTGAAGATGCAGCTGAGCTGAGCAAGATGGAAATCATTCGTGTTGGAGAAACTCTCAGCTGCTCTCTTTCATACACACACACACACACATACACGAACAAGACACCCATGTGTGTCATCCTTCCCTCCTCCCCCCTCGACCCCTCTGCAAAACCATAAAAATCACGGTGCTTTTTTCTTTTCATTTTGCCCATACAGATGAGAAGCCTTGATCTAGGTCTGGCTGTAAGACAGTGCTAGTAACAGTTACAGTGTAGGAAGGAAGTGAAGCAACCCAGAAGCAGAAATAGCAGCTATGTCAACAGGGCTGTCTATTTCTGCAAACCATGTAATTACCTAAAGCAGTAACACAAACAACCACTACTTTAGTTATAATCTTGATGTAAAATCTAAGACTGTGAAAGGACAGAAATAGCTATCAACTTAGATCAATTTTGTTCATCCGTGGAATACACATAAATTTCAGTGTCCAGCTGAAGATCAAATAACCATGTGTTTCAGATTTAGCTAGAATGGTATGTATGTGTATTGCCAAATTTATACAGCCATTTGATAACAGGTCAAAGAACAGCCCACATTAAAAACTGGTTTTCTTGGTAAGAAAGCCAAATATTGAGTATGCTAGACTCCTGACTACTTTCTTTTTGATTGAGTACTTTCTTTTTGATTTCTCTGTATAAAGAAAGTTCATGCTTCTATGAATGAAGTCTAGTGGATAAGCCTATGAACCTCTCAGGATGGACTTTTTAAAATGCCACTGATTTCCCTGTCGGTTTGAAAACAACAGCAATGATAAGTGATGTCAGATTTTTTTCTACAATGAGAATATGCTAGTCCACAGCCAGTACTGCAACAGGAAGCAACAGTACTGTCCTACAGTCAGTTTTCCCTGAAGCTGGGGTTTGCTGACAAGCTGGTGTGTGACTATGAACTGAATTTTTTTTAATTGAGATGTGATTCATACTGTTCAAAAGCAGCAAAGTTCAGATATCATGACCAGTCTCAGATGTCTCACTGAACTGTTTATTTTTCTAACTTCTTCCATGACCTTATTACAGGTAAAGTTTCATTCAAAGCACATTCCCATGGAAACCATTTTAGTTTATTCAAAATAATTACTCTGAAAATCTGCAGAGTGCTGGTGAAATCAGAAATGGTGGATACAAATTTTGCAATAAAATTAACAATAGCTATTCACCTGTCATGTTTCCAAAGTTACCATGGTATTCGAGTGCAGCTGAACACATATTCCCTTCTGTCAAGAGTTATGTGCTGATTATCCTACTCCACCAGAACAGGATAACCTGGTTGCCTTAGCTGACAGTTGAAACATTAAATTGAACTCTCTGAAACATATACTGCAAATACTGCATATTCACAGTTGGATGTTGCTGCCTGTAATATTTTCTAAGTATTTTTGTTTTATTTTATATTTTATTACTAGTTGAGGGAATTGGAATCCCAATCAGAAAATACTATTTACACCAGACAGTATTCTCTTGAATCAAAAGAATAAATCCTGGAAATGGTCTATGTTCTGCCTCTTGTGTTTCAGTCTACCTTTTCTGAATTTGGGATTGAATAATTTGGATGCTGTTTTGGGATTAGCGATTAATGAAACCATTAGAGTGACACATAAGATTATGGTATCCATAATTTTATCATTTATCATGATTTATCATTCCATACAAAACATGAACATGACACTTTTCCATGGAAAGTTGGAGCAAGAATTCAAATGCTAATAGTAACATCTATTCTGATATGCAAATACCCTCTGGAGATGGAATAATAAAGGAAAATTACAAAAAAAAATGTCTGAGAAAACAGCCTTTTGACATATCCTGGATCTGAGTATTTCAGAAAATTGCATAGATGACCGTCATTTTTTCACTTCATTGCAGAAGTTGTCTCCTCTGTTAGCTAATGGTGTTGCGGAAGACTCCAGAGAACTTCCTGTCAATATTTCTACCTTGGTATTTCTGTTTGATTGGTTAGAAGCCCTCTTAAAACACAGATGTACTACTTAAAACATTCTTTCTCCTATTCACTTAAATGTGTCGTGGCACCACAGGTTTATGCAACACCATATGTCAACCTGTAATGAAAAGAAGTGACAGGAAACTACAAAAGCTGCTGAACACTTCCCCCATTTCATTTCTTCACATTTATCTTTTTTCTTTTCATAACCTTGAAAGATTGAGGTATATATGTGAATCTCTCTGTGGGCATGATTTGTAAAACTGTTTCGTTTATCTGCATTGTGCAAGATGCTGCAATGTTGGGCTATCCTGATGAAAACTGAGTAAGCTGAACTGGGTATCAGAGGAGTGAAAAAGAAGTTAGGTCAACTAGGAAGCCCTTTTAGACATATGGTTATCACAGCTATAGCGCTTCTAATACTCAGCCACCATTGCTTAAAATTACTTCTGGTGTCTCTGCTCCTGAATGCATTGTTAAACAAAAGACACAGGCATTCTTAAGAAGTAACAGAATGCAACAAGTTCTCAAATACGCCGCTTGTCTTACACGCAGTCAGTGATGAACAGGAAGTTGTTTTAGTCATCTAATTTGGCTGCAGGAAAGAAACTTTACATTGCCTTGTCCCATAAACATCATGGCATGTTGTCTGCTTATCTAAATCTTGAAATTAAATGAAAATTAGAATAATAGAATATGCTGAGTTGGAAGGGACCCATAAGGATCAAGTCCAACTCCTGGCCCTGCAGAGGACAACCCCAAGAATCACACCACGTGCCTGAGAGCATTGTCCAAAAGCTCCTTGAACTCTAACAAGTTTGATGCTGTGACCATTTCCCTGTTGTCATGGGTTACCCAGGGAAATCAATCTTTTTTCTTGAACTCTCCCCTTCACACAATTACTATCGGTTGAGAGAGGTTTTATACAGACAAAACACAGACTTGACTTAAAGGATATAATACTAAGATTTATTACTAGAGAGATAGAAACTAAGAAATCACATATACTACAACACTACTACTTAAAGTAGCTTATCTTATGTAAATAACATATACTAGAACACTAATTAAACTAGCTTATCTTATGAATAAAAAAAGAATATCAGGTTGCTATATACAGGTTTGGTAGCTCGTTTCAGGAGTTTCAGTCTTAATTGTCTCGGGAAAGCAAGGTAAGGGGAAAAAAGTCTCCCT
>VYXB01006846.1:29662-64897 GCA_013397135.1 Pachyramphus minor
AAAAGTACTCCCCCCTCGTCTCAACTCTTCTCTTGCTAGAACTGACCTTGAAGCTGCTTATTGGTTATCCCGAGTTGTCCTCTGCTCTCTGCCAGGCTGGAATCCGTCTCACAGCATGTTTCAGCTGGGCAGTTGCTTTCTGGAGTTTGTTTCTCCACTGTTACCCATCCCGGCTGGAGAGACTTCGATGCCATGCCTGCCCCCAGCCCAAGGCCAGGGGAGTAGGGCCTGGGCCCCCACTTCGGGGGGGCTGCCTCCCTCCTACTCCATGGCTGCCAAATTTCTTACTGCGACACACACCTTCTCTTCCGTTTTCTTAAATATGTCATTAGCAGAGGCGTTACTATAACTTTTGAATGGCTTTTTCTCCGGAAATATACCTGGGCCTGACCATTTCAGCCCAGGGTGGGCTGGTAACCCACAACACCTGTGGAGGCTGTGCCAGTGCACAACCACCCTCTGAGTGAAGAACCTTTTCCTATATCTAACCTAAGCCTCCCCTTACACAGTTTCATGCCATTCCCTCAGGTCCTGGTGACCACAGAGAACTGTGGTGCCTGCCCCTCCTCTTCCCCTCACAAGGAAGTTGTATCCTGCAATGAGGTCTCCCTTCAGTCTCCTCCAGGCTGAACAGACCAAACCTCAGCCACTCCTCATACGGCTTCCACTAATTGGCCAAGGCTTGATCTCAAGGTGAGATTTGGGTGACAACAGCTGTTAGTGAGAAACACACAAAGAAATCAGTGTCTGGACCTGTATAACACTACACTGTACAACGAGACAGGTCTGCATCAGCTACATGGAGAAATTAGGGTTTGGGAGGTTACAGATAGAAATGCTCATGGAGGGTAGTTTCTGAGTTCACCTGACTATACGAATTGTATCTACTATTTTGCTCAGGCTGCAGAAAGCCTGTCCCTTCTGCACAGTCAGATTTATCCAGCTGATACGTTCGCGAATAGCACTTGTTTCTTCCAAGTCAGAAAAGAAGTTACAAACCTGATTTAACTTTTCAGACTGGGATGTGTGGGCATCACTGGAACAGTTCTAGCTTAGCAAAGGTTATTAGGAAAGTATATGCAAAAGTCTGTGTCAGAGGGACTGTTGCTGTACACTCCAGATTGTGGTGTCTAGTGAATTTGCATAATCTTGGGGAATACTGAAATTCAAGACTACGTTCCTAAGAATTCCTCCTCTCCTCCATATATCCTCTAAATAAAACCACACAGCATTGTGTTGTATTTTAGATTCCTTCAATCACTTATGAAATTATAACAAAGAATGATAGCTCAAGATAGCACTATATGCAAACCTGGCAAAGCTTGTACATTTTATTTTGACCTGCTTTTTAAAAGATATTCAGAATAGCACAATGTAATGTCACCTAAATTATCAAGAGTAAATGTTCATTATAAAAATCATGTTTCTCCTGGCATATGCTATTTGTACATTTGCTTCTTTGCTGAAGATTCACAAGCACCAACTCCTTTGGAGAAAGTACATTTTGGACATTATTCATACGTACTTTGAAAACATTTAATTTATAGCCTAAAGGAGAGCGTTACTTTCTGTAAGTTAGAAATTTTAACATTGTTATTCAAAAGAATTGTTGAGCATAATATTGAATTCAGAAGAGTGTTTTATTAATTCGGTGTGTCCGCACCATACACCAATCCTGCTTACTCGGGTTATTGAATATTTAACACTCAATAAAGCTCCTTTTCTCTCAATTTAATTATATTTTTTCATTTTTAATATTTCTGTGTAATAATGTAAGGCTCTTACTGCTGTTCCAATCTATAATTAACAGTAAAAGGAAGAACCAATCATCTTCGGTGTCAGTCTAGCACTTCAGATTTCATACAGTAAATCCATTGATACAGTACTTTTAAGTTTTATTCAGAAATTGAACAATAACATCATGAGTGTTGTAGAATATTACATGGAACCTGCCAGATGATCCACATGAAAAAATGAAGAATGGGCTTCCTATAACTATTTCATTGAGAAGAGCTAGATTTTGATTTTCCATGAGAATTTCTGCCAGGTTGACACACTGGAAAAAACGTCAACAGTTCGGTTTGCCTTTAATAAGTCCTTTATTATTTTTAATTGTTGATGGAATGTACTTCAATTCCTTATGAAGCATTCTAAGCAGAACTAGTGATATGATTTTAACAATGAGTTTGCTATTCATATTGTAAAGAAGGCAGAGTAAGCTACTTTACCCTGAGGGCAGACAAAGGAGGAACTCTTGAGTCTCAAGGAGGAAGAGGAAGTTGCTATTGGACAGTATCAAGAGCACCTTTCTTGTATGCATTAAGGCAGATCTGCCAGCCAGTGTGGGAGCAAGCTGAATCAATGATCAACTCATTCCCTTCCACTTTCTGCTCACAAGTCCTACGGGGAAGTGGGTGCTTCTGCTCACAAGTGCTACTGGTTCATCAGCTCTGCTCAGATCTCTACTGTGAACAGCCCACACAAGGAAGTAGGAGGGTAAGACCATTGAATTTCTTAGTGATGTATGGCAATGAGGATCTTGTGCTTAGTAATTAGCAAATCTCAGTAGTTCAATTCTCTTAATTTCATGCATATTAATAGCACTATTTCCTACTGCATAATTTGCTATGTCCTCATCTGAGTTTATACTTTGGGACTTTCACCCTTTGTCTGAAGGCGCATTCTTGTTGGTTCAGTCAGCACCAGTGGCTCTTGTATAATGGTCGCTGGATAATTTTTACCTAAAAGTTCAACTTCCAATTTCTGTCCAACTTTGTTGAGTTCTGTGGGAACATATGCAAAAGCTAGACTCTGCTGAGCATGATAACTGAAACATCCAGAAGTGGTATTGCCAATAACCTGAAAGAAATCACAAACAGTTATCTTCATTTTCAAGATGCAGTGAGATTTTCCTAAAAAAACAGACCCCAACCAACAAGCCAAATAACTACACATCTGTCAGAGACTGATTTTTATCTCACCGGATTGTTTGATTGACAGGTTGAATAAACCATGTTGTCTGTTTGGGGGAGGTGTGCGATGTCAAGGCCTTGGCTTAGGCCTGGAACTAACATGGTTGCATCTGTGCAGAACACAGGGCAGGAAAAGCCATGTGGCTGGGCTGTCAATAAAGTCCGCCTGGTGGCCCACCACACACCCTGGAGCCTCTAAGTGGTTGCAGTACCCTTCACTTTGGCTGGGGGAACAGTGAGTGGCAGTGAGCAAAAGATCCTGCCTGGGGGGGAGTGGCACAATAGCCAGAGCCTATAAATAGACATGTACAGGGTCTCCATCTCCCCCTTGCTCTCTGCCCTCCTGAACTGTCCATATGTGACCTTCAAAGTGGTAAATATGTCTCTCTTCTCTCACTCTTTATTCTTTCTTCTCTTAACCTCTCTGCCTTTACTCCTGTGGGCAACTTGTCTGTATTTCACTTAAGTTATGGGTATTTCACTTAAGTTTGTGTTTGCTGGGTGTAACAAAGGTTTCCTTACTAGAGCAATGCTTGCTAGTTTCAGTAATCTGTTGTAATGCTGTTGTGAAGTTGCATGTTATTTCTGTTAAACCTTTTTTGCCAAAATCCTATTTTCTCACCAAATTAAAATCTCTTAGAGAAAAACGTGTAGTTTTTCTCCAGACATGAACTCAAGGTACCAGAGAATCAAAAGACTTCACACGAGTTTGTGTAGGCAAAATCTCTTGACATCTGAAATAAAAGTGTAACACCTGCTAAAGTGCAAAGCTTCTAAACTGAGTTGTAACAACATCTCACATTTTGGTTTATACACTTCAGACGTTAAGCAAGTTTCAGGTGTGTCATGCAGTTCAGAATATTCTCAACTGAGAGTAATATCACCAGAAACTGGGAAGTTTTTGCTCCTTGACAAAATAGTCTAATCCTATTGCATTTAGTTAAGTTTTCACTGGAACATATAGAGTACACATGCATATGTTTATTATCTACAACAATTTAACTGCCAGTGAGTGTTTCAATACATAATATATGCTGCAAGGTGGAGGCCTGAACTTTGCCGTTGTTGCATTTCTTTTAAGTGAACAGCAAAAGTTAGGAGAGTGGTAAACTTCCTAAAGAAGAAAATGGATGACAATATTTTAGTCTGTTCCAACTCTAGTTTCTATGGCTTGGTAGCATTTCACATTTTCTCTGTAGATATTTGGTTAGCCTTTGCTTTCTGCATGAAGATTAGAAAGTGTTTATCATAGCTTCAAACTGAGCTGTGCCAGTAAAATAGAAATAATGTATTTACACTTGAAACACAAAGTTAGATTCTGTTCGTGGAGAATTAATATTGATTTTTGTAACATATAGCATCTATTGTCCTTGCCTTGCCATTGTACCACACACTTTCATTTCCCTCTGGATCAACATTATCTGTTTCCAGCGTGAGATACACCAATTGTCGTTTGAGCCCTTTTTCTTTAATCTGCTTCAGTGCTTGCTTTCCTATGAAGTCTGCTGGCTGAAAAAAACAGAAGATAATGATGATATAGGTTATTTGGGTTCTGCAAGAAGTTTAGAGATACAAATATTTAAATTTATCTTAATTTCTTTTCCTGTCACTTAAGTATTTTGTATGAAATACAGATGAAAGCACATCTTTGGCAGATAGTATCTTGGTATTTTTATATTGGTACATTGTATGTTGGTAACTTTATTCAGTTTATTTTCTTTCCTAGATCTCAGTACTTTGATATCAATAATTCCAACGTAGTAGAAATTGTGGGCTTAAGCAGCTGGACTGTAAAGCCCTTTGCAGAGGACATTTGAGTTTGAAGGCCTGAGACCAGGCCCTGAGAACAGAGAGAGCAAGCAGTAGAGGAGTACACCATTCCCATGAGAACAGATAAATGCACTGGCAGGGGAGTGCACCATTCCCATGGGAGCAGAGAAACATAGGTATGCACTAAATGTGTTTTCTCTTACTGTAATCAATGTTATTATCTGATACACTTTCACAGAAAGCAAAACCTTCTTAGACTAGAACTCACCAATGGAAAAGGTGTTAGTGTCCTTTACGTAATAACTATCCAATCAGCAAATGACACAGTTGCTGGACATTTTGTATTAATGTTCATACCTGCTCGAAAATAGAGCTTCTTATTCTCTCATGACACCACTTGTTGTTGTTCCTGTTGGCCACCTCGACATTCTTACCGTAACAAGAAATACCCATGTAGTGAGATGTGTAATAATCTGCCCAGTTCAGGTTATGAGCCAGAAGACTGTACATCATTTCAATTTCTATGAAAAAAAGGGAATTCCAATACCCAGATCCTAAAGCTTGGGCTACCCTCTGTGAACCTTTTGGTGCTGTATTAACCATGACAGTAACTTGTCAGTATTTCACTTTGGTGTCCCTGCCGGGCTGCACAAAAGGTAGTTTACTCCATATTCTTGTTTTAAGTTAAGTATGGGGTTTTTTCCATATCTGCAATTTTATAGGATAATGCTGTGTGTTAGGTAAAGAGTAATACTATTGTTTGGAGTTCCCTTTTTCAGCTTGCTTAGAAATGTACAGGCAGATTCTCATATTTCTGGAAGCAGACTGCACAAATGCATGAAAAGTATGGGGACAGTCATCAGCAAATCTCCAAATCCTCAAAGGTATACAGGACAGTATTTACTGTATGTGATCATGTTGAGATGATTCCACTAAACTGATTCTATCACTGAATGATTTAGGTTGGAAAAGACCTCTAAGATCATTGAGTCCAGTCTTTGACCAAACACCACCTTGTCAACTAGACTAAGTGTCACGTCCAGTCATTTCTTGAACACCTCCAGGGATGCTGACTCCATCACCTCTCTGGGCAGTCCCTTCCAATGCTTTACGATGCTTTCTGTGAAGAAATTTATTCTTGATGTCCAATCTAAACCACATCTGGTGCAGCTTGATGCCATTTCCTCTTGTCCTGTCACTAGTTGCCTGGGGGAAGAGGCAGACCCACACCTGGCTACTACCTCCTTTCACATACTTGTAGAGCAATAAGGTCTCCCCTGAGCCTCCTTTTCTCCAGGCTAAACAACCCCAGCTCCCTCAACCATTTCTCGTAGGCCTTGTGCTCCAGAACCTTCACCAGCTCCATTGCCCTCCTGTGGACACACTCCAGCACCTCAATGTCTTTCTTGTAGTGAGGGCCCAGAACTGAATACCTCATTCAAGGTACATCCTCAGCAGTGCCGAGTACAGGGGAATGATCACTTCCCTAGTCCTGCTGGTCGCACTGTTGCTGCTACAACAGTGGCCATTGGCCTTCTTGGCCACCTGAGCGCACTGATGGTTTGTGTTCAGTCACTGTCACTGTTGATCATCACCCCCAGGCTCTTTTCCCCTGGGCCACTTTCCAGCCACTCTTCCCCCAGCTTGTAGCGCTGGGGTTGTTGTGACCCAAGTGCAGGACATTGCTGAACTTCATAACACTGGCCTTCATACCACAGCTCATCAATCCAGCCTATCCAGATCTCTCTGCAGAACTGTCCTCCCTTCCGCAGATCAGCACTCCCACACAACTCAGTGTCATCCATAAACTTACTGAGGGTACACTCAATACCCTCATTGAGATCATCAATAAAGATATTAGGTAGTATTGTGGCCAGGTTCACAGCTATGAGCTCATTTTGCCTATCAATAGCTATGAACCCGATACCTCACAGCTAAAGCTGAAGACTTAAATGTAAATTAAATCGAACTCAGACAACTTAGTTGGCTGAATAGAAAATAAATTGAAAAACAGAGCCATAGAAAAAAAGAGCTGTTATAAACATTGTGGTCCTGGACAAAGTTCTTCGAGTACCAAAGGAAAGCCCATTTCAAAGATGCTGAGAATTAGGACAGAGTATAATATAGTAATCAAGCTGGATATCATTATTTCTAATAACTGTACAGTAAATATTAGGAACAGTGACTTGCCAGTTCTACCTATTCATTTTTTCTTTTAAGATACAGATCAGGCAAAACAAAATAATTGTATTCAACTAAACTGCCAGATAAACACCAGTCATAGGCAAGAAACACAATAGCAGTTACAAAAGCTTTCCAGCCTTAGCTGAAGAGATGACTATTTTAAGGCAGCTGATCTTAGGTCTGAAGCAGGAATTATATTTATTGGACAACTGCCTTAGAGAAAAGAAATTAAATACTGTTGAAGACTTCAAAAATACTATTTCTGGTAATTTCTTTAGAAATAATTCTGTAGAGAAGTGTCGCACTGTCAGAATTACAAGCAACACATCCTATACTTGGAATAGATTATTATACAGTGAGTTCATATGTTCTTACAGTTCTTCATGTTCACATATGTCTGTGTGTAGGCTCGGAAGAAATCAGTAAAGGGATGAAGGGTTTTTGCACTATTAAAGGCTAGGCTCTGTAAGCGGTTTTGAAAAAAGTTTATGAACAAGTTAAGGATGAGTTAGTCTGAAAATCGAGGTGAACCAACTGCAGATAAAGCAGATAACTGCGAATAGTGACCACAGATGGCACTCTTTGGGGAAAGACAGCATGAAATATAGCTCAGATCAGAAAAGACTGTGGGGATTCATTTTAGAATACAACTGTCAAGAGGCTTCTGGAAAATATGAAGCTAATATCTCAGACCAGACAACATTCAGCAATTATAGTTCCCTCTCACTTTTCTACTATGCAGAAATATGTACAACTGTAGGAAATACCTACAACGAGAAATGCAAATAAGGCTGTATACCACAGCAAGACTCACAGATTAAAATACTTTGCGTGATGAAGAGAAATACCAAGGAATTAAACATTCACTTACCATTGAATAAATTCTTTCTTATTCATGCTAATTTAATTTCTGGTATTTAACCACAAGGAATGTAACTTTGGAACTAAATACAAGCATTCAATTACAATGTTACATGTCAATGCTACAGCTTAAACGGCACAGAATAGTTTTCTATGGGAGATGTGGCCAGTCATGTGTGGCACCTGCACCACTAATCTACCTAAGCCCTTCTTCTATGCAAACACCCAGCTCTAAGAAATTGACATACAAACAACTGATGAATTACTTAAGTATTTTGGCTCAAAATTTCTAACTTAGTGGGTGCTTATTCCTTTAAGTGGCCCAACAAAAACATTGAGAGTGACCTAGGTGTGCATTTTATACAGATAACAGAATCATTGCCGATTCTTTCTAACATGTTTCACAGCCTGCATAAATTTATCGAGTAAGTCCTCTGTTTTATGACTCTCTGGAAAATGAAGTAATAACAGAATATGGTTCCATACCTAAATTTTAATTTGAATGTGTCTTAGGTGGAGAAGTACATCAATTAAATATGTTATAGATATAAAAAATGGGGACTGAAACAAAGGTGGGAAAAAAGTACCATTCCCCCCTCTCAAATTCTGAGTTCCTATCCATCACTCCATCGTTTTTCAGATACTGAGGCTCCTTGGCCCAACTTCAGTAAAGTCTCTGCTCTTTCTTCTTCCTCCTCTTCCATTTCTTGTGTGGAGTAGAGATGGCACAAAACACCAGGTTATGGACTGGGATTGGTCACCACTAGTGTAGTCATTCCTCTCAGAACAGGAGGGATATATGTTGGAGAAGTGAGGGAAGGGCAGACAATGGCAATAAGGGCAAGGTGCAGAAATTCTTGAAGCTCAGGCATCAGGTTAGAGCACTTGATCCAGACATGGACATCAAGTGCCAGGCATTCCACCCACTGACCCTGCCCTAAATCCTACTGGATTTAGAAGCAAGAAGATTATAATGAATCATTTGCTGTAGTCCCACAAAGACAGATCTTGTTTTAAAGTCAGTGATTGTTTAAAAAAACCCAAACAAACCAAAACCACAACCAAGGGAAAAAACCCCAACAAATAACTAAGAAATGGAAAACACAAACGAATAGCTACAAGTGGTTGTTTTTCTGGTTGCCAGTATTCACTGCTTGCCTCTGTGCTTCTGAAAGTGCAGGGTCAGAATAGCAGCATTTAATGAGAGTCATACAATGATACAAATTTTTTTTTCCCCTAAGAAGTTTTAGTGTTTTGAGCATTAATACATCAACACATAGCACCTTAGACCATGGGAATACAATGAGTTGTGTAGTGTAGGCCGAAGAAAACGTAAGAGATTCTGGATATAGAAAAATCACAGAATCACAGAATATGCTGAATTGAAAGGGACCCACAAGAATCATCCAGTCCAACCTTAGCCCTGCACAGACCATGCTCAAGAATTGCACCATGTGCCTGAGAGCATCATCAAATGCTTCTTGAACTCTGTCCGGCTTGGTGCTGTGGCCACTTCCCTTGGGAGCCTGTTCCAGTGCCCAACCACCTTATGGGTGAAGAACCCTTTTCTAATATCTAACCTAAATCTCCACTGACACAACTTCAGGCCATTCCCTTGGGTCACCACAGAGAAGAGATAAGTGTCTACCCCTCCTCTTCCTCTCACAAAGAAATTGCAGACTGCAATGAGGTCTCCCCTCAGTCTCTTCTCCAGGTTGAACAGACCAAGTGACCTCAGCCACTCCGCATACAGCTCCCCCTCAAGACCCTCCACCATCTTTGTTGCCCTCATTTGGACACTCTCTAACAGCTTAATATATCTTTCTTATATTGTGGTGCCCAAAAGTGCACAAAGTATTCAAGGTAAGGCCGCCCCAGTGCAAAGCAGAGCAGGAAATCTTGAAAGAAGCTTGGAATGCAGAACAAAGAAACTGCCCTAGCAACTAAAGAGGGTTGAGGCAAAGAAACACTGCCTCAATAGTTTCTCCTAGTGGAAACAAACATGAATTATGAGATGAACACTCAGATCCTGGCCTGTAAGAGCACACTACAGCAGAGTTCCAATGAGTTTCCATCACCTACTGCATTCTCTTCCCAAATCAGAGTGAGCTGTTGCTGCAGAGAGCGTGACCAGGAGATGGCAGTCTTGGATACAGCAACACAAGCACAAACACAACAAGAGCCAACTGCGGACTTTAAGCTCTTAATGAATGTTGTCACTATTGGATTCACAAGGAAAACCCTTCTGAAAGAGTTAATTTCTATGAGCTACTTAAACAGTAACATCAGGTTTTATCCGACCTTCTGGTCAATTAAGCTCAGGACAAAAATAGGCTGTTTTAAGCACTCAGAGGTGAATACAGTACATTTTTGAGCACTTGAAAACCTGAGAAAGTGAAACTATGCAGAACAATATTCTCAGACACGGAGCAAAAAGAAATGCAACTTTTTCTTCCTTAAGTTATTCTGTGAACTTCCTTGCACAGAGACTAAAATTAGGACTCTACTCAATATTTAGTGGCAGGATGCTTATTCATGAGATGAGGCTATCTAACAACTCATCTAACTTACTAAACTCAATTGAACAACCAAAAGAAAGACAACAGGTATTAAAAGAAACCTCATCACTAAAATGGGCAGATTTTTGTTGTGAAGTTGTGAAGACATATACTCTAAATTAGAAAGTAATCTTGTTACTGTCCCTCCACTTTGGTTTAATTGCAGCCTATCCTGCTCATCTGTGCAAGGAAGGAATTAACACCAACATTAGAGAAAAGGAGATTATTAGGCAGAGGCTAGAGGAAACCACCTAGAACAATGCTGTCTCCTCAGCCTTACTGACAAAATGAAAGTTGCCACAGCAATCCTGAGGAAATGGGTTTACTTATTGCCATGTTATAATTTACTATACAGTGAGGGGAAAGAAAAAGTCAGCTTAAGCTTTTAAGAGTTTGTCCTATTATTAATCAAAAAAACATTACTAGTTCACATGTACCTTAAGATGTTGCATACATTAACTTTCTAAACAGCAGGAATTTATTAGGAAATCTTGATATATATTCCCCAGATATTGAAATGCATTCTCGTGAAATGACAATTCTTTTTGATCACACTGCCTTCACTGGCATATGATTCTTCATTCGTTTTAATCGGTTTAGACACTATTTTCATTTTCCATGACATACCACTCAAGATTCACTTATGCTGAAGTCTTTTTTTCTATTTTGTGAGCGATTTCAGCTCCTTTTTGCAGGGTAAGAAGTAATTAACTGAACAGTGTGTTTTGGTTTTAATTTAGACAGAGATCAGCACTTTCCCCACTTGGGGGCACATGCTTTTCTCACAAAGATTAATGTTTGTGAGGAACCCAACACACCAAAATGTCAAAAAGAAGTATTTAAGTATCTGTTATTTCTATCTCTTTTGCCCTTTTCGGAGGGAAAGTTTCCTTAACAATAGGAACAGGTGAAAAAGGAGTATTGCTTGTCTTCATTCACAGTGGCCTGTAAAGAATGCTGAGGTCTATGCTATGCTAAATTTACAGCAAAGCCAGAGGCATGGAATTGGGACTCAAACTGCCAAGAACCAGAGTAAATACTCTGTGATGGTTTGGACCTGGCACCCAACCAAATGCCCAAACCCACAGCAAATGCCTTCTCCCCTCCCTTCCCTTCCCAGGATAAAGGAATAAAAACTACAGGACCCAAGACCAACTGAATTATATTAAAAAAAAATATTCACATATATCGCAATTATATACAATTAATATACTATATACACAGCTAAGGGGGCCCCCTCATCCCCAAAGGGGGAAAAGGAAAAAAGGGGAAAAAGGGACAAATGGAAGGAAAATCAAAACAAATATACACTCTTGAAACCCAACAAAGAAGTAGTAACCACGTGCAATCTCACTACTTTCCTTGAGACAGCTGAATAGCACCAACTGCCCACCGGCAACCTCCGCCTCCCAAGGCCTACAAGGTCGCACCAGGCCTCACTCCTCCACACGGGCAGAGCTGACAGCAGAGAACCTGCGTCTTCGGATCCACCGGAAGGGAAGAGAGTGAAGGCTTCTCCCTCCTTCTTATTCATACCCTAAGTTACATAAAAATCGTATGGAATACTGGGAGCATGGTCACTTCCTTGGTTACAATCTGGTTACCAGGAAAAGGACCTGGGCCAAACCATCACATACTCTCACACTGCATTTCATACTACAAGTGTTTCCAATATCTGAATTAGCCCAGGTACTTCTGAAGTGTCAACATACAGTCACAACTGCCCTCATTTGAGTCAATAAAAAAACATTGATTATTTTCTTTTTCACATTAGTTCAGCAAAACTGCCAAATGTTTTAAGCTGACACTCTGCATCTCTGCTGGAGATTCATTCCACGCCCATTTGCCTACAATGTGAGAATCTTCTCCAAAGAACTGCTCCAACCCTGCATTTCAACCATGCAGAGAAGTGTGCAGAGCAATTAGAGAATCAAGTGCTTCATGCGCATTAGTGCCTTCATATGTTCTGCATGGGCATGTTGGCAAGCAATGGTTTTCCCTGTTTATGGCTGCTTTCCTACTTACACTAAAATGGGAAAAAAAAAAGAAAACAAACATATATCAAAAGGAAGTGGAAAGAAAAATGAATAGTAGTAATATTATGTTTTTATTGCATTTCCCTGCAATCCTGCTAATCTCTCCTCAAGATGAGAAAATCCTTCATTTGCAAATACAGCATCATCCTAAGATTCTGTATGTGTCACTTACTCTGAGTAGGGCAAAATTATACTACCCAATGGAAATAGCTGTAACTCCACTACATTTAGAACTGACACTGACACTCCTGGGAGCACCTTGCCTCAATCCTACACAGGTTGAAGAACTTTAACCTCTATAGACAGGTTCAACAGCTGGGGAGGAAAATCACTCTCCTGGGCTTGTTGCTGCTAATGGCTGGTGAAATTGTCTCATAAATATAAAAGCATTGTTTTAGGTTTAACACGCCTCCATAATTCTTTCTTCTGCAAGGTTTAACATTTACTTTTTATTTGGAGATGTAACTTAAAATTCCGCATTCTTTCTATCAGTTCTACAGTGTCTCCACATAACATGGCAAAAATATCAAGGACGATTTATTATCTGATTTATTACCATTTCAGGTATAAAGGAAGCATAAATAAGAACAGTTTGTCCTTGTACCACATTACGTCATTGTAAAGATGAACTGTTTCTCAAACATTTTTTCTTTTTGATCTCCCTTCCATAAAAATTTTGGCACTTCATTTTATAGATAAAAAATTGAGGCAAAATATTAAGTAAAAAATATTCCCTTATTTAGGGCACCTCTCTTGAAATCTCTAGGGCCAGGTTTTTCATGTTAGAAACTTTACTTCCATTGTGCAGGCAACTACTGTTTGAGTTGATGGACTAACTGATAGCAGCAAGTGGCTTTGGATCTGCACAGGACATGATTTCACCAAGTTGCATGGAAAGGTGCTCTATTGGACAGAGTCTGGATGTTTCCTTTGGGATTCATTTGGACCAGGAAAGAGAATTACAAGCAATTTCTGTATCTATGACACTAGAACAGAATTTGAATTGCCAAAACATTAATACAAGAAAGTGAGATTGCTGATAAAAGGAGATAGGGTAACATCTTTTTTTACTGCACATTTAAATGCAACTAGCTCCATTCTCTAAACTTCAAATCAGGTGGGAAAAAGTTATGAGCAGAGTACCTCTTCAGAAGTTCTATGAACAACTAATCATATTTTTAACCAAAATACCATCTTATCTTATATTTAGCTTATTATATTGTCAGTTGTCAGTCAGCATTTCTAAAAAATATATTTGTTTTTCAGTAATTGTTGTACTACAGTGGTGGCCAGGGAAAAAGATCCCAGAGACATCTGCTTTAACAAGAATAAGTAGGTAAAACTTTTTCAAAATATGAACAGGTTTGTTCAACTTGTACATATATATGATACGTTTACAAAAGTACATGACTAAAGTTGCTCTCTGAGAATAAATCAACAAGAATTATTTTTCGTGTCAACAACATTTAGTACTTGCAACTTTCTGATCTATTGTATAATTCTGTTAGCAAGAAACGTGGGAAAATATTTTTTTAAACAAGTTGGTGTGGGCTTAAGCAGTCGGCCTGTGAAGGCTTTAGCAGAGGACATTGAGTTTGAAGGCCTGAGACCATGTCCACAGAATACAGGGGCATGTAGAGAGCCCTGAGATCATTTCCGTGACAACAGAGATTGTATTAGCAGAGGAGTGAGACCATGCTGGAGAGAGCAAAGAGACACGTAGATATTTAGGTATGCATTAATTGTGTTTATGTTAAGCTTAGGATGTAGATTATATTAGTTATCATGTTACTATCTGTTGGACCCTCATTAAAAAGCAAAACTTTCTTAGACTAGAACTCACCAATGAAAAAGGTGTTAGTGTGCTTTACATAATAAATATCCAATCAGCAAATGACACAGTTACTGGACATTTTGTATTAATATTGATGCCTGCTTGAAAATAAAGCTTCTTATTCTCTCATGACACCACTTGTTGTTGTTCCTGTTGGCCACCCCGATATTCATGCTATAACAAGTTGGCACTTATAAAGTAATTATAGTTGCATGGTTCAGTTTCTAAACCTACTTTGTTTCCCAGATAATGACATTTTTCATGTTCAAACACCTAAAGGAATAACCCTGGACATAACAGAACACATTGAAAATAGTAAGACATACCTTGTTTAGCTTTACAAAATATTCCAGTCCAGCTTCCAAGGGATTAGTGTCACAGTTCATCTGTTAAAAGATATAAATTCATGATTCAGCAATGAGGGTCCATCATAGCTTTTGAGTTGGTGGGGTTATTTATTCTTTCTGTACATACTTCTATCTACTCTAATATCATGCCTAATATAACATATAGATATGTAAATCAGTTATCTAAGTTTCAATATGCAAAGTAAACACTTTGCATATTTTCCATTTCAGTAAGAAATAGGATTTTTTATCAAAGCAGACTGGAACCTGCAGAAGACTGAATAACTGAGGTATGCACACCTTTTACAACACAGAAGAATGTCTTAGCTGGAGCGATGTAGGGGGAATAATTTTTTTGGCAGCATTTGAAGAAGGAATGAAAACTATCGCAGGGCAAACAGAAAGGACCCCTACATGCCCACCATTTCACCCTCTAGAGTTCTTTCATTTCAAAAAGAATTAGGAAAAATTTCAGGAAAGCAGAAATTATACTGATCTTCCCCAAATTCTTTAGACTCCCTGAGTAGTTCTTTATTGTGAGTGAGCAAATTCTGCAGAAACAAACTAGTGGGAAATGAAAAAGTTCCAAAGACATTATGAAGCAAGAATAATTGGCCTCTCATAGTTATGACATAACAATGACATATGACATAATAATGACATAGTTATTACAGAAATAAAACATTTTCAGAATCTGTCAGCCAAACCTTTTATTTTAAAACACTAGAGCTCAGCAAAACCCTCATAATTTTGTTATATACAGGAGTAAAAACCATCCATGAATCGAAATAAATGTTTCTTTGCCAGCATTGCAATGGAGTACATTAGTTATTTTTATTTAGAAAATCACCAGGCAGAATTATAGCAGCTTTTCCTGCTCGAGGAAATTTTTTTTTTTTATGCTAAATGGAGAAACTGGTACAAACCCAAGCTATGCTAACTCTGACTAAAAGCTGTACAGTCATAACTAAATAAAAATAAAAAAACCCCAACCAACAAACATGCAACCCCCTCCCCTCACCAAAAACTTCAGAATGAATAATAAAAAAGATTTTCTGACCTCTGCTCCCCAGGCTCGGAAACCCTTTTCCAGCCTTAAAGCATTTAGAGCATATGTTCCAAAGTCATCAATTCCCTCTTTCTGGCCAGCTTCCATGATTGCACTGTAAAGAGCTACAGAATCTTCTTTTCTATGATACAGCTCCCAGCCCAATTCACCTGTTATGCAAAAAAGATTAATGGTTTCATCAACTCAATGAAATGGTCCTAATAAATACACTCCTGTCCTTGGTCAAAAATGGGGATCAATGCTGTAACTGTTAATTCATGCTCTAGGGTCAATTCTCCTATTATATAGAAAGTTTCATTCCCTGTAAGAACCACCAGAGGATTTGTGCCCTCTGTATTAAGTAGAGGGCTTACTTAAATTAGAATAATTACCATTATTCTAATTTAAACTGTTAACTGAAAACTGAAAAGGAAAAATCAGAATAACTGATAAGGAAAGGTCATGTAATGAAGTTACAATGATAAATTAAGTTCAAGGGCATTAAAACCACAAGATGACTTGGCAAATGAATAGAAAATGTAACTGAGTGTATCATATTTATCACAACACAAAGAGAATATGAATAACAAGGACTTCATCTGTTTCGAAATGCTCTGAATTCAATCTATTACATTAGGGGTGGATGTAAAAAGAAATAAAAAGTAACTGGAAAAAACCCAAAGTACATAAGCACTACAACATTACATTTTCAAAGCACATGACAAACACTAACATACGGTAATCCCAAAACAATTCTTGACGTTGGTTTTGCAGCAAATACCACAGAGGTTATCAGAACTGGACTTTTGTTCTGCAAAATAAATATTTACACTATAGAGTATTTCTAGAAAAAAAGTCTAGGTCTTGGAAAAACTCAGCACAGATCCTGACCATATCACATTTGGAAATCAAGGTACTGTAATTCTTCCCACATTTATATGTAAAATATAATGGACCTACTTCTCACAAATACACGATGAGACTTATTTTTCAACATAATTTTAGTGACATTTATTATTTCACTAATTGTCTCTTTCCTTAAGTGCATGCTTTTTCTATTGCTTACCTGTGTACGATATCCTGATAGCAATAAGAGCAATATTGGAAAGTTTCAGATGTTTACACTGGAGAAACTTAAATGAGTCATGAGTCAGATCCTCATTTGTCAACTTCTGGAGGACCTGTCGTGCATATGGACCAGCTACACCAAGTACCCCCATCTCATCTGTCATGTTTTCTATTTCAACTTTGTATCCACCTGTTGTTACTTTCTCTTCTATCCATCTGCACATAAAACACAACACTGATGTTACACTTTTTATGAAAAGTATCTGATTTAGATAAGACTTTAATACCAGTAATTTTTTTTTGTTTTCATCCTCCCAGTGCCACACCTTCTCATAACCAACAAAACTATGTGCTAATTAGATAGTCAAATCCATCATTGATGTTTTCTCATGAGACACTGGTACAGGAACACATGCATCTGAGATATAGCCAGGAAATAAAAGAATTTAAATGGGTGCAACAGTATATGCAAGATAAGACAAAGAAATGAGCTCATACAATGCCAACAGATTTGGCTTTGGATCCAGAATGTGTTAATAAAAAGTCAACATACAAAAAGAGTAAGCAATAAACACAATAAACATAAGAAATCTCCAGATAAGTTTCTGTGACAACAGGAATGTACTAGCAGGCTTGTTCCATCCTGAATACAGTAGTTAAAGTATTGGCAGGAAGTTCAGTTTGGATTTAATATAAAACAACAACTGAAAACTGTCTTTCAGAAAGCTCAGAAAAATAAATAAAATGAGTATATTTAAAAATCTTATTAAGTACTAGATTGTTCAGCAGTGTTATCAGGTCTCAGGCAGTACCAAACAGGACTTCAAAAATCTGTAGAATTAAATACATTAGATCTGACTCTGCTGTTTGGTTCCTGAATGTGCCAGTGATCCTACTGATTCCCCTGGGACTCTTATTATACTCAAAAGTATTCTTTTGAATTAGTATACTAAATGGTATTCAAAGAATACTTTATACTCTTTCAATGTTAGGGTAGCAGGTTTCAGTCTTTTAGGCATTGATTCATTTTGATTAACCGATTTGCCAACATCCTCCAGTAGGAGCAGCACTAGAAATGTCAATTCCAATGCTCATCTATGAAAAGTAATTTATTAAGTCATCCTGCAACTGCTTCTACTTCCTTTCTTTTTGTTGTTTCACTTTGTGACTCCAAAGCCCGAGGCAGAAGACATTACCACAATCACGAAGACTATACTACCTATCTCTATGGGCCAGGTCAGTGCCTGTGGGGTCATCCATGTTTAAAGCCAACTTTTTTTTTGTGTGTAAGAGAACACACTAGAAAGGAACAACCCTGCTGTGTTACATCATGCAATGCCAAACACAAAGTTCAACAACGAAACAATAACTGCCTCCGATAATGTATATTACATAATTGTCAGTAAGTTCTCCATCTTTTTACATCAGCCTATACTACACCATCCAACTGCTTTTACTTCAGGATTTAAGTTAACCAGGTTTCTATGAAACTAAAGTCAATAAATAAGTATAACTCCCATGAACTTTGTGAGAAGTTTGTTAAGTAATAATTTGGAAATTAGTAAAAATGTTTCTATGTTAATATGACCTGCATAAAAAATGAACTAACCTGAGATCATGGAGTTCTGACCCTGACCCAGTTACAAGCATGAATTCTCCAGGATACAGTTGGGAAACTGTTAGCTCAGCATAAACTTTTCCTCTTGGTGTTAACATATGGCTTATATTTGTGGAACCCACCTACAGAGTAAAATTTGCAATTATTAAGAATGTAAAATAAAACCTTTCAATTCTTAAGCATCATTAAATGTATGGTTATATGTCTTCATTTGAAAAGACAACTTCTTTTATTTTTGCTCTGCTCTACCATAATAGGAGTGGAGAGATATACACCTGGCCAAGCTTAAGCTTTGCAGTGGAAATGATATGTTTTTGTTTATAGAAAAAATGGAAATTTTTAAAATAAGATAAACCAAGACCTTTATAAATTGTTAATTATGCATTACAGAAGGCACTCTTAAGCTACATTTGTTTTAAGAATGCATTTTAAATGCAAATTCAGTCAATTTTATTTTGTTCTCTCATCATCTGAATAAAAAATTCTTTGTTATTGACACAAATTTCTTTTCAATCATGTGAATAAGGCTTTCAGATCTCAAATGTTTTGCCCCTTACTTTAAAGAAAGAAATATTGAGTTAGGCTTTTGTGGCCCTGTTTTATGTATGCTTTTATATTAGTAGTTGCTGACTATGAATCTCTGTACATTTGAATCAGGTTCTGTGTAGAAACTTGATCTCTAGGGACAAAATTTCAAATAACAGTTACTTAGCTGTGCCCATAAAACACATAGATGTTCATACATATATCATCCATATAAATAGAAACATGAATAAGCTGTAGCTGTTGTGCTGTTCTGATTCCAGAGTCACAATTTAATCTCTTTTATTTAATTCTGCTTTCACAGAAACTTATCAGCCAGGTAGTCAGTGCCCAGATTCCATACAATGAATGGAGAAAGGAAAAACATTGAAGATATTAAGATTCTTTTGCAAGGTCATATTACATTAATATAGTTACTGACATATGTCAGGCATTTAGTTGAATTTTCAGGACCTGATGCTATTCACACCCAGTCTGGTTGTGATACAAGTATATCTCTGGTAACTTCACTGGATTATTCTATGATGCAAGACAAGCACGAATCATACTAAAAATCAGCAGCTTTAAAAAAAATAGCCAACTGTTGTGAATGTTAGATTTTCAAGTGGACTCATAAACTGTGCCTTCTGCTTTGCCATCTAGTTTTCTTTTTCCTCTTAGCAGTGCTGATTAAACTTCACAGAAAATACTTGATTTGTTCTCATATTTCCTGTTTAATCTTCATTTCCCTCCACTATATAATAATATTCAGCAACTTTTATCAATGCTCACTGCTGACACAGTTACCCTACCTCTACCCCAAATTAGACAGAAGACAAACGTTCAATCTATATTGTTATCACAAAACGAATACAGTAAAAAAGTATGACTACATGGCAATTCAGGTTCTTCTTTCTCCTAAGATACCAATCTCATGCACATGTTTCTCATTCAGTTGACTGACCTCTGAGAAGAGCTTATATATATATACCTTCATAGCTGTAGTCTCAGTGTACTTACTGTTTCCCTATGTTTCCTCACTTTGGTGTTTGAAGCGATTAAAACCATCACCTACTGCAAATACTTAATGAAATTCGGTGCTCTAATAAGCAAACCCCAAGTCTATAGCAGTTCAGAAAGGAACAATCTGCTTGCTGGAGCTGTATCTCTAAAGTTAAAGATGCTACATGAGACTGGTTGACAAAGCAGAAAGACAAAATGACTCATGGAGCACTATGAAAAATTGAAGACCAAGAATAAGGAACCTGAGGTAGTTTGTCACAATGTGCCATTTTTTAGCACAGAAACACACTGTGAGGATCTATGAACAGCCACACCTGTGAAGAAAGGACAGGTGTGAGGTGAAAACTGAATCTCCTGTATATTTGCAGCCCTGCCTTCACCAGGCAGCCATCTGTAAAACAGAGTCAGTATGAGGGGGAGCATTTGGGAAAGAAAAAAAACAAAAAAACAAAAAAACAACAACAAAGCTGTTAATTTTGGAATTCAGGAAGAATACAACATCCAGGTATGGCCAGGCAAGAGCACCTTCCCCTGCTCTGCTCTGTGCCTCAAGCTGCCACAGTTCATCCCAGTTTTAGGCAGGCAGCTTCCAAGCTATTCTACTGTAAATTCCAGGTGAGATTAACTTGCATGGTTTAGATAAAGATTTGAAACACAGGAGGCTCTGTCTGAACATAAGGAAACATTCTTTTCCTCTAAAGATGACTGAGCACAAGAACCAGTTGCCCAGAGAGCTGGTGGAGTTGTCATCCTCGGAGATACTCAAAAGCCATTTCAACACAGTCCTAGGCAATGAGCTCCTGGTGATCTGCTTGAACAGAGGACTGGACAAGCTGACATCCAGAGGCCCCTTCCAACCTCAACCATTCTGATTCAATGATCAGTGCCAAAATGTACTTCTACTTGGGGCTGCTCTAGTATAAACTTCACTGTTTGTGCTCTTAAACGATTGTAAAACATCTGACACAGAAATTCCTCCAAAGGATCAGCGTATTTGGTATCTGAAAGATACGGCAACAATATTATGTTTCATTTTCCATGTCTGAAACATAGTTTGTCTCTCTAAATCCTACACTACAGCAGTTATCACTGTCCCACTTACCTTTGGAACAACATTTGCAAATAGATGATCCAGCAGCTTAACAGAATCTGTGCCTTTTACTCTAAACTTGCCAAATGGTGACAGGTCAATCACACCGACTTTTTCCATAACCTGTTTATACTCACGACCCACAGGGTCAAACCAATTTGTGCGCCGAAAACTGGGTCTGAAACAGAATAATTAGACACATTAAATACAATTTTAAAATTTTGTGCTCTTTTCAGTAGAACATAGTCTTCAGTTTCTTCAGTTTATAATCATCCAAAAGAGACAGATTTTCCTAATTGTAGGCAGCTTACCCAATATTTTCCTTAGTCTAACATAGTTTAATAATTAAAATCCTTTAACATTTATTAAAGTTTAACGTGTCAAAGGCTTTATTTCTGAACAGCCAAGTGTGTCTCTTTATTCCTTTATGAGCCTCATTTAGATTGGGACTCCAGTATCCCTGTGGAAAATATTTATTTGCTGGAAGCTCCCTGATGTAGGTAGGTGACCAGGTGGGCAATCATAGAGGAGTAAAAAAAAAACAAAAAAAGAAATGAAAAGAAGATCAGGCTTCTCCGTTCCAGACAATTAGAGCTTTTTCATGAAAACATTATACTGTGCTGCTTATGAAATAATAAGAAATGGAAAAAAACCCACTTTTATAATGAACAAGTTGTTGTCCAAGCTCTTCCTTGAGCTAGGTTGCTCCCTGCTATGTCAAAACCTAGAACAGTTACAGGATACCTTGGTGTGTGTTTCAAAACTTCTGCATTATCAGCATAAAATCTATTCTGAACTATGGAAAAAGCAAGAATAGAAGATCTATTTAACAGATAGAGCTGTAGCTGAAATGAATGATAAATGTATGCTTCTCATTAAATTTAACTCAGCTGGCTTTTGCTATCATGACAAGTTCTCAGGAGAGGAAAAAAAAGTAATCTTTCATTTACTTGTATCCAGTCTCATCTCCAGGTTTGTAGAACCAATGAGGTTGCTCCCATCCTGCATGAAAGCCCATTGAACATCTTGACTTTAGTAAATGATACAGCCCACTGGTTCTCTCTGTTGGTCTCCCAGCAAATCTTTCTTCTTTAGGGTAACCAACTAGAGGGGAAAAGCGAAAAAAAACAAACAAAAAACACCTCAATGGCATGCTCTAAGGTCATCATCAGCATGGAAATCATGTATATAAACAGAGAAATCTAGAGGCAGGCTTTGCTGGAATCCATCTTCAGGACATAAATGTATTTAAAAAAATATTTCTTACCAATGTTATTAAAACCATAAGATTCTCTTGCTTTGGCTGCTGTGTATTCTGTGGTGGTCCACTTTCCGTAGCGGTTCGGATCTAATTCTATCAGGTCAAATGGAGGTTCTCCCTCAAGGATCCAGTCACTGAGGTATTTTCCTATACCACCAGCATGTATAATGCCATACCTTTAAAACAGGAAAAAGTCATGCAGTGCCAAGCCTTTCATGTTTGGCTTTTTAAAATCAGTACTAAAATATACAACTAACACATACTGCAAACACAAACCCTAAATTATTTTACATTTTTCCCTCTTTTTTTTCATTTGTTCTATTTTGTCTTGTTTTCCAAGATTACATACTTAGATTAACAGATATTTCCACTGCTCCAATGTCAGCAGCAGAATGTCCTCACTAATGTACAACAGCTGCAGTGCATGAGATTATACCAAACTCTTTCTTTCTTTAAAATTCATAATTCAATCATCTTTTCCAGGGAATTAACACTCCTAAACAATTCCTATTAAATAAAGTTTTCAAACTTCTGATGTGCATTAAATACACTTCCTAGTCATAGAATACCTTTTCTGTTTCAATCAGGTTTGATTAAACCAGACTCAGATCTGAAACCCATACTGAGACATTCTATCAGCTACAATGATTATTTACATTCCAGTGACAAGAGCAACAGCAGCAAAAGTCAGAAGACAACACCACTGAGATTGCTTTAAGGAATTTGAAATTCTGGCAGTAATTTTTAAATTGCTCCACAGAAAATCAGGGAATGAGGAGGAACTGGGGACAAAAACAGAAGACTTGTTTGCAATGGTGCCAGAGGTTGAGAACCACATTTTCTCACCTGATTTGCCTTCTGTGTTCTCCACTACAACTACCAAGAGAACTAGTTCCAGAAAGCTTATGCTAATAAAATAAACATGTAGAAATTTTCTGCTCCCAGTCTGTAGCAAAAGCTGTTTCTATTTAATGAGCGTGTGAAAAATCAGACTGTAGAGAAAATATCTTGTCAGAAACCTACATTAAAGGAACCACTCTAGACAGCAAAGGTCGATTTTCAAAAGTTATAAAGTGATTGATTTTAGCTTTCTGTACTTAAACATTTTGTACATAATTCTAACTATCAAAATGCTTGATATCTTGACATCCGTAGGGAAAAAAATGTGTGAAACTTGCTCCTGCAAGGTTACAGAAAACTGGGGACACAAACTTTGTTGTGCTACAATATGTGCATGTTGGTACTTAGTCTGTGTATGATCAAACAGTACCTCTGATTTGACACTGAAATATTTAATGACAGATAATCATTAATACAGAATGATTTAAAACTTTTTTGAATACCTCTGTTTAATTAGTTTGCCATGTCTGAAAATAATTGTCAAAATATCTTTCTGCTTAAGGAAGATGTGAAAATAAATTCTTAGTTAGTTGTGAAATGTTCCCAGGAGAACAACTGAAAAATCCTTAAAAAAAAAAAGTCTTTTCAAAACCAAGTTTAGATTAACATGCAGCAATTAAACTATAGATAATCATGGAGAATAGAAAAGCTAAAACAAACTTCAGCTGCTGCTCATCAGCTTCGCATTCTGAAGTCTATGCCCTCCATTAAAATAGGATCTTATAAAAAAACCCTGAAGAAATAATTTCATTCTAATGCATATGCATAAGAAGAATGAATCCATAATATCAATAACATTACTTTGATATAATGGAGTCTTAATAAATAAAAGAGAAATAACAAGCTGAGTACATGAAGTAATTCTGCTAAGCACACCCCTTTAGGCAGTTCAGCATAAATCTTCAGACTCAGCACAAGCTTCTATCACCACAGCTGATGCAGTAAGGATGAGTTCCTGGTGTTAATGCAATTAAGCAACTCTTAATTATTCATGCTTTATGAGCATGGCCATGATGCCTTTGAGTACAGCTCCAGTCTAAACCAGTTTAAGCCTCCCTGCACCATTCACTGTAGCCAAAAGCAGAGGCGAACAACAGCAAAGAAACCACTGCATGATTGCGAGTGGTAACAGACCAAATACACTGAAGGTTTTTAGCTTCAGCTGAAGACTGCTGAGTAACCCCAGCAGCAAGACAGTACAGGGGAGGCTGCCCTGCTACTATAGGTACAGCCCTGCACCTGGGTTGACTTGTCTCTGTATTCTGCAGAGCTTTGCAGCACTGACTCTGCACAACCCATTGGTTTTGGTTTTATATTACACAGGATGCCCAAATCCCTTGTTACCTCAGATAATAGGGAGCTGATTGTATTAATACATCCACTGCAATTGTTCTGCACAAAAATGAAATGTGTTTTTCAGGGGTAGGATGTTAGAAGTAGCTGTGAAGAGTGGTACAGTGTAGGAATCTCAGTCTTCATATGATTTAGAGAAAATTTCATTAATGAACACCAACCGCCCTTCTCTGGTTTTAATTCTCTCTTTCTAATCCCTGACAGATTATTTCCCCATTGTTCCTGTCACATTCCTGTGTCTTACTTATGAGTTCCTTGCTTCTCACCCATTTCCAACTCATTCCATTCCTTTTCCTAGGAAATCTGAGTCTCTGCACACCATGGTCCCCTTTATAATGGCTTTGTCCCAGGTTATCGACTGGTTACACTGCTTTGAATTAAAATTTTCTGAATAAAATCCTAGCCTAATCTTGTTAACATTTTCAAAGCTATAAGTAAATAAAAATGGGAAGCATTGAGCAACCTTAATAATAAATAGTGCTACACAGTCAGCTAACTATACTTAACTTCTTTGCATGTTAAAATGCCTAGCAAGCTGCTAATTTTAGATAATAAAAATCCTCTAATCTAACAGGATTAAGTCCTCTGTCACAATGTCCCTGCTAGTTGACTGTGAGATAAAGATTTGCTAATGCACACAAAAAGTTACAACACTGGTTTAGAAACACTGCAGTAACCCAGAAGCATAGAACAGAGAGTCAAAAGTCCCTGAAAAGCAGACAAAGCAATCCAATGATAACCACATAATTGTGATCTGTGTACTAAACATTTAGAGATTAATCAAACTCCTGAAATAAGTTGTTGAAGGAAATTTAAACATGTAACGCTAGTTTTCAGGTTTTCATATATGGAACTTTGATTCTGCTCCCATTGACACTAGTGAATTAAAACAGGCTCTGAAGTATGGCCACAGAGTAATGAACTTAAACAGTCTTTTTGGTGAACAAGGTCTAGGCAAACTGCTTTTGTAACTGTAAGTTCTGCAAATGTTACTGAAAGATAACATTATTTTTTTTTAAATCCAAGCAGCAAAGGTGAACGCCTTTCACAATGAATCATTGCAAAATTCCAAGCCTTCTTATTTTACAGGCCTCAGAAAGCATGTTAGTGATACTGCCTTATCTTATGATCTGAGGGTTTGTTTGCTTTGGAATGAAAGAAAACTGGAAAAAGCTGAGCTGGATTTTGAACATCAAATTAGGCAATTGGAAAAACAATGTAAACAGAATGTGTTCAATAACATGCACCTGGAATTGTAATTGGTTCATTCTATCCATCTTGACTCAATAGTCAACTAAAGAGATGTCAATAAGCGTTTTACCACTGACTCCAGTGCAGCTGTAATAAATAAGATGTAAATCATATTCAAGGAAAATTTCATAATGGGTGGAAGAATGACACCAGTAAACTGCTTGTTTCTATTGTTGCACTTCATTTGCTTTCCTCCAATACCCAGAAATGTAATTTTTCACCTCAGCCTTCACAGTCAGAAACATGATTGGGTTTGTATCCCTTGACCAGTCAGTCACATGGTCTTCTGGTTAGTACACCTTCAGTTCTTTACCCAAAAATTAATACTTTACATTGAGAGTTCTCCCTGTACCATTCATTTTTGTTCAGCTTTGGTGAAACCAGTTTTACATACTCCACACAACTGTTAAATATGGTGTAATTCAAAGCACTACCTAAAATTAACTCAAAAGTGTACTGTAAATCCCAGGACTTTAGTGACTTTAACTTGCTGCACAGACAGTACAAAGTACTACCCATTTCTTACTGCTTCCTCAAGTGTCACAGACATGACCTCTAGATTAAAAGGAGAAAACAAATTTAAAAAATAGTGAGAGTTATGAAGAAGAAGTAAGAGAGAAGGATGAGCTTACATTATAGAGATTATGGTAATTGAGACTATTTCAAATTACATTTTACACAAAATATGTGCAAAACAATGGCCAAACCCATAAAAATGTACAAAGGTTGAGTTGTCTGCCATTTTAACAATATGACAGACAAACAAAAGTTGTTGCAAAGAACTTACTCACCCGAAACCAATAGCTACCCAGTAATTTCTGACACCCTCATGTGGTCCCACCATAGGAAGAATGTCTGGAGAATAGGTGATAGGACCTGCAATTGTGTTTACGATGTCTGCTTTTCTCAAAACGGGGACCATTTCCATAGCAGCCTCAATATGCTCCATTATTCTGTCTAAATCAGACTCAAAAAGTTCTTTTCCAAAACCTGCACAAATATTTGACTCTTATTATATACTTACTTATACTAAAAACACATACATTTTAAATACAGCTATGCAATCCCTAAATATAAAAGTTATATGGAATTAAACAGTGTATATGTTCAAGCCTTTGCCACCCTACACAGGAAACATAGTGTGCAAAAGACCCTAGTTACCTACAGGATTGAGTTTATTAACTGCAGTTATAGTATCCTTTATACATATTTGTTTAACCCTAAGGTCATGCAAATTCAACAATGAAGTAGAAAGGAAATGAAGGAACACAGAAACTTTCTTCTACATTAATAAGACCCACTTATTTTTCTCAATATGCCGATAATTTGAGAAGGGGAAGAAACACACTTCCTGTATATCATTTCCATTAAATCATGTGAATTATTTCACCCCTCAGTCTGGGCTCAAGCATTGCGGACCATCATTCTGTAGAGGCACTTGATGCTACTCAAGACAATAAGTTCAGGAAGCTGTGATAGGGCTATCCAAAACTGAACAATGTTGATTGCTCTTCCTTAGAAAACATGCATTTTTTTAAAACAGCAATAATATTGACTTAGTATAACTTTTTGTCTAGAAGTGAAGGGAAAGCTGGAGTCTAGATATAACACAGCAATTCATAATTTTTTTTTTTAGTAAGCAG
Organism: Pachyramphus minor; assembly: GCA_013397135.1. Lineage (NCBI taxonomy): Eukaryota > Metazoa > Chordata > Aves > Passeriformes > Tyrannidae > Pachyramphus > Pachyramphus minor. Next base: position 57,002 of record VYXB01006846.1, read on the forward strand.
CTGTATGATATAGGATATTTTTGTATCCTATACAAATCTACAGCTCTCTTGCACTTATATCCAAGCACAGCATTCTGCCTACGACATTCCTTCGCTATTCCTATTTGACAATCACACTGTCCTGCAGGAACAGCAAAAATCCAGAGCCCTTGTCAGTATGCTGGAGAAAACTGTAACTTAGATAAATCCCCATTCACTCAAAAAAAGGCTACATAATGCAGGTTTGGTAACTGCATCTAATCACAAAGCACAGCCACCTTTTCAGAAAGTGGGCTAAGATTATGTTGTAGATGTGCATGTGTATGTTCAAGTAGGCTTTTCCTATGTTACATTTGTATTTCTATTCTTTCATTATTAGAGTTACAATTATTCTTTGAAAAAAGTTTCTGCATTACAATCATGCATTGCAAATATTTTGTATTTTCCATCACATAAGGCAGCATAACAGCCTGGGATTTATACACATTGAAATGTGTCCTAGTGCTCATTATGTTTAAAGATTTAATGTTCTTAATTACCTGGTGGGACTCCATTTGTTACCCATGAGTCCTGAAGCTTCATTTTCTCCTCACTTTCATATGGACCAAATAAAAGACCATCTCTTTCTTGCCTTAGATAATATGATCCTTCTAAGTCACGAATCACAGGCAATTCTGTTTTTAGGGCTTTTACTTCAGGGATAGTTGATGTCACAACATACTGATGATGAACAGGTATGAGAGGGTGCAGCAGGTCAATCATCTTGCCTATATCACGGGCCCAGAAGCCTAGAGTAGAAAGAAAAAAACAAACTCAACATTCAAACAATAATTGAAGTGATTAGACAGCAAAATATTTGCAGGAAACATTGTGCTTTTATATGTGACTTTTTCCCCCCCACACTTCTAATTTTCACTTTATTTTTTATATTATCCAGCATATTTTCCCTCTGTAATTCCATGTCCTTTTTCCTAATTATACTATACATTAGTATAGCATACATGTATTAAAAAAATATATAACTGGTAAATTATAAATTAGGCTTAAATTAACAGTTGCACAAGCCCCATGGTTTATTTCAGTAAAGTAGGTCTCCGGTGTACTAGCAAAGTCAGAGACACTTAAAAAGCAGAACACATTAGCTTACACCACAGGTGTTAACCTAGCCTCTTATAATCAACCAAATGAATTAGTATGGTTTCCTAAGACAGCAGTCAAGTCCTAACAATCCAACAGAGCAAGGAAGTACTTTCAGACAGCTAACCTCAAGAATTGGAATTTCTCTCCTCTTTCACATGCATCATGTGACTCATGTTAATTATGTCTCTCACACAGCAGTCAATTCTTTATAATGTTCATATCAGAAGTTCTGACACAGACTGTGACCAGAAAATGCAAGCAACAATTTCCCTGCCTCTGAAACTGGCTCAACATCCTTCACATATACCATGAAGCATAAGTTAAAGAAGACCTAATTCTTCTCTTAAGAGAATTCTTCTCTCTTAAGCCCGTAAGACACATTCACTTAGCGAGATACTTGTACCAAAGTGTGGAAGCCACTTAACTGCCACACTTATTAGTTTTAGCTCTGTATCATGGCTTACATTTGCTGTGAAGCTGGAACATAACAGTATTGGGAATTGGACAGGTACACCTGACTGGAACGGCGGCTGCTCTAAGAAGCTTTGAATGTCCCTCAGCCCTACTCTCCTGACTCTTCAGATCAGGGAGCAGGTCTCAGGAGTGGGAATGAAGGGGGGAAATTGGATGAAATAGGAGTCAGGGGAGTCTAGGAGTAAGTGCTGGAGAAGGCAAAATGCAAGAGGAAAGAGAGGAAGCAGGGCCTTCCAAATAAAAGGTTATTATAAAATGCCACATAATATGGCACCCAGAAAAAGAAGGGAGATCAGCTTAGTTCTTGTGCAACCAGCTGACTCCAAACTGTTTATGACAAACTACCTCCAGCAAGATTTGCTACCTAACACAGCTGCCCCTTCTCCTGGGACATACACTTCATGTTGCCCAGCTTAACATGCAAGTTTTCTTTCTTTTTTCTCATTACTTGTCTTAACAAAACATTCTTACCTCTCTTCAATTCCAAGATTTCAATTCCATGCCCCCCAAGATCTGGTCAAAGTTTCTCACAGCCCTGAGGGCAGCAAAAGGCATAAATGATACTGAACAGCCTCACCTGGGACTTCCACCTACACTCCTGCCTACAGACACAGGTCAGCTGTGCCATTCCAGGTCAGCTCAGGTCCTTCAGAACCTGTCTGAGCTGGTTTGATTATAGGTGTATGCAGCTCTGTCACAACCGTGCCTGTGCCTGGCCATGGAACACATTGATCCAGACCCTGATCCATGGACTACTTCTCAGCTTGACCTCAGCTCAGTCTCATCTCCACAGTCCTGCCTGTGCACAGTTTCTGTCATCAGGCCTGTTCCTGACCTGTGGTCACATTCTTGACTTGGCCTCAATCTGGCTTCATCATTATGGATCTGACTGTGCTTTGTCTCTACAAGCTTGTTTCCACAAGCCTGTCAGAAAGTCTGGACTGTGGGCTGAACCGAGCTCTGGGTCCTGAGCCTTCCCTGCTCCCTTCCCTGTGCCCTATTGGACAGAGCCCTTGCTGGCTCAGCCAGCCTTGTTACCGCGCTTGGCTCCCTGTCCCATCAGGAGCAGCCGGCTCATGCCACTTGCTGACATTAACTTGGGAATACATCCTCTCACCTCTGGCATGGCTTAAAGCCAGGGCAATTAGGAAAGTTAAATTGGGCTATGCTGGCCTTGTGCCATTTCCCCATGCCAAAGGGGCTGTCAGTCTCTTATTTAATATTACAAATCAGCCTCAGGGTCTAACACCCACATTTTTTACAAATGCAACATTTTCAACAGAAACATTTTCTGTGGTGACTCAACAATTGCTGATAGCCAGCTGAAGCAAGGGAGAAGGAAATTCAGCATCACCATCAAGAGATCTGTTCAGTTAAAAGCCCCTGTCCAGTCAATACTGTCCAGTCAATACTAGAAACTGGTACCTGTTGCTCTGCCATTATCATATGTAAGGCTTTTGCTTCTTAATGGCACCCTTAGCCCTTGGAGAAGACTCTCTGCCAGAACACTTGTTAGGTCAGTTAAATTGGCTCAGGCATGATCCTGCCATAGCTGTATACAGTGAATAATCCAAAACATTCTTTAAGACTACCAAAACATGACTTATGTTCCCTTATACAGAAAATTATGAAAAAATTCTAATAAAACTGCATTTCTAGCACATCTGCAAGGGTTTACTTCATTACACATGACACACACAGATGTGAATTTAAGTGGAGGCTAAAAATCTTTAGGGAATGTCTTTTGATTTGGGCATTTTCATATCACCTAAAAATAAACCTATTTAAGGTAATGTCAGCTAATGATCCACAGAGGAAAACAAAAGGTGAAGTAGCAGAAGATTAGGTCTTTGAAACCTAGTTTTGTTTCTTTCAGAAAAATAGAGATTTTCTTAGCCATGAAATTTGCAGAATAACATTACAAACACAGCTGATTTTAAAATGCTTTTGAGTAAGAGGTTTGCTTAAAATAAAATCTTCAGTATTGTCTTCTAAAAAAAGTCACTTATGGTAAGTGTGCATTTAATTGCTTAGAACAACAACAGGTAATATTTACTAATTGAAAAATATTACAATTTCTTTAACGTTTTTGAACCATATGGAAACGTATTACAAAACCGAAAATGGCAAAAGGAAGAACATATTGTCTGAAACAAAATTCTAATTGGAAGCAGATGCCAAGTCCTATTACATATGGTAGAGATAAATGAAGGCATACATTATGTCTCTAGGACATTTGTGAAGATTAAATTGTAAAGACTGCAAACACCCGATGCTGAAATATTTAGGGGTTGTATTCCTTAGCATATCTGCTGAAGTATGTACTCTGACTATCTCATTTTTTAAAATCTCCCACCACTAGTTATATATAAATGATTGTATATAGTGCACACATATCTGAAAATACGCTTATATACACATACCCACACTGTATATATAAACTAAATTCACTATTTTTGCAGACTTTAATCAAACATTACATTATAAATAGGCTGCAAATCACTTCAGCAGGCTCAGTACCAGTTAGTTCATGTCAGGGATTATTTATTAGGCATCTGCTTTCCTTCAAAATGGGAATCTCACATAAGGAACAGCTAAAGTTTGGTTGAAACTAGTTTGTTCCAGTTCCTTGGCAAATGTCAGTTGTGGGGTGAAGAAGGGGGAGAGAGAATGTAAAGAGCCTTCTGATGTATTTTTCTTTGCAACATGAGCCTAAAATATGAGCTCTGAATTATACCAGTCATGATCTGTAGTGGAATGAGGCAAGGCCGAGAAAAAGAATTAATATTATCTGAGAAAACATTTAAAAGAGATATGTGTTATACGGTATTGATTTTACATCATTAGCCAGAATGTTAAGCAATATGTGCTTCAAATATTCATTTTGGCTGAACAGTTAACTATACAGGAGTAATAAGTAAATATATTGTTGATTTAATAAATTATTAAAGAATAAAAAATACTTATTAAAAGTTCACAAGGGTGCATTCTCATTTTTGCAAATGAACTTTGAAAAGCATTTACCAAAAAACTCTGCCTAATGTCAACTTGATACATAAGCCAAAGAAAGATAACTATATAACTATAACACCATAAAATCATAAACAAATTACTACATCCGTGATATTCATCCATATGATGCAGTGACAATAGTTAGGAATAATGAGTGCCTAGAATTTTGTGGCCTAAATAAGTCTGATTGCCAAAAGAGCTGCCTTTCCATTTCATTATCTTGGATCACTCCCAGACCAATATATCCACACTGTGTAACAAATGACATAGGAATCCTATGTCACAAGAGAGCTTGTGATTTTGTAACTGAATGCTCTCCCATAATTCATGCCTGAAAGCCATGAACTGACAGTGCAAAGGCAATCAAATATTGACACCTCTCATTTCCAAGTGTTTGACTCTGCAATCTACATAAAATTCTTTTAATTTGCCTTCCCTGTTTGTGTGGTTGTTTGCTTTCTAAAAAGCATATTCGATTCCCATAGTACTCTTTCTCTCCCAAATGTCATTATGTGGCACTCACAAGCAAGCTTAGAGCCTCAAGGTGAACTTTTTCAGATCCTTACTATTTAAGCTAGGCATATAGCAATAGCAGGTGACCACCTATGTATGGAAGGCATAAGACAAGAAAGTGCACCTTTCAACAGGTTTTCCAGTTAGTCTTTATTGAAAGCCTGGAATGATCTAACACAGGGCTGTCTACATCCCAGACACTGAAAGAAAGGTCACCCAGTAAAGCTCACGCCCTGAGAGTTCAGCCATTTTATCCCACTCTCTCCAAATTTCTCTCTATCTCAACCTTCACCGTCTCTGCTTGGCTCACACCTGCTCTTCTTTTCTGCTATTGCAAACTCCATTCTTCTTACTCCAGTTCTTACATCCTTCTTCAGCTATTTTGCTGCTGTGTGCAACTCAGTCTCCCATTTGTCAAATTTTGCCCCAGCTGCTTTCTCTGCCTTCCAGTCTACTCCCATCTACCTCTCCCTTGCTACTCTAGCAGTCTTTTATGCTTAGATCAGGCAGCCTCAGTTTTCCACTCAGTTTCACACACAAGCATTCCTTGAGGATCCTTCCTAATCATTTGTTTGAAAACCTCCTAGGTCTGGTTTTTTTTACTGAAACATATCAGGAACCTTCCCACTCTCTCTCTCCCCAGTGTCATCCCCACTGTTGCCATCTGCTCTTGGTTTGAACTTCCCTTATTCATTAAGTCTTCCAGTATGTAACTCTTCCACTTGCTGCCAGTGTTCCCAGGAGTCTTTCTCAAGCATTTTGCTCTCCCAGTCTATTCCCTTTCCAGTCCAATTCACTCATAATTCCATTCTCAACCAGTTATTCTACTCATCAGCAAGAAGAGTCTCTGTCTCACTTCTTCATTTTATCTTCTTTGTACTAGAAATAGAAGCTTTTTGTTGTTGTTGTTCCACTGCGCATATACAGAAAGGAAATATAAAGACAGATTCTTATTCTCAGTTCACTTGTCCCATCTGAGCAAGAGTAAGAAAGTCCACTTGAGACATCACAGCTTCCTACTGAAGCCTGATTGTTCACTCCGATTGGAATGTATGAAAGACTAATGCCCCAAAAATGCAGGTATGATTTAATTTGAGATAGACAGTCAGCAAAAATTTAACCGATATGGTAAGTATTCAACAAGTTTTCAAACAATAGAAACCAAAACCTCTTCTACTAGGAAGTAAAAGGTATGCTTCATATAGGATGTGCCAATAGTCTCACCAATAATATATTTTTCTATACTTGTATAAGGCAGCATAAAAATAAGTGAAGTTTAGATTGAATACAGGTTTTTAGACCTATTAACTTGCTTAGGAAAACAAACACAAATCCAAAGGACTCTTGCCCAAAAGCTCTTTGAAGCAGAAACCTCAGTCTGGCTTCTTTAAACATCAGTTTGGCTTCCTTAAAGAAGAATAAAAATTGCATATGTGAATACAAGCTCCTTTGAGTCAGACAATTTTTATGATATGCAAAAAAGTGCATCATTAAGTACGTGTTTAAATACTGTTCAAAGGACAACAAAAAAATCTTTTGTCTCAAGGATACGTGGATAGAATTAAATCTTAGAGAAAGATAATACTGAAATAAGCAGGGTCAAATCGTCAGTCTCTTTGAAAAAACAGTGAAAACATTTCTACTTCCTTTGTATATTCCATCTTCCATTAGGTTTTAGCGACAATATTGCATAGCCCAGAGAGTAGTGCAAGCACCCAGAGGGTGGCTGGGCACTGGAACATGCTCCCCAGGGCAGAGGTCAGCACCAGGCCTGACAGAGTTCAAGAAGCGTTTAGACAACACTCTCAGGCATGTGGTGTGTCCTGTGCAGGGTCAGGAGTTGGACTTGATGATCATTGTGGGTCCCTTTCAACTCAGGATATTCTATGATTCTAGATAGCAGCCAGTAAAAGTCTCTTTTGCTACTATATGTCTCTAATGCCTATTCAAGGGCAATTAACATAAGAGATAAATTTTCATCACAGTGTAAAGTAATATGTGCAAACTACATTTTACCACAAACAAAGTGAATGCTCAAAAACATATATTGCTTATATGTGTAATCCATGCAATTCAATACAGGTGCTTGGTGTCAGCTAGTTTGTAAATTTGAAGAGTACACAAATGCTTATATTAAATCTTACCTGCAGTATTCACAATTCTCTTTGCTCGAATTATTCCAAGTGGAGTTTCAACTTCCCATGTCCCATCTGATCGGGAGTTAAGATTAGTCACTTGGACGGGATAATTTAATTGGGCACCATATTTTCTGGCTCCTGCAGCCAAAGCCATAGTGAGAGAATACGGATCAATATGACCATCTCCAGGGTTATACAGGCCAGCTAAAACCTATGTGGAGGTAAAATTCCCCAAATTAAAGAAATTAAAATTTAACAAAATTAGCTAATTTTAAAAAAAGCATTTTCTTTCTTGAATATAGTAAACCTTAAGAAGTCAAATCAAAACAAATTTTCAAAACATGAAAATATTGGCCTACATAGAACTATCCAACTTAACAATGGTCTAAAAGAGTAAAATTGCTCAGATCTCCCATGCAATCAAAGGTTGCAATGCTTTAATGTTATAATATTANGACTAAAATGCACGAGTCTGATTTTAGGCTATAATACATCTTTTTTTTTAATTGAAAACCAAGAATTTCTTATACAATTTGCATAAAGAAAATGGACCTCACATGTATATATCTGATAGACCAATATTTAATTGCAATGTAAATTATATTTCATAAAACCAGCTTCTTTACCTTATCCATGTTCA
>VYXB01006846.1:73659-117281 GCA_013397135.1 Pachyramphus minor
GGGGTGGCGGCGGGAGGAGCGAGCCGTGCCAGGGCGCCCTGCAGGGTCAGGGGCCGGACCGTGCGGGGAGTATCGCCCGCTGCGCTGCCCGCAGCGCCCGCCCCCTCCCGGGGCTATAAAAGCCCGGCCGCAGCACTGGTTGAGCTGAGCTTCACGCCGAGTCGTCGGGGGAGAGCGGGCAGCCGGCGTCTCTGGGCGAGGAAGATGCTGCCGATCAGGAAGACCGCGAAACAGGGCAAAAGGGTAATTTTCCCGCCTCTCTCTCCCGCCCAGCCCCGGGCGCTGCTCGCCGTGGGCACGGGAGTGTTGTCCGCGGTGCGGACGCTGCCCCGGCGGGACCGGGCGGTGCGGGAGAGCACTCCGCACCAGCAAGTCTGGCGGCGGCTCAAGCCAGAGCTCCTGGCCGCCCCCCTTGCCTCTGCGGGTCCTGCCCGTAGGCTCCGCAGGGGAGCTGCTGCTAGAGCGGCATGACCCGCGAACTGCGCCGGTTACCTCCCTGTAAGGTACTCGGTATCTCTGCAGGTAAGGTGATCTTGTGAAAACCTAAAATAAAGCCATGATTATGATTGTACCTGTTCAGCATCGAACCGCTGAAGGCATTTGGACATCATTATGAGATAGATTAGATTGAATTAACTCGGTAACAGCTCACAGAGTTTTTGTTTCTCTGAACACATAAACTGGAGCCACCAGAGTTCAAAAACATTTTACTTACTATTATTTGATATGTAAATTAAACTGGGCTCACAACATGCTGCAAATTAAAATTGTAAAGATTTTAGGATAAACTGACATTGGGTTGGATTTCTGTCTTCAGCATCCTGCCTGCTCTATTTAAAAGTCCCGAATTGCTCTTCTCTTGATTAATATGACTGGATATCAACAGTATTTGTAATATTAACCCAAACTCCTATGTATCTATGCCCTTTGCTCCTTCATTAGCTAAAGAAATAAGTCAGTATAAAAACTTATCCAGGCATCAGCCATCCAGGTCATTAAGGCAAAGCTATGAGCTTCTAAATCAAACTCTCTTATATATACCAATACTGCTATCCTGCACTGCTGCTTGGGAAGGTCAACAGAATCATGTATCCATCTTTTATTTGTAAGGACACAATTGCCATTAGTAGGGCACATTTTACTCAGAACTGGTTTTGCTCATTTTTATGTGTAGCATGGAAGTCCAGAGTAAGAGAACAGAAAGATACGGGAAGAAGTCTATGAGCTCATGGTCTTTCAGTTAGATCAGTTGCAAAGGAACAAAATTGGGGGGTATTTTTTCTGCTTTTTATATTTTGGCATATACCAAATGGTATATACTGGCATATACTCAAACCACCTAACTTCAGCAGCTAGCAGAAGGAAACTTTCCTAAGTTCCCCCTACAGGCAGTGGACTTCTCCTGAGGGCTTACTTAAGATCTGGATAGTTGTTTTGAGATTCTTTTTTCTCTCCACTGAGGAAAAGATAGGCTGTAGATAGGCCAAGCAAGTTCTTCACTTACACAGTTCAGTTACATTCCTAAAGGTGGTTGAGGGAATATCTTCATAGGGACATTTCTCTCACTCTTTTCACGAATAGATGGACTATGTGCTGCAATTTCATTCAAAGGAGCAAACGTAAGACAGTAAAGAGATGGCTCAAAAAAGCCTTGATTAGCTTTTTACACATGCTGTTTCTTGTAATTTAATACCAGATTTGTGTAATACCAGATCACTTGCCAGTACAGTTTTGATCTGGGTCAGACATGAGCACACAGCTCTAGGTCTCTGGGGCAGAACAAAACAATATTGATGCTGAAATTCAGCTAGCTATATGCTTGTTGAACCAGTGGTATTTTACACACTATATAAAGCAAAAATGGTGTAAAGAGAAGATGTCAGACCCATAATAAACTTATAAAAGTTACTTTGTCAGTTCATATTGTATTAAAATAGAAATAAGTTTTTATTAAGTATTTTATGCTTTGTAGTTATCTCTGCTGCCATTAGATGCCCTGATGCTAGGTTTAATGTATCACAATATATTAAGATGCCATGATCTATTCAAACATGGCTTATGTTGCTTCTAAATGTCAAAAGTGAAGATTATTTTAAAATGCAATTTAAAAAACTAGAGCTGTGAAGAAAAACTGTGGTTAAATCCTATAAGCGGCTTGTTAAAAAAATCAGTTGAACTGCATTTAAATACATACATAATATAATAATAAATATAATACCTATTTGTGATGTCAATATGTGACTATTACTTGATGTTCAGTTAACAAGCAAAAACTGAGGCTGCTTGCATGTTAATTTTTTTTTTTTTTGACTCTGTTCTCTAGATATTAAATTTCTGAACCAAGCTCCATCTACAAAAGATACTTTGGCAGGCAGGGGAAGCAGGGCTCAACCAGTGATCACTTGGGTGCCTTTCTCTCACCCCCAAGTTGTAACCAAATTTGAGGCACTTGGTTACAACTGCAAGTTAGTGTATTGCAAGCATAATCTTTACAAAGCCTCCTGACACTTACATTAAAGTACTTTTGCCCTGTTTCTGCTGAAATAAAGATGAAAACTTGCACACTTTTTTAAGGCTTTAAGGCTAATCAGGTCAATATTTTGGCAAGTCCACAGTGTGCAAAGGAATCTGATGCAGAGGTTTGCAAGCCAATACTTGGCCAATCTCTGCACAGCAGCACTGCGCAGAGAAGTCCTGCCATCGAGCTGCAATGTCAGTGCCTGAGCCAAAAATGGTGACCCTCTCAGTCAGGCTTGGTAGGCTCCAAAGAGCCTCACTTTGCTGTGCTTGGTACTGGAACTGGCACAGTTGGCACAGTGTTCCTTTTGGTTGGAAAGGCATACTGTCATCCTGCCTAAAGGGCAGGGATGAGATGTCATAAGTGTTTGTCTTTGCTGGATGTATGGTATAAGATAATTATATTAATGAAGGACAAAGTATCAAAAAAGAAAATCTACTGAAGGTTGAAGGCTAATTGTTAAAAAACCCTTCCACTCTCAATGAAATCACACTCAACTCTGTCCACGAGGCTTTTCTTTTTCCTACTCCCTCAAATTCCATCTGTTGAAATGCCAGTGTGCCATCAAGAAAACTATGGAGAGAAATTGCAGTCCTACCTTTGATAAGTTATTTTCCTGTATTCACTACATATGTAGCCTTCATTCATTCATCCATTTTTTAAAATAAATAGAAATATGGTTGCAATCCAATAGCAGAAATATTCTGACAGCAATGTACTTTTTAGAAATTTTGAACAAGCCAATGAAGCAATGAAAGGAATAAAAAATTAATACATTTCAGTTGAAACTAATATATGTTCTCATGTTTTTCAGTTTTACCAAAAAAAAAATTGCCTCTTTCTTTGCACTAGAATGGAGTTGAAGGCAGAAGCAAGGGTAATCACAGGGTGCTGCAAGGTTTTTAATTTGGTATATTAAAACATCTCAGGGCTGTGCAAAACAAACAGGATTTTCTTTAATTTTGTAAATGTGGATAAGCAAACCCAGGCCTTAAAAAGACTGTCAGAAACTGCAGGCCAGCTTTTTAGATGTGTCTTGTTTGGTAGGAAAATGGTACATGATTACTTTTCTGTGATGCCTGTTGTGCCATCTGGTGTCACAAGTTACTTGTGGTAAGGCTCTATCAAGGTAGCATTTGTAGCTAAAAAGCAAGTGGGCTAATAAAGAGATTAGTGATACTAGTGTTTCATTTTAAGAAGTTTTGCATATATTTTACAGAAGAATTTGAGACACTGTTTTACTTTCATGGGAATGGAATTGGACCATTGACTTCCAGTTCCAGGGACTGGCTCTCTGAAATACAATACAACTGACTAATGAAAAGACATAATAAATGTGTACATTATAAAGCCTTATGCTGCAAAGGAGCATATATACCATTCTTTAAAGATAATTTCAAAAGGAAATTTATTACTTTTTACTATTACAGCAGAAGTATTTCTGGTAGCCCACAGGTATTTATGTCTGCTTTGCAAATACAGAAAATGGCAACAAAGACAAAGGAAGGCCACAAAACTGAAGCACAGTAATTGTTAACCTTTCCTCCTGCTTTCTTCAGGGTATTCTAGAGCGCTTGGATGCTGGAGAAATTGTGATTGGAGATGGAGGATTTGTCTTTGCTCTTGAAAAGAGGGGATATGTAAAAGCTGGGCCTTGGACTCCTGAAGCAACTGTAGAACACCCAGAAGCAGGTCAGTTTTACTGGGAAATGGTATCCCTGTAGTGAATGTAAACATGGTTGGCTCAATAATAACTATACAGGAACTTGTAGTAGGTTTTCAAATAGAAGTGTTCCTTGACACTGTGTAATTATGTTGTTAGGAACAGCATAGGAACTGCCCATCTTACTCCTTTACTTACTCCTTACTCTAACACTATGCAAAAGCAGTTGACTGGGTTTTATATTCATATCCTTATATGAATAGTGCAAACATCTAGTGATACGTCTTCAAAATGCTCTCCCAGTCTTCAATAATTTGCATCTCAGGGACTTTTTGATGCAGATGTGGTTACATTTGTGTTTAATAACATTAAGTGATTTCTTAGTCATGGATTTGTCCAGTCTGTCCTTGAGCTGATCATTTAAAGCTTCTGATTTACAACATCTCATGAAAAAGAATTCTGCAGTTAATCATCTGTTTTGTTTTGTTTTAGTCATTCTAGGACTCATTTATAAACTAAAATAGTTTGTTTATTAATTCTTTCAGAGAAATAGCAGTTTTTAATAAACATCACAATGGGAGCATTTAATGTTTCTGGCCGCACTATGAAATGGGAAATGATAGACCTCATAAGAACCTAAAAATTGCAATAAACATGTAATGGAATAACACTCTTGAAGTGGACGGAGAAAAAAACGAACAACCTTCCCATGCCTTCCAGCATAAAGATTATAGTGTTTAGTATAAATAGTGCAGAAGCAGATGCTATTAATTATTTATGTATACTTCATTATCAGAAAGCATTTGCACTAATAATATGATGTGCAGTTAATCCCACAAGCCAATTCAGAATATCCTGCATGAAAAAGTTTTCTTTGTTCTGTGTTTGGCCTTCCAAGTTAGTCTTTTTCTTCTACACATGGGAAGAAGGAAGAGGAGGGGAAGGAGAGATATCTTTGCTTTGTATACCTTACCTATTCATTCAATCTAATTCTTCTCAGCCTTCAGGTGTCACTTCTGTGTAGTATGCCTAATTTAGGGTTATGGATAGCTTTAAATAGTCCAGAGCTCCAGCAAAGTTTTAAGGATTGATGACCTAATTCGCTGACTTTCATCCCAAAGAGAATTCCATCTCTCTCTCTCTCTCTCTCTCTCTCTCTGTTTCTTTCCACATTTACCTTTGTCTGCTCTGCACAGAGCAGTTGTAAGTTCCAACTTACAACTCATAGCACTTATCCCACGCTCTTTATCTCCCCTTTGCTTGTTATTTTGCACCTCAAAAGCCCTTGACCCTCTGCACATTTCTCTTACAGGCTATTTATAAATACACCCTTCAGTAGAAATGTATTCACTGCTTTTTGTGCAGGGGGGCTGCCTCCTCTCCATTATTGCTTTTTTGCTTCTGCATTCTCAAGGATCATGTTACTTTGAAGGCAGACGTAAAGAACAAGGAGCAACTGGCTGAGCCAGTGGATGTAAAAACCATACGAACTACTGGAGGTTCTTGTTTTCATAAGGAAAGAAAGAAAAGGTGGGAGGTTCTGAGAATGCAGCAAGGGATTAAAAAAAGCGCAATTTAAAAAAGTGAATTTAAGGCCATTATCTGTACTGCAGGAGAGGAGTTTTGCCAAACTGACAAGTTTAGAAATGAGATCTAAATATTTCTTCTGAGAAAGTCTCATATATGGCTGTTAGCCCCATTTCTCAAATGCTGGAGGAAAACACAGTTTCAGTAGCATGCTGGAAGTCACACAAGTAAATTATAGAGTGGTTTGGGGTTTTTATAGTGCATCATGCTGTGGGTTTGATAACAACAAGTGTATTCAGTCTTGTGGTAAAAAACTATCTGCTTGGGGTTAAATGAGATTCAGGCTCATACTTAGAACACTATTTTTTCCCTCAAAGTGTAGAGCCATTCAAGAATCTCCTGTTCACATATCTGACATATTTTGGGATATGAAGTTCATTAATCCCATGTGTTAAATTGTGTTTCACTTGCATACTTATGTCACCATCATTATTCACATAAATCCCAGGCATTCTTCTAGGAATGCAAGAACCATGCTTAAAGACCATCAACCATGGGGGTAAACAAATCTGGTCTACTATTGAATATCATAGAGCATTTATGAAAATACTTGTAGATTTTTTTTTTTTTCCTTTCCCCATTTCCTGACTAGTTTTCATCAATGCTTTCCCACTGGGAAGAATAGAAACAGAAATTACAGAGCACTAGAAACATACTGAGACAGCCCTTATATTTGGGATCAGTAGCATATTGTTATGGTAGGGAAAAGAATGCTCCCTGAATTATGAATCTTTGTCTGTCTGTAAAAGCGTAAGAATGAAATTTGATCCCAGCAGCTCACACAGATTCAAGGGGCTTTTCACAGAATCATAGAATATTCTGAGTTGGAAGGGGCCCACAAGGATCATCAAATCCAACCCTTCAGTGAATGGCCCCCACAGGGATTGAAACCACAACCTTGGCATTACTACCACCAGGCTCTAACCAACTGAGCTCATCTCAGGGACTTTTTGAAATGTAGCTCCTCTGTAACCTATGTTCCTGAAAAGATCTTTGTGACTACTGAACAAAGGAGCACTGTGTTAAATCACTGTGTGGTTACCCAAGGCTGTAATTAGAAATTAAATACTGTACTACTAGAGAAAAGCAAGGGACACTACAGTTTCATTGATCCTTCAGTGAAAGCAAACATGCTTGTGTGTATGCAGGTTGATTCTAGCAACTCAAAACTGCTGATCTGAGCTTTTCTAATGTGGAAAGCTGTGTTTGTTGCAGCAGAAGGGAGTAATTTTAGACTCATGACAAATTCACGTTTTCTTAATGACACAAACTGTCATATGTCAAACATAACTGTGAGTTATGACAAACCAGGTCTTGAGGAAAGCTTTACTAAACATCTACCAGAGAAACTGCAGCGTTCTTGTGCATGTAGGAAGTAAGTACCTTGTGTACAGTATCTAGGGAACAAATTATTCCTATATTTACTATAAGCCGTCAAGCATTTACCTCTGTTTTACAAGATCAGTGGTGTTCTAGAAATTATTATAGTTCTTACTCTGTGAATATACATATAAAATCAGTTGACAGTTAAAGTTCTGCTCCTGCTGTGGCAATTGCAGTGTACTGCTTACAGCCAGGAAGGCACAAACTATCCTTGCAGAGCCTATTCCCAAAGTCCTAACGTAGGAAATTTGTCCATTAAAAGTAATGGCAACCTTTCCTTTAAAGAAAGTGTTGTCTCTGTAGTAAAATCAACATATGCAGACATATGAGAAGAATTAACTTTATATTGTGAGTTACTTTTCTGGAGCAAAGAAGCATCTTTTAATTAAGGGTGTATTTAGCAAAACAGATCTTTGGTTTTGGCTGACTAGACTCTTTTAAGAGTTTTCTCAAGGGACAAAACTCAAAAATACAAAATAGATTAAATAATGAAACACTATATTCTTCTGTGTAAATATCCTCTTGTCCCTTAATTTGTTGCCCCAATAGTTTCCTCTGTTTTCTTCTTCATAGTCTAGAAGCTAAGAAAATGCAGCTGTTTCATTTGATGATCTTTTTGTCTGGTATTCTTTGTTGCTTTCATGTTCTTCTGTTATATGTCTGCTTTCCCTTCCTAAATTACTGTGCAGGTCTGAAGGACTGCACAAAGTAGAAGACAGGCAACGTGTCAGGCAAAGCTGAATCTGCTGATTAAATAGAAATTTTCAGTCATTCTTAGCAAAGAAAAATTAAGGAGAAAGTTTTCTACCTAATGTTCTGAGAGTGAGAAGAAAGAAGTTCTACGCACACTGGGGTCTGCTTCTGTGTTCTCATAATGGCTCGTCTAGTAAATACAATATTCCTTATTTTACAGTAACGTTACATCAATAAACATTTGCTTTTGGGGTAACACAGTAATAACTGTACGAGACATCTCTTCTTTGTCTCTTGTTTTGCAGTTCGTCAGCTTCACCGGGAGTTCCTCAGAGCTGGATCCAATGTTCTTCAGACATTCACCTTTTATGCCAGTGAGGACAAACTAGAGAACAGGGGCAATTATGTAGCTGAGAAAATAAGTGTGAGTAAAACAGTTTTGATGGAGATATGAAATGAATTGATTAATTTCAAAAGGTTTAGTAGAGAGATTATCAAGTACTTTCACAGTTTGTCATAACAGTTTTAACAAGAAAGACAAGGTTTAAGGACAAAAAAATCCCAAAGAAACACAACAACAAAACTAACCAAACAAACAAAACCTCCTCACAAAACACACCAACATAAACCTCACCAACCTAGCAAAAAACAAAACCCAAAATAAACACCCTCCCCCCAAACTAAATAGGTCAAGGATGAAGAGAGGAAAGAGAATGCCCACCTTGTGGTTTTTCCCATCTGAGGAGATTGGTTTATTGGAGTTTTGATACAAAGACTATAGAGAGGACTAAATGCACAAAAGGCAAAAGTAGTGGGGGGGAAAAAAAAGGAAAAAAATTGCTTTAACATCCAGAGAAATGAATCAGCTGCAAAAATGGTGAAGAATTCTAGAGAATAGTGAGTGACTAATTAGAACAAAATGTTTTTTTTAGAACCATATCTTCAATAAAGTAACAACTAAAAAAATCTGAGCTATATGCTGTGGTCAATATTCCCCTTGTCCCATGTAAGGGTGATCTGTTACATCACCTGAAGTACCACACTGGTGTTTTCTTACCCCCTGCAAAAACGAGTTGTAGGAGGTTGAGTATGTTCACTAGATGCAGGCCCAAGATCCAGTGGGATTTCTGGCACAAGCATTTCTAGATCGCTCCTTTGAGATTAGAATATCTGTCACTGAGGGGTTTCTCTGACCCTTTTGCTTTGGTCCTATTGCACATTTTAACTTCCACAAAATAGAGAAAATTCCCCAGGACTCAGGGAGGAATATCTTTGTATCTTGATAGCCTCAGTCAGAAATTAGAACAATCTAGACACTAGGGAAACACTTTAGGTTTAACTGAGTTCATAACAAAATGTCATGGCCAAATTTATCTGAAATGCTGTATCTTTACATTCAATAGATGCAACATTGAAATGTCTGAAGTGGTAGTCCCAGAAACACAGTAGCTCTGGAACAAGCCATGCAGCAATTCTTGCTGCCATGCAAAATTATAAGGGTTGGAGAGCACCTGGTATTGGGAATGCATTGCAGCAAACCTTTCAAAATTGATTTCCTGCCAGTTCAAGAAACAGGTTCCTTCAGGATTTATGGTTCCACCTCCTGGAGTTCCCAAACATGTACCCAAGTACAAGGGAAGACAATCAGCAGTAGCCCTGAAAATCAGCTACATCTTTTAAGGAAGCCATGGAAAACTTCAGCTGAGAGAAAACTATGTAGATTCTAAGTAGTCCATGGGCTGCAGAGACACCTGCTATAATCAGTACTTCTTATCTATCCCAAATGATGGCATAGATTTTCTCCAAATCTTTTTTTTCCCCAGCTTAACATCTTTTTCCAAAGCTGTTTTGGTCATCCTGATTACATATAGAGGAAATCACAAATACTGAAAAGTTTCCCACTACTATTCTTAAGTTGGTAACTTTAAGATCAAATAATTAATAATATCTTTTTAAAAATGCCTTAAACAATTCTGTATGAATATTATATCTGAATTTTTTTAAATTATCAAAACACAAAAATACATTTTAAAAAAATCAGTTGAAATTACCATATATTTTGTTTTCCATCCACAAATGTCAGAATAAAAGCACACACTTAAAGGGAACTAACTCATTTTCTAAGAGGCAAAGAAAATTCCACTTCACACGAAATACTTAGTTTTTACAGAATATTTGTGTAAAATGTATTTAAGGTAATGTGTTTTTTGTAGTATTTGATAATATGATAACTTAGAGGCAGCAAGAATTCTTTTTCTAGTGTTTGTTATTTTTCTTAAAGAATCTGATCTTCCTAATCAATATTATTTAACAATCCATTTAAATTGTAAAAGATTATGAAAAAGGTGTTATGGCTTTTGACTTGCTTTGTCATTTCTTTGCTCTGAAATTATATGCATATCTCTGACGAGGTAAAATTGACATAATCTATATTCACACAGTGTCAGAAAGTGAATGAAGCTGCTTGTGACATTGCAAGAGAAGTGGCTAATGAAGGTGATGCTTTGGTGGCTGGAGGAGTCAGTCAAACACCATCATACTTAAGCTGCAAGGATAAAACAGAGGTTAAAGCAGCCTTTCGAAAACAACTAGAGGTCTTCATGAAAAAGAATGTAGACTTCCTAATTGCAGAGGTAAATCTTAAGTACTTGCCCTCAGCTGGCACAATGTTGACTTTTAAGATGTCTAGTTTGCTTTAGGGAGAACAACTACATATTTCTTCTTCCTTCAAAATCTTCTGCTGTGCTCTTGTCCCAGTAGTATCAGATATTTTTCTAAATGCACACCAATACCTGCAAGGATTCTAGAGTAGGACCTAGTTTCTACCTCAGTCAAGTAAAATTCTATACTGGTACAAAGAGGATATTGGGGTATTAAGAGGGATATAATGGGGTCTTAACTAGTTCCTATTTCTTCCCATGCACGATAAGCAACCTTTTCTAGATTAAAATAGTTCTTGGATTGATCCCTGAATAAGCCCCTGTATGGGCTGTCTTATTCTGAAACAAAATTATCAGTATTTTTAACTTTTACTCACTGACTTTTAAAAAATCCTTTTTTAACTGGATGGTCCATGAACTCAACTGAATTATGTTAGTATAAATCAGAAAATAATCAAGTCATTGTATTGCTGGTGAATTTGGGGTCTGGATTAATGTATTTATGTTTCACTGCCAAGAAACTAAAGTAGTCCAGTTTCAATTTCTTTCAGTATTTTGAACATGTTGAAGAGGCGGTGTGGGCAGTCGAAGTTCTAAAAGAATCTGGAAAGCCAGTTGCAGCTACAATGTGCATTGGTCCAGAAGGAGACATGCATGGAGTGTCCCCTGGACAATGTGCTGTCCAGCTGGTAAAGGCTGGTAAGAATCTCTTTTAATATGCCCTTTAAAAGCAGGGAACAAAGTAAAGTCCTTAATTACTGAGATAAATGAATGTGTATCTAAAGTAGGTAGCTTCCCAATTGTATCTGATAAAAGTTTTGATTCTGTAGTAAAGTTTTTATGTGTACTTTACTAAAGCAGTCTTGTAAAAACAGATGAAAACGCAGCTATGAAATGCTTGATAACCAGAATGCAATGGCTGGGAGGAATTAGCCACAGACAGCTGATACTGAATACAGCAAAATCCTAAACCTACTCAAATTTTATTACAGACCCAGCCCCAAATTCTAGAGTCACATAAGGAATCCAAAGTCACCTTTGATTCTCTGCTTATGTATTTTTGAAATGTATGAAGCAGACTTTAAACCCAGGATGAGAGAATTAAGAGGATGAAAAAATTAATAGTTTTGCCTATTCCCAGGACAAGGGGAAAGGCAGAAGAAACTAATCAGGGGCATGATGAATGATGGTACAGCAGTTTATTATATCTGTTCGGAACTACGCTTTTCCTTTTGAGTTAGAGTTGAAATCCAAAGGTAGAACTTGTGTTAGGAACCTGCTAACTATTTGCATGTGTGGCTGTACAAAATCAGACTTCACTGATTAAGCACTGGTAAGAAAAGCAGCTGTAGAAGGGGGGAAGATGTCATTCATCATCAGAAAGATAAAGAGGAGTGCAACTGAGATGCAAATGAAATTATCAGCCTCAGGAGAGTTGAGCTCTAACATAGCTGCCTTGTTTTCATAACACTGGTGTAAAGATGGACTGTACTGCTTCTGGACTGCTGTGGCTCAGAACTTTCACCTCCCACTTCCTGTGGAGATGTGAATTGAAGTTATTTTCCTCCTCCTAGGTGCTTCTATTGCTGGAGTCAACTGCCATTTTGATCCCGAAACTTCCCTAGAAACTGTGAAACTGATGAAAGAGGGCTTGCAGGCTGCTAAACTGAAAGCCCACCTGATGTGCCAACCTCTTGCTTTCCATACACCTGATTGTGGAAAGCAGGGTTTTATTGATCTTCCAGAATTTCCCTTTGGTAAGACAAGGGTATCTTTTTTGTTGTTGTTGTTGTATGTTTGTTTGTGGTTTTATTTTATTGTATGTTCCTCTTTTGGTTTTTTTCCCCAGCTTTTAGTAGAGCTGAAGCTGCAAAGTGTCCTTCTGTACAGTAGGATGAGTCCCATTACCTTCTGGCATTTTCCAGACAGATTACAGTATAATGTTGGATTAAAGATCATCCACATAGTGACAATCTTCACTAGTATCACAACATATGACTGAAAGTGATATTACGATGAAAACAGTTAAAATGCCACAAGCTAAACTTAGTTTAAAACTTACGTCTTCTCAGTGCTATAGAAGCATGTTCAGGACAGCTATTAAAAAACTCCAAAGAAATGAACAACAGCTAACACTCAAAAAAACCTGTACTATCTCACAAGGCCTATGTTTACCTGTGTAGGGATTTAATATACAGTGCATATGCAGAATGGGATATAGGTGCATAACTATTGCGTAATAGTTCAGTCTTGTGAGTGTTACTGTGTAATTTAAGTGAGATTAGAGAGAAACCAGAAAGGAGACTTCAATGTTGCTAGCAAATTGGCAGTGTGGAGTCATCACAACTATGCTCAGGAGAAACTCTACAAAAACTGAAAGATTCAACCATTTGTTGTGTATATAAGCCTTGTATATTTAGGCTTATTTTCCCCTGCGGTACAAAGGATCCCCTTAACATGAGGACAGAATCAGCTTAAACTTTTTAAGGTTGATTAGAAAAATTCTTTAATTTTCAGATAACATACACCTTTCCTTTCAAGATCAAACTGCATGGTATTAAACATTCGCAACTTGAATTTGTAGAAAGAAGTTGAGAGATGGATGTGATTTTTAGGAAGTTCATTGTTTTTCTTTAAATTCCTTTCTCTCGTGGGTTTTACCAGGGATCAATTTTTCTTGAACTCCCCCCTCCACACAATTACTATAAGGTGAGAGAGGTTTTATACAGACAAAACAGAGACTTGACATAAGGGATATAATACTAAGATTTATTACTAGCCAGATAAAAACTAAGAAATAACGTATACTACAACAGTACTAGTTAAACTAGCTTATCTTATGAAAAAAAATGGTAAAATCATCATAAGTATTTACAAAAGCATTTCTTCCCTTTTGTATCAGCCTTAGGGGAAGAAAGGTTCTTCCTTTGAAACAACTACTGCAGCACTTGTAGAGTGTCTTTTCTGTTATCTTGAGGACAACAGGTTCAGTGTGTTGAAGCTGGAAATTCCTTTAGCTTCCTTTCTGTCTCTCTCTCTCTCGGCTGGCTCTGCTGCATGTCCATCTCAGGGCTGGACCTGCCCCTGCTCCTTTCAGGACAGGACCAGAGGCTAGGAAGATACAGCCAGGCTCCTGAGGTCTTCCATGGACTACAAGGGGATACTTGCTACACCATGGTCTGCACCACAGTTACAGGGAATAGTGGGTTTTGAGTCTTTTCCCCTGTTTCTGTGGGATCCCTTCTATGGACACCTGTTTCACCACAGTCTTCACCCACAACTACAGAGAATGGCTTTGAGCCCTTCCTCTGCTGTGTGGAGGTCCCATTGCCACCGAAGATAGTCCTAAATAGACCTCTCCTTGTGGGTCCACCCAGGACAAGAGCTCTTCCATTCTCTGCTGTCCTTTTTGGGTCACAAGTGAGCTGCATCAGCCTGGATCTCTCACTGGGACTACAAAGTCATACTTGAGACAATTTTCTCTAACGTAGGTTTCTCTCTCCATAAGCCACAGATTCTGCTTCAATTCAAACCTCTCACNCTCTCTGACAGGCTGGAATCCATCCTGCAGCATGTTTCAGCTGGGCACTTTCTGTCTGGAGTTTGTTTCTCCACTGTTACATGTCCCGGCTGGAGAGACTTCAATGACATGCCTGCCCCTGGCCCAAGGCCGGGGGAGAGGGGGCCTGCTGCTTCCCTCCTACATGGCTGCTTCTAGTTTCTTCTACCACACTACCTTCTCTTCCATTTTCTTAAATATGTCATTAGCAGAGGTGTTACTAAAACTTTTGATTGGCCTTTTCTCCGGAAATCTACCTGGGCCTGACCATTTCAGCCCAGGGGGGGCTGGTAAAATCCACGACACTTTCTTTACATAAATGACACAAAATACATAAATTATGCCTGAGGCATTAATTAAATTGTAATAACATGTCTGAGTTCTGAAAATATTCTGCGATGTTTAAAATGTGTTAGGAACCATTTATCCTATTCATTCCTTCATATAACTCCTCTGATTGCAAGCAAAAAAAAGATCGAAGAGATGCAGTACGCAATCAAGTGAATTGAAAGATTCACTCTTGGATTATATGTTTCAAGTAATCTGTATGAGATTTCAGCATTCAGAAATTTCATGAATAATTGGGAAAGACTCATTTTGTGAATGTTTTTAAACACCCAGAAGTAGCAACGGGTCACTTGACAGCAGATAAGCTGTTTGATAAATCGTTAACCTGATCAAATTAATTGTTTTTTTGTGAAAGGCAGTATGGACAAAGAGGTGTTTAGATGTCTGAAGTGTACATAACCTCTGTACAGGCCATCAATATCTCAGTATCTAGGAAAGCATTAGCTATGTTGTATTGGCACACTCTAGCATCTAGATGCCAGCAGTATTTATTTTACTGTAGAACTTTTTCCATTTTCCTGTGTCTTCCTTTCTATGTTATGCCAATTTCTCTGAAATGTCACCAATTAAATAAGGAAAATAATTTAGAAAGAAATGTCCCAGTCAGCGAAAGCACCCAATTATCTCTTAAGGTAGATATATAGAGGGGGCAAATCTAGGAACAGGTTACAAACTTTTTATCCAAAACTGATGAAAATTTAAATCTCTTTTTACTATAAATTTTAACATAAACTGTTAAGTTATAGATATTTAATTCTGAATAAAGCCAAGAAAAGAAATGCATTGACAGACATGGAAAACAGAATGTTAGTCAATTTTGGGAAGGTGTCTCTCCATTTTAGAGAAAAGCATTTGGTGTGGGCTAGTATCAAATATTTTTCAGAAGTCAAGGGAGGTGATATCAGTCACTCTTCTCTTCTCCACCAACACTGTAACATCATCATAGATGGCCAAATTTTTCAGGCATGATTTGCCCTCAATGAAGCCACGTTGGCAGCCACCAATCAGATCTTTATTTTCCATGTGCCTTAGCATAGTTTCTATGGGATTTGATTCAAGGTCTTGCTGGGCACTGACATGAGACTGACCCATCTGTAGTTCTCTGGGTTTTCCTTTTTTTTAAAATGGGGGTTATATTTCCCCTTCTCCAGTCACTGGGAACTTCACCGGACCGTCATGAGTTTTCAAATATGATGGATAGTGGCTTAGCCACTTCATCTGACAGTTCCCTCGGGACCCTCAGATGTATCTCATCAGATCACACGGATTGTGACAGGGTGCTGGAGAAAACAGGAGAACACTCTATACTGTTCCCCTGGCGTTTCGTTGCTTATACAGGTATAAATTGAGTGTACAATGACACATTCTTACTGTTGATCATTTGTATAAATTTTGCACTAGCGTTTTCATGATATATGAGAGACAAGGAAATAATGAGTTTTTGCTTCTGATGCTTTCTGTCAAATCTGCAGCATTGTACACAAGCTTGTTTTTATTTGAACAGCTTTTTAAGGTAGCTTAATCTAAGTTTTCCTTGTGATATTAGACCACCTACTTTTCCTTTGTCCAATCTTTCCCACTAAGACCAATAATTTTCTGTTTAAGAATACTTAATTTTCTTCCTTCTGCTTTTTAGTTTCTAAACTAATTTCTTAACTACACAGTGGAATTAGAATGGATCTGCTTTGTATCATCTTCTTGCATTTTAGGCATTTTTGAGACAGGACATAGGGAGAAGAATCCCACCTCTCTGCTGTATTGCTGGAGCCTTACTACCTTCCGACAGCTTCTTTGCCCGGTGGAGTATTCAGTGCACAGAGAGTGTACAGGCTTGCCTGATAACTGTGATGGTTCATCTCCTGCAGATGTGCATTAAGGAGTGGGAGGATTTTTATTCTTTTATTCCCGTATTTTTAGGCCTTAAAGTTTCTTCTTTCATCCCTGGTCTTTTCTTTCTAGTTATGCTGCTCTTGTGCCTCCTGCCCTTTGAGGTGTGCTTTTCCTTGATCTTTTCACTTTCTATTCCCTTCCTTCCACATGTCCTTGCTCTCAGCTCTGATATCCTGTCACTCTGCTCACCACAACCTGCAACAGAGAGAAGGGTTTAAAGTAAGGATTGCATCCTAACTTACCTACACACAGAACTTTCCATAAGCAATGATGTGGTTTAAGGCAGCAAGATGCTTATGGCTGGAATTATAAATGAGGAATGGGCTAAGAAATAGCTACAGATCCCAGCTGAAACAATTAGCTGCCGTTAGCTGATCATGGAAAAAAATGTAATAAGCATTCCTGAGGAATAATGAGCAGGTTTATTCCTATTCAGATAGACTGATACCTTCTCCTTTCATAGATTAGTGTGTGGTAATTAGATTTCCCAGGTATTGCTTGTTAATTAGGAAATGTAGCCATAACATTGAAAGTACTCCAACACTTCAGCTAAGAACTCTCAGAATGGCAAGCATGTGATCAGGCTCACAAGATACTAAGTACTGTTTTGCAAGGCCAAAAATGCTAACAAGCACACGTCAGCAGAGCACAGCACAATCAGAAAGCTAGACTTCTGAAAGTTTGCATTATTAATTCTAGGTCAGACAGTTCAACCATGTACATCTACGCCTACAATCACTTTAGCTAAGACAGTGCAACTGTTTCAACAACATGATATCTTACAAAGACTGTGTTGAAATGGACCATGGTGGAAACTTAATGTTTTGCAGGTCTGGAGCCAAGAATTGTAACCAGATGGGACATTCAAAAATATGCAAGAAAGGCCTATGACTTAGGAATTCGTTTCATTGGAGGCTGCTGTGGATTTGAGCCATATCACATCCGAGCAATAGCTGAGGAGCTGGCTCCTGAAAGAGGATTTTTGCCAGAAGCTTCTGAGAAACATGGTAGCTGGGGCAATAACCTGAGCATGCATACCAAACCCTGGGTCAGAGCAAGGTGTGTATATCTGACCCAGAAAGCACACCAACACACCTCTTGCAAAGGCGTATACTGCTCCATGCAGCAGACTGGCTTAACTCATATGGAAGTCTAAATATCACTGTAAACATTCTATGTGTTAATAATTTTAAAGAATTAAAGCTGATCTCAGAGCAGGGAAATGGGTGAAGGAGCACTAGAGGAGCTCTTGTGAAAGTAATTCATGAAAGTAATTCATGAAAATGAAAATGAAAATTGACAGGGTACTGTAGATCAGTTTCTAATGGTGAGTAGCTTACAGTATTCCTTTCAAGGATGGAAAGAATATTGTAAAGATACTTTTTAAGCACGTATCATTTCATTGCATGCTTTCATTCCTCTGTATTTAAATATAGTTAGATAACCCTTTGCAATGGTCATTTAGGCCACATTTCCTTCAGTATTGTGAGGTGCTGGGGGAAAAAAACCAACTGAATTTCCTTTTCTGTCCCAGGGCAAGAAAAGAATACTGGGAGAACCTGAAGCCTGCTTCAGGCAGACCATATTGTCCTTCCATGTCAAAGCCAGATGGCTGGGGAGTGACCAAAGGAGCCAGGGAGCTGATGCAACAGAAAGAAGCAACAACTGAACAACAGCTGAAGGAGCTCTTCCAGAAACAGAAGATCTAATCCACTGCAGTTGTGTAAATGTTAGAATGATTAATCTACAGACCATTTCATGCTTCACAAGAAAATCAGTGAGGATGAGTACCCTGCTGATTTATCACATAAAATATAGTGAAAGAGACAAAATGCAGAAAGAATATGATTACAGAGTAAATATGCCAAACTTTGATAATAAAATCTTTCTCTGGACAAATAGTTTAGAGACTACATAGTCAAAAGTAAGTTTGAATTCTCATAATAATTGAGCTTCTCTTAGCTAGGCGCCATTAATTGACTAGACACATAAATACCTGGAAAGTAATAATTGGTTCAACTCACATGTGAAAAGAAAAAAAGCCATTTCTAAATAAGGTAATAATGGACTTCAACTCCTAAGTCTTTTTTCAGTTTGGGATTATGTAGGAGCTTCCTCAGACCTCAAGATTTGTTGAGGACTACTGCAAGGACACACAAGCTGCCAAAACTTCAGACACACAATTATTTGTAACACTTCCTTGATTTCAAGAGAATAAAAGGAAACTGAAACATACATCTTGTAATAGCAATCAAAACATAAGGAGAATGAGATCTTGCAGGAATTTCTTATATGCAGGGAGAAAGGTTAAAAGAACTTTTAGGAAAG
Organism: Pachyramphus minor; assembly: GCA_013397135.1. Taxonomy (NCBI): domain Eukaryota; kingdom Metazoa; phylum Chordata; class Aves; order Passeriformes; family Tyrannidae; genus Pachyramphus; species Pachyramphus minor. The sequence goes on from VYXB01006846.1 coordinate 92,289, forward strand.
AAAAATTACATGTAAATAAATCACTGCTTTTGTCTCAAGATACCATATATACAAGATTTCCTCTTCTGGAGACTAAAAGTCTTAAGAAATTATTCTGAAATTTAAAAAAAAAAGTCAAATAAATTAAAAATAACATGATGGAGTAGTTTCGTATTATCTTCTTACCTTAAATCGTGAAACCTGAAACAGAACAAAGCAGTAAAAAACTAATTTTCAAATGATGCATCTGATCTCTGGAAATCTCATTTTAAATATTTGGTTATCCCAAAATAGCAAAAAACCTGAAGGCTCATAAAATGTAACTCCTATTTATATGAGTAGTAGAACATGCCATTACTTTTTTTTTTTTTTTTTTAAAAAAAAAAAGACTGATTGATTCACTCTACAATCTTAGCTGTAATAAATGAAAAACCCTGTTAGGAAATATCAATCTGCTTAAGTTAAGAAAACCCATGGACATTTGTATGCTGATTTTATTGAGAAGGCTTTTCATAGAAAGGGTACCATTGTACTTGTCCATAAAGGACACATTTCCATAGTTTATTTTTGAGAAATACCACACAACTTAGATTTCTCTTTAGAATGTAATTCCCACCCAGTCTATATTAAGGCCTTCATGAAAATCCCATTCTCAAAGTTACTCTCAAAGTGTTGAAAGCTTTTGTTCAACTACTTTATATGTATAAGCTTATGTCGTTGGTATTCTACAGTTCAGGAAAGATGTATACGAAACTTCAATTGGGAACTTTAGGTATTCTTTTCAGACTGTTATTGGCAGACAGATTTAAAAAAAAGCCATCTCCCTTCCCCAGGCTTATAACAGACTGAATTACTAGCTGGAAATTTTGCCTGAAAGCCAAAAGCAGACAAATCAAGAAAGCAGATATTTTAAAATGTAGATTATCTGGAAAGCATCCACATAAGTATATATGCATCACATTAAACACCTTTCCTTTCTAAAGGCTTCTGGGCATTACCTCTGCAGAAAGTGCAATAATGTAAAATCTGTAAAACAGAAAGGCCAGATCTTTCATCATCACCAGAATGCACACAGCATTAAAGACATATGCATGATAAAGTGGCTTAAAATACAGGCTGCCATATTTTGAACAATTGTTACCATCTTAGAGACTTCCTGTGGCATAGAATGCAGCTTGACCATCACAGAGTAACTTTATAAGCAGCTAGGCTGATTTTTTTGAAACCGCCAAAACATGCAAAAATTTGTATTTGTATTGAAGTATTAAGGTGAATGACTTCACAACACAGAATATTGAAGAACCTGGTATTAAGATAAGATTTTTGAATGTTTAGATACCCATTTTGAAAAGAATGAATTTTAACACGCTAAGAATGATGAGAATTATGTCTCATTAAAAATGAGATCTGACCCAAGGAGAAAGATATACATACCCTATTTAATTCATATCGCAGCTGGGCTTATAAAGGAATTGACAGTGGTATGAAAACGAGTTGTCAGGGTGCTTTACTGATCACTAAAGAACCACAAACTAACAAAAACCACCAACAAAACAAAACAAAAAACCCAACACTCCCTGCCTTAAAAAAAAATCCAAACCCCAGCAAACCAACCAAGCTTTATTTCTCATTTCTTTCTGTGTAACATCTTAGTGAGGCATATGTGTTACAGGTTTCACAGAATCACAGAATATGCTGAGTTGGAAGGGAGACAAGGGTCATGGAGTCCAACTCTTAGACCTACAAACAACCATTCCCAAGAGTCACACCACATGTCCGAGAATTGGGAGCCTGTTCCAGTCCCCAGCCACCCTCTGGGTGAAGAACCTTTTTCTAATATCCAACCTAAACCTCCCCTGACACAATTTCAGGCCAATCCCTTGGGTCCTGTCACTGGCCACCACATAGATCACTGCCTGCCCCTCCTCTTCCCCTCACAAGAAAGTGGTAGACTGTGATGAGGTCTCCCCTCAGTCTCCTCTTCTCCAGGCTGAACAGACCAAGTGACCTCAGCCACTCCTTGTACGGTTTCCCCTCAAGGCCTGTCACCATCTTCTAATGGTTAATTACATGACTTGTTAAAGAAATAAGACAGGCTGACAGCACAGTCCTAGGAAATTTGTTTCCTTAGAAAGCCTGTCTGAAAACTTAGGAAGTGAATGGGGCTTTAGAAGGTTAGCTGCTGTATTTAGTACTCTAAGGCAGGATCATTTGTTCGTAGCAGAAGGCATTTGTTTAATCTGTTTGGAAATACATCTAATGATGGAGCTTCCATACCGGTGCCAGCCAGTCTGGTTACTTCACTATTTTTAACAAATTTTTCCTGATTTGAATATTCTTTGATGGAATTTAAATCCACTATTTCTTTTCAGCTCATTGGAGACATGAAAAATTTCTTCACTTTATCTTTGCTGAAGTCTTTCATACGTTTGAAGATTTACATATGTTCCTTGTTTCTCTCACAATCGAACAAACCTTGTTCATTTATCCTTTCCCTGCAGCCTCTGAGTTTGTGGTTCATCATAAATCCAGAGATCACCTCCATCAGATCTCTTTCTACCTTTATGCTTTTTTTACCTGCAAGTGCAAGTGAAGTGATCTGAACCTTGGAAGTTCAGATCCGGAAGTGAAAATCCAAAGTCTTTGCTATCTAAAGAATAAATCTTTACTCATGAGGCTGAATGTCAGGACAAGAGGGACCTGAACAAACCATAAACTTCAGAAACTAGTAGTTATCTGTGCTGCACGTGAGAAGATGGCTATATATTTAGTCAGCTCTATTGTTTCCAAGAACTTCATGCAAAAAAAGTCTAAAAACCCTCCATGTAATCTCAGGTGTTGGCCTGATTTATTTGTAAACCACAGGACTGCAAGGAGAGGGTTATTGTAAAGAAGGAAATTTACAAAATTTACAGAAAACATAGCTTTTTTCCCTTGTTCTTTTGAAGAGAAAGTTTTCTAAGAATCCTACCAAATCTGACATCCTCAAAATTTCTTCCTAAAGCAGTTTGTGACTCTGCCTTCTTTTCCAACTCCATACACACAGTGGCAGGTTCAGTGACATTTTTTAAATCAAGCATCAAAAGAAGTGGATTCATATATCTGTTTTATTCTACTCCATGGACTTCATGAAATATTCAAGATATACTAATCTCATTTAATCCTGCATTAAGTATAAATATATGTATATACACCATTGAAATAGGATGGGGAGAATATTATCATAAAATATATTATTTCAGCAACTTGCTTTGTTACAAAATTCTTCACTACCTTTCCTTTATGTTCCACTTTATTGAGAGAGGTGGTATTTGGCATAAATTTTATGGAATCATGATACTAAATTTTGTTAATGGTGTGTACTATACCTCTATACATACAACTCCTGAGACAGACAGCAATCAATTACATCCCTACATTAGGAATCTTTCCAAAACTTTTCCAAAACAGAGCTTCTGTGTCCACTAAAGTTGTATATCTGAAAAGAAAAACAAATTTGTATAATAGGACTTGATGCAATAAGGGTGGAGAGTAATTGCTGAGAAATTAATTTCAAAGCAGATTGAGAAATTTGGAATAGGTATAAGCACGACTCTTATCTCACAATTAACAAAGCAACAACGATCAAACAAAGCTTTACTAGCATTACCAGTTGTTTCTGGGTAGTTCAAAAGTGTTTTGTAGCATTCATTTGCAAACATTTGCATGTCATTGTTTTAGTGCAATTGAAGAGAGAGATGAAGTGACAACTGTAATGTGAGAGGGAAATTCCATTATCAAATTTTATTTCTAATCAATCAATCAAACAAACAAAAAATAGATCAGTTTCATCCAAGAAAAAAACCCAAGAATAAAAAGACTCTACAATAATTTAGGCCAAGCAACAGTGTTCTTCAGCCCCACGAAGAAAAGTTTGCATGTTTGTATGAATTATGTCAGCTGGCATGCTGCAAGGTCCTGCTGGCTCTTCCTACAAACATTTCTGCAACAAAGCAGTTCTCAGGAGCATCACAGTAAAAATGAAAAATCCATGAATCCATGAAAAATCAAAAATGTGTTCTTTGAAGAAAAAGGCTTTTTAAAAATCGTGTTTCTTACTATGTAACTTTTTCTTGGCTTTTTTGTGTGTGATGAAACCCCAGCAAAGTGAAATCTGCAAAGACAGGCCTGTAGCAAGCTGTGTGAATGCTGCCTCCAGGCGGCTCCATGCATGGCTAAAGCACTGGGGAAAGGAGAACCTGAAATGGCTTCTCAGGTCTGTGCACACAAACAGAAATCAGAACAGCTGTTAATTCCTACTTAATTTCAGAACAGACCTGTATTTTTTACTTAATAAGGAAGTGTTTTCTTTACAAGAACTGTAAAAGCTAATTAAATCTCCAGTTGTCTCAGTCTTATTTTACTGCCAGAATAAATGGGCTGGGCGGAAGTTTTTCCTTGAAGATAGCCAGATCCACTCTTATTTTAAACAATCAAATGTCGACAAACATTTTAAATTACAAGGAAGGGGACAGAGGAGAAAAAAGCTGGGACAGGACAGATGCAAAGAGGCACTGTGCTAGACAGCACTGCATCTACCACACAATAGGACAAAATTTAGATTTGATAGGCATGAAAAGCTCTGTCCTCTGTAGCCACTGCTTTCTGCAAGGCTAAACTTTGCCAAATTTCATTCTGTTATCCTGGCAAGACTGCCCCATAACTGAACAGCAAATTGAGGCTATGTTCTTTAACCCTTTTACTATTTTTCCTTATTCTTCTTTTTAGATGAGAATTCTGGTCTCAGACAAATAATTGTTATTCCACTCTGCTTTCATACTGCTACACCTGTGTTTAATGTGACTGGTTCTGCTGGTTCTGCTAGGCAGACAGGACGCTTAAAGATAATTAGCATTTGCACCACTGACTTGAAAGGAAATCTGCTTTGCTTTTCAGACCCAACACTGTACATAATCCATTCTGCTCAGACTCATACAGTAGCACAAAGGGGCAGAAAGTGGATTAGATGTGTTTGCCTAGAAATGAAGCAACCCTTGTGTGTCATTAAAGATGATACAACTGACTCTTACTCACCAGCTTCTTCCCACATGTGGGAATACAGAATATTGCAAATGTGTGAGAGAGTGGCCAGGACAGCTCACACTCCAGTTGTGTGTTATAATAGTTCATCAGTCTTGTCATGTTAGCCTGTAGAAGAAAGGCTGCATACGAGTATAAAGTAAAGAATTATAATCTGTTCATGTTCTTCTTATGTTGGACAGAATTGTTATGAACTGCCCAAGGTGAAACAGTGTAGCAACTCAGACTTTTGTTTTTTTACTTGTAACATTTACCAGAATATTTAGCTTAATGCCCTAAGGTGTTCCCTTCTGTGTCCAGAAGTTGCCCTCAGCTGAGGACAGAAAGCACATAGGAGTATGTCCAAATAGTAATTGCCAGCACTTTTCAAAACGCATGCAGAAAATTGGCTGAACAAGGATTGGCCCTTGGTCCAAAGCTTCATGCATAAACCATGCAGAAATCCTCTGCAAATCTGATTAGCTATTCTGTTCTTACTAATATATGCAGAAAAATCATAGATCTAAATCACTATTTCCTCAGGTTACTAGTAATTTGCCATATCACACAGGTGAGCATCCAACACTGACAGACCAATGTGTTTCACTCCAGATCTCTGGGTTGGTGTGACCCTGCAGCATACTGAGTAGCCAGGATCAAGGCAAACAGTCGCATAAGGTAGCAAAATACAGCAGAGCTTCTAGAAGTAAGGATGGATTGCATTCACTACTAGGTATGTCTTTCCTGTTCATGGCTCAGCTTAATGTCTGGCTAGAACAGGATCTGTTTCAGTAGGGTATCTGGTTAACAGTTATTTATCTGAAGCATAGAGAGATTTTTGAGAAACATAGCCTATTCCATTAGTTAGCTAGTTAGCTGCAATAACTCCAACTAATAAAGCAAAGCTCTTTCATTCTTTTGTCCTAATACACTGGCCACATTTCTAAAAGTAGTGCTTAAATGTGTGTTGTGCATGTGACAAACTTACTCATTAATTAAGTCCTACTGGCATCTATAGCTATAAACAGTCCTTTGCAGACATATCTGGTAGAACATTCTTCAGGTTTTTTCTACATCAAGCTTCAACAAAACAGCAAAAATCACATTCATTTAGAGTACACAGTGGCATTTTTGTTTCAGTCTTCATTGATCTGATAAATGGAATCTATTAAAATAATAAAATGTGTAATACTCACAGCTTAAGATTTCCTTACACATGAAAGACAGTAATATTTTCCATGTGAAAACCTGCTGCCCCTCAGCGGTTTCTAAAGGAAACAACACAACAATGTAATGGATCACTCAGAACAGTAAGGACCTGCTTAGAATACAGTGCTTTTAGTTTAGAATAAATTAACACTGAATTATTACAGTTAACTGTTAGGTTAAACTTAAGGAACAGCACGATGCCCAGGAATAGTTTTTAGACAGTGTATTGATGATAATGGCGATTTGATCCTCCCAGTGTCTGTTGTAATTTCCTGTAGAGTGACAATGAACTTTGAGTTAGATGCTAGCAATGGACCCTCAAAGCCTCAAGGAGGGAAATGCTATAGGAAAGAAATTTTGAAATTCAGAAAACTGGCCCCAGTGTTTAGAAACATTCAGTGTTCGCAATTTTGGAGTGAATCAATATGACCCTGCAGTCTGCGTAACCCAAACAAAATTCTCCATGAGAAAAGAAAATAAGACTGGGATTCATCATCTTAAATAACATCTATTCTTTACAACCAGTAATAGCACGAATAAACAACAAGCATGTAGAGAAGGCTATGGTAATGAAAATGTAGTTCATCTGAAGAGGCTTATATAATTAGATTACTTTTATATAACCTCCTCTCTTGCAATACCTCAGTGCTCCATATTCTTTTAAACTTTAATTTTACAGGAAACCAGTGAGGTAAAAAACTACTGACCATCTACTTAGCATCTGAAAAGCCAAAGCAAAAGAATGAATAAGGGCTACATTCATACTGGCTCACGTAAGTTTACTTCATTATGAATACTTCCTCCACTGGTGCCACTGGAAGCTGGATCTTCCAGTCTTGTATAAACAGTGTTCTGAATTGCTGAGTGGCACACTCTTAAACCTAGATGCCACAGCAGTTGCGAAACCAAAGGTTTGTACTGAGAGCAAGTGGTCTGACTACAGCCCTAAAGAGCTTGTCCATGGTCATGCTGAGTTTGAAGTAGAACAGAAAGTTGTCATTGGATGCTTCCCAAGTCCCACAGGTCAGGCAGGAAAAATCTGAGGAAAGCAGGATTTCTGAAAGTAATCTTTTAGTGTAATGGCTGTTCAGGCAAGTCGGAGGTAAGTACAGTGCCCTTACCTAGTTTTTTAAGGTCCTATAGGATCTTCTGGCTGAAACCCACTTTGCCCTGCAATTCATTTTTCCCAATAGCCAGTTACTTCCCTCTGCTCCCTGTGACCCTTTTTTTTTTCCATTTAAGAGATCAAGAGCCTCATTTTCAGTTCAAGTGAAGATGATTATAATTGATGTGAATTATGCGAAGCCTTTTGTTGTTTTCCATTCTGGCTCATTCAAAGCTTTGGATCTGAAAACCACTCCATATTGCTGTTCCAGGTCTGAATCTGTAGAGCAATCCCATTTGTAGTTTCAGAAATCTTTGTCTGGTTGATCAAATTAGTAATTTTAATATGAATATAAGTCTCTCCATTTAAATTTGAGTCCATGGATGAATACCATCAGATGAAACTGTCCTTTAGTAAGTCCTTTGCAATCCATAAATAACTCTGCTGAGAGCCTAACAAAGGCCCTTTTTGTTATTGCACATTGGAGCCAAAAATGTTCTTGAAGCAAAGTTTGCTTTCAATATAATTACATACAGCTCATACATAAAACAGCTTGTTGTGCTGAAGCCAAAAATGTAGTCCCTTAGACGCTATGAACATCCTCATCGATAGTAACAATAGAAACAAATGTATGGCAAGACCATTTATATTTCACTGATACCTTTTATTTAACATATTACTTCTTGTCTAAGGGCATAGTCTTGCAAGAGTCTTACTGCTGGCACAAATGTCTCCCTGTACAAACAGCCTTGCAGCACTGGGAGTTCAGTCAGTGAACTCAGGGCTGTTTCGATATCTTTTGCAGTAGTGCCTGTTACTGATCCTGACTGGAGACTTAAAAATCTTCAGAAAAGGTACCAAATGTATTTTAAAATACCACAGAAGAAGTTGAAAATAAATACTTAGATTTGGATTTTTTTTATATTGTGTGTCCTAAGATGTATTCAAACTTTCCAGTCAAAGTTTAAATGGTTGAGATTTTACTTTAGGAAACTGAGTATGTCCTCAGCCATGTCTATCAGCTGAAGCATCCTGTCAGCATGGTCTATTTTGAGACTCTTCCACAATTCAATAACCATTCTGAAGCTGAAATGATGGAAACAATTTTGGATCTCCCAATGATGGTGGGAGAATCAGACCAGAAACCAACAAAAACCCATAATTCATCTAGGAAGTTTCAATATTTTGATCCTTAGCCATTTGCCCTTACATCCCTGCATCCTTCCATTCCACAGTATAATGACTATAGAGCCAGATGCCAATAATATCCTAATTCTCCATCGAGTTCACTCTTGTATTTCAGCATTTAATATCTTTCTTTTTGAGAGCACTAGTGGGAAAACACATGATGATAATCCACAATGCTGTCTCATTCCTCAGTAGCATATGTTTCTCTGCCATTGTAACATCTGGGTTTGTATGGTTCTGGAAAGAATCTTTACAGAAATAATTTTCCCTGTATACACATGTATAATCAGGAAAGAGCTGCTTTAGTGACTCATCCCATCCTCATCATTACTCCGAGTGAAAGGACAGAAGAGATGCAATGGCTATGCCACAGTGAGAGGTGGAACAGATTGAAGGATAGAGGTAGCTGAAATACTTCATAAAATTAATAACCTTCTCTGCTGGTGACAGATCAAATCCCTGGAGGCCTTAGATCAACCTAGCCAAGATTTGTGCAGAGCACAGTATACTTTGCTAAGCAAGCACGAACCAGATGCCACCATCAGAAAATTTGTCCTATGGTTAACAAAAGTCTCTTTCCATCTCAGTTTCTGATTTTTTTCCCCAAGAAGCAAAAGACACTTCTAACCCTGACACAACCTACACAATTGGAGTATGTAGCTAAGATTCCCATCAACAGGCTGAGACTCACATCATCAGAGATTCTTAGTGCTCTGATTCTTCTCTTTCACTTTCTTGCACTACTCTGGGAAAGAAAAGTATTCTTTTGCCACTTTACCGCGATGTAGTCTGGCACCTAACTAGGATAGAGCTAACGCTTAAGCACTAGTTGGCTCAACTCTGCCAGAAGAGCAGCTTGCAATAGAAAGCAGTGACTATACAGGAGCTCTGCAGTACATTGTAGTGGTTGCTTTGCCCCCTCCACTACTACCACCTGCATCTGCTTACACCTCATGCTCTCCTCACTTACTGGTAGCACCATCCAAAACTCTTTTGTATTTCCCACACATACAAATAGGCCAGACAGACCAGTCTTGTCCTAAATCTCAATCTACATAAATGCAGCTGCAAAATCATAGAATCATTTAGGTTGGAAAGGACTCTTAAGATCATCCAGTCCCACCGTTTAAACCAGCACTACCAAGTCGACCACTAAATCATGTCCCCAAATGCTACATATGAACATCTTTTAAAGACCTCCAGGCATGGTGACTCATGGTGACTTCCCTGGGCAGCCTGTTCCAGTGCTTGACAGCCCTTTTGAGGAAGAAACTTTTCCCAAAATCCAATCTAAACCTCATATCGTCATGTTGTCATATTAACAATGGCAACACAAAATTGTGACACAGCATGAAGCAAACTTCAAGGTAATGCTGGACTTAGTCTCAACACACCATAACCATCTGTATATCTCTGTAAACGAGTAACACACTGGGCCCTAATTCTATCTTTAGGTATTATCTGCCTGCAGTTCAATAAAAACTTCAGAATTAAATAATGAAAATAATGATCAAATTCACTAGATACCCAATGGGCAAAATAAGAAAAGCTGACCTGAAATTTTTACTAAAAAATGTCATTAAAATATGTGGCATTTAGACAATCCAGTGCTTACTGAGGAGCAATCCTAGAAGTAGAACTAAAACCTGTGTTTTATTTGGTTTCCTAACACAGAGCTATAAAGATTATTTTGTAGTTCTCCATCAGCTAAGTTCCCAGTGAATGACTCTTTGATCTGTGGGCAATTGCAGCACTTCGATGAAGTTACTGGCATGATAATTATTTTCCATTCAGCCTATTTCAGGAAACAATTTAGAGGGACCCTGTTGGCTAAAATAGCAGCAAATCAGTCACATAAGGACTAAGCCACCAAGGGTAGGGCAACAGCTGAACTATATCGTCCCCTGAGATCACTCTGAGTGTGGGAAATGGCACAGAGGTATGGAACTGATTTGAATGGAGAGCAGTGTGTGTGAGTGTGTCTAGGCATTCACACACGTGAATGCATGTTTTTAACAAATAGAGCAGTGAAAAGAATCTCTGCAGATGCAGACAAGTAAGTCAGCAAAAAAAAAGGCAAGACACAGCCAGCAAAAGAGTGGTAGGAACATAACATGACCATGAACAAAAGCAAAACAGCTTTTGGGCTACCTATGCTCAAAAAATTTGGAATTGAGAACAGAGAAATTTGCTCCTGTTACTTGATTTCAAATATACTCATCCCTTGCTGCATCTTCAGTTTCCTCTTTTAGTGGAAATGCCCTACACTTCTTTCCAAACTGATGAATTATTCATGCCAAAATGGTGAAACAATATTGAGGCAGAAAATCTGTACAGGAACTGGAACTAAAACCTAAAATCAGAAGATTATCTGGAATGTATCTGCAACTAGTTCAATTTCTAGGGTTTGGTGTATGCTTTTGAAATTGAAATAAGTAATGTCTTAAACTACTTGATTTATGAAAATTGCACAATCCTATGTCTGCTCTTTATGTTTATATGAAGCCATTGAATAAAATTAGGTTGAAATTCAGTTTCAACACAAACCTATCTCCTTGCTGCCTTCTGTGGAAGCCAAACTGCTGCTTTCAGAGTGATGTTTCCTGCTCCTTCCTCACCTTGCCTATGAGGAAGCAAGTTGAATGCATATACCAACAGTGATAGTGAGAACAGTAGAAGCTGTTACTAAGTGAAACCACTATAATGGAAAGGAAACTATACCACATATATATTACAAATAATTACAGAATTTTCTTGATTTTCTTTAACAAACAAAAAGTTTAAAAGAAGAAACAAGCAATGCAGTGATTTAATTGATATGTTACATTGTATTTCACAGTATCTGTGCTGACTGAGGTCCAAACTTACATACCTGCTGAGTACTGGAATATACTCAAAATATTACTTCCTTCCTGTTGTTATTGCAAGAGCTTACAGAAGTTGTAAATGATGCCCCTTTCATAGAGATGAGTCCACATTGGAAACAAAAGACTACAATATGTCTCACAGAATTTGGGAAGTGCAGCTACAAATCAAAAGTAATATCTGCAATTGCCAGTGTCAATTGGAAGATGAAAGAAAATGGATATAAAAAGCATGCAGAAAAAGAGCTGATCAAAGACTATTGCTGTGATTAAAATTTTAGTAATTGGTGAAGGAAGAAGATAAGAAAATGAAATACCTTTATCTCTATGATGTGTATACTTATAAGAAAGTGATAAGAAAACTTGGAACTATTAAAATATTATCGTGTCAAGATTTTAATTCAGTTTTGTCATACACCAAAAACACTTTAAGATAAATTACTCTGTCTAAGGAAAATGTAGTAGAGGAAATCTTTTTTTAATCCGAAATTGTAGTTGGAATCTATTTGGGGCACTCAAAGGAGGCCAAGTGAATACAAAGAATACAAGTGATGGAGATAGAGAGCAAGGAGGGAAACAGTAACCAAAATAGGAAGCAAAGAAAAGCAGACCAAGAGAAAAGAGTGAAATAATCCCTTTCCTCTTGCTGCAGTGCTCTGAAAGCTTTTCTGTTTCATATCTCTTTCACACTGAGCATGACCTATCCAAGGATCTCAATACTTCACAACCACAGATTCATTATCATGAAAACACATTTGCATCACAGCATATCCTACATTTTTTCAAACTTCATTTTTCTTGAGTTGATTCACACCTCCATCATTGGCTAGTCTGCTAAAATGATTTAGAGTGCATTTTTGAGCCATCAGTCTGTCTCCAATAAAGTCACCACCACAGACTCCCACGCAGCAGTCTCCTGCCCCTCTACAACTGCACCTTCTATTTCCGCCAGACTGCAGCTGCTCTTGTTGACAGAGTTCATAGGTGGTAAAATGTTTTCATGTGGCTAAATCGAAGAAACTGCTTCTTTCAGGGCAGTGGAAGATCTAACTATAAAACAGTCCCCAGCCCTTAGTTAGGCACCAATTAACTCCTCCTGGGCCCCACAACCCTTTTGTCTTCTACGTCAAAGGTACAATAGCTCCCATTGCTTCTTTGTCCTTTTCAAGCCACAGTATTCCAGCAAAATAAGTTTGAAACTGCTCATTATTTCACAAGGAAAATGTTTATATTATTTAAAAGAGTCCTAACTTTTCATTTCATAATGAAATAAAAATGCTTTCCTCTAACCTTTGAGAAAGAAAAGAAACTGAAAACCCAAAACTCATTTTCTTTGCTTTTTTATTAAATGTCACTGAAACAGCTTTTATTTCCATTCAAACAGAAGAATAAATTTGAATAAAAATAAAAAAAAAAAGTCTTTGGTTTTCTTCAAATCTTTTCATATAATATCAGCTGGCTTTGTCTATAAGCCCAAGGTAGAGAAGGGCATGTGCCTCCCACCAAGGCCTTGGTCCTAGGGGCAGAAACGTGTCTCAAGTTGTCCACAGCACAAAAGTCCAGCTCAGTCGGTATGAAGAAGATATGCAGTAAAACTGCAATTTTGCAGTAAAGGGGGAAACACTTAGTAGACTCTAGGATGGAAATGAAATATATAATTAAATATAGGTGAAAAGCACATTTCCTACTGGCTAAACACAGGGTTTGTGTCCTGTGTGGAAGTCCAGCCAGACCCACTGTTTTGAACATGAGGGAAAAAAAGAAAGGTAGAGAGGTCATTTAGTTCTAGAAGAGATGCAACAAAATAAAAACTAGATAAGGTTTCATGGTTTATTTTTCTTTTTTTACAAACAGTGTAATGAGGCACTGGAATAGGTTTCCAATAAAAGTTGTGGATTCTCCTTCCCTGTAAGTGTTCAAGCCAATGTTAGATGGGACATTGAGCAACCTGGTCTAGAGGAATTACCCTGTACCATGGCAGATGGATGTTGGAACCAGGTAGTCTTGAAGTCCCTTCCAATCAAAACAATTCTATGTCTGTCTTATCAAGTTAAGGTTTCTTCCCAAGGTAAGGAAGAAAATGGTTAATGAGGGGTAGTTGATGTTTACCCTCTATCCATTTCAGCTCAAATAAAAGTGTAATGGTTCTTTAAAGAAAGCACAGTCAGTGGCATGACAAATCACAGCATTCAAAGAGTTATGCATGGCTCTCAAACTGTAATAGGAATAGCTGCTCATATTATCTGATTATCTGATATTCAAAGGCAGTTGCCCTGAAAGAAGCTCAGACAGGGAAATAACAGCCAGAAAACATCAGTGTTCAGCAAGCTGTCAAACAGTATTATCTATACAAATCAGAGATGATTAATCTAGAAAGTTCTCCAGGTACCCATCCAAGGACCCCAGAAAGATTGTGTGGCAAACAAGTACACCCACTGTGACCCCTCTGCGTCTTCTTTCCTGAGTCCCAAGAAATACATGCACTGGAGCAGTGCCTAGACGGGATGTGTGCACGATACTGACTCTTCCTCCAGCTTCAGCAAATGCAGCTGCTGGAAGACAACTTGCATTTCTGCCATCATGCCTTTTTACTTGTGCCCCTCTTCTTTCCCAATGTCTTCTTCACTCTGGTTCTCCTTGCTATGACTTCAGCTTATGTCCTAGTTGGCTAGATCACTCTTTTTAGCAGCACTAATGCAAGACTAAAACAGGAAGACAGAATAAAGCAATGCCTTTGAATAGGGAAATGGTTGTAAAAGCCAAATCTTGAAGTCAGCTATCCTCAGTCTCCTCTAACAACAATGCTGTAAATTAAAGTCAGAGCAGAAACAGAAGACGCATTTTCTAACTTGGCTGTTTTCACCCCTTTCCCCTTTGTGCGTGCATCTCAAAATTTATCATTGAGGAGGCAGGTTCAGGTTTTACCACAACAGTAATAACATCGACTCTGGCTCATCATGTTAACTTCTTCATCCAAAAAGAACAGTTATCTTTAATATCACCTAAAAGGCTGCCAAACAGAACAGTTTCCCATCTTATAAAATACAAAACCAAACTAACAGCCAGTACTGCAGCTACGGAGAGAGGAAATAAGCTTTCCCCACTTTTTTCTTTTCTTTGTGACTAATAAAGGTTTAAACTTCTGGGGTTCAGATTTTTTGAGATGTGAGTGCTTGTTGATAGATGTTTGTGTGTCTCTGAATGGACAGACTTTATTTATTCAGTATTGTACAGTATATCATATAAATAAATACCTTTGACCCTCCTGACTAATTTGTTCCAGTAAAACAGCCTTAAAGTTTCTAGTTAACACTGGATGCAACTATCATCTGTCCATTCCCTAGAGATGACCCATTAAACCCTATGTCATTGTTTCTTCATTATTTTCTTCTTCCTAGTGCTCTTCCTCTCCCTGCTTAGCTGCCCTGGATTGCTCCCCCATTCTCACTAATTTAGAAGCCCAAACCATCTCTGCTCCTGCAGCAAGAAGCTGCTCCGACACTGATATCCTTTACTGAAGTGAAAGGCAGTCCTTTATGCTAAAAAACTGAGAGTCTTTCATTTTGATTATACAAACCTATGAAACACAAGATGGTTTTTTACAACACTTGAGGCCCAAGTGCCTCAAGTTCAGATTATTCATGTTCTTGACTTCAGCATTCTGGTTTACATCTATGGTATAATTTGCTACACTGCAGCTCTACTGGTCTCCCTTCTGGCCTCAGCAGCACTGCAGCATCTCCAATTCTCAGAGCATCATTCTACATTGTCTTCTGAGAACACACTTGCCTTGGAAAGACCATCCATGCATGCCAGGCTCCCAGGCATCCATCTTCTTTCAATGTTTTATTCACTGCTAATATCACAGATTCTAGCCAAATATAGAGCCAAAGCACTTGACCCAGTATTGAAACTGCAAAAGTTATATAAGTTAGACACAAGGAAACATTTTCCCATCAGAAATTAAACTCGTGTAACAGTTCACCTGAAAAGACTGAGGAATCTTTGTTGTTGGACACATCAGGAAAGAGACAGCATGAGCAAGTTATCTGCAGTGGATTATGGGAGAATGGATGTTCTGCCTGATCTGTCAAGGTCCTTGCCAGACATAGTTCCTGATCCTATAATAAAAGCAGCAATATCTGAGTTCTGTTCAAGCAGTCACTTAAAAACTCTAGTCAAATTACTCCAGAGCCAAGCTCTTCATAGTTGTTTAACAACAGAAGTATGTTGCCACTGTCCTTTTTATACCAGTCTTTTTCCAGATCACTTCCCTGCTTCTCAGTGCTTGCTAAGAGAGCAAACATGTCACAAGAAATAGCAGGAATGTTTGCCGTACTACTTGGAATGAAAGATATTCCTTTCAAGTCAGTGAGACCATTCAGGGTAGTAAAGTTAAGCACACAATGTCTGTAAAACATAATGACAATGCAGATTTGAGGGACTGTGGAGACACGCTCAGATTGCTGTAATAAGGAATTACAAATTAACTACACGGAAGGTAAACTTTTGATGAGTAAGAGTGCGTTGAAACTTTTCAAGTTGCACAAATTAAAAATAAGATCCTGCAGTAAACCAGAATGTTAGGTGCTATATAAAATAGATTTATAAAATAGTACCCGGAATTCTCAGGAAAATTCCAAACGCAATTTGTGAAATTAAAATGAACTGGTGCTAGACAAAAGCATCAAATGGCGAGTCTCCTGTTATTAACAAGGTCACCAGTGAAAAAGGCATTCCCAGAAAGAAATGATCAGAATCTCACTGGAGCAAAGGTAAACTAAAGACAATAGAAATTCTTGATTCCAGATGTTAAACTTCTCTACCATACCCAGTAAAATAAAAATACAATGCAGCTGACTTGAAATAGTCGCAACTATTGAAGTTGTAACTTGCAACTAAGTGAAGTTCTTCAGTAAATCCTTTTCTGCCAGTAGGCATTCAAAACTTTGCCTGAAAACCCTCAAAATACAGAAGAGGTTGAAGTCCATCAAGCCTCATAGAAAACAGGAAACCACTACAAAAAAATGCAATTGTTAATTACAGGAGAACCACTGATATTTCAAATAAGCAGAAACAGAGTAATTAATGCATAAATGAGTTTTATGTTTTTGTTAAAATCAAGGAATTACCAAGCAAAATAAACAGAGCCATCTTTCAGTGTTCAACAAATAGAAAATGACATAATCATAAAGAAAACAAACTAAATGGTCAAAAAGGATCCCGTAAACAGTGTAGAGAGAAAGTAATAGAATTTAACAGCTACTGATGCTATCAAGCAATCAATATTTAGAAAGAGCATGTTTTTCACCAGATATATTTGTCTAATAAAAGACTTGTCTCCCTTATTTTAACCATTGTTGCTCTCCTTTTTTTTTATAACTATAGTTATGACAACCTGAATATATCCAAAAGGAGTAAACATACGGAATATAGCTTTGATACAATTTAACATAAAGGATTTGCCATGGTATGATGACAAGAAATTACGAACAGGAACTTGAATTCTCTACACCTTGCATCAACAGCAAAGAATGTTAAGATGCGTTTGTCATATGATGTAATTCTAGGAGTAAAGACTGGCTGCTAATTAATGACAAGCACATGACAAATCATTAATAAAAGCTATTCCTATGGATGACCAGTTTCTCTGCAAAAGGAAACAAGACCACAGTTATAAAACAACTATTCAATACCATGATAAAAATTAGCTTCTTTTATGTACGCTATATTATATTAAAACCAAATTTGTGACTGCTAAAATATATAACAGCTTATACAGTAATCAGGTTTCATTTCAGTAATGTCAGGTACGGAGCAAATTTATTGAACAGATGCTGATTGTAAACCTTGGTAACATAAGCAGAGCCCAAGCCAGCAACACTGAAGTAACAGTCTTGTAGCCCACTGCTGGGTATGCCATGCTAACATGATCTTCTGAGAAAACAAGCCTTATACAATTAACACCCATTGCTCTGTCTCCCTGCCACTCCACACCTAATAATAATTCCATTTGCTGGGGAATTTTTTCACTGAATTGCAAAATAATTCAGATTAGATGAGTTTAACTGAAGAATCCAAAGATAAATTAATTTTAATGAACACAACATGGCTTGGATTGGACTAGATTTGATTCAAGAGGTCATCTGGTTCAGCTCATGAAGCATCAATGGATAAATACATTTTTCTTTAAGTATCCAAAAAACTCCTACCACAAACATACATATACATACATAGCTTATGCTTTTATCAGCTGACTGACCAGACACACGTGTATTTACGTAGCTTTAAGTGAGTCATAGCACATACTTATCCTTCCCCAGAGGGGATGGCACCTTGGGGGATATTGGGTGAGTTAGGACTTTGAATTGAGGATATAAAATATAAATCTGTAAAAAACCAGCTTTGAATATTCTGTTGATCATAGAAAAAATTGTTTGTCTGAGGTATAAATGTAAGAACTGAAACCAGTGAGACTTATTAGATGGGCTAGAAGATAGTAGCATAAAATCTGATATAGGTAACCTTCTAGTTTCAGTTTAAAAGGCCATATTTAATTTCTGCCTTCAAACAACTTTATAAAGTAATGAAATGATATGGACATTGTTTCTAGCCCTGAAGGGCCCACAATCAGAAGGCGAATTTCTGTGCAAAGCCTGAGATGCTGCTTAAAAGGAAAAATATTTATTTCTTAAACAAAAGCTTCTTCTCCCTTTTTCAAGGCTGATTTTCTTTCAAAACAGCCACCAGCAACCACATGAAAGTAATAAAAACTCAAAGAAACAACCACCTTTTACAGACGTTGAATATTATTCAAAATGGTGAACAAAATTCATCTCTTCTTCATCACTCGCATTTGAAGTACAAATTATAGCTCTGTATGATCTTAGACTTTATTACTCTTCAAAATCTGATCATCTGAATTTAAAGAGGGATTTTATTCATCTGCTGGGAAGCATGGAGGCCTCTCATCAGAAGACTTGTACTTTTTACCAGGGCTGTTCTGCTTTTCTCAGTGCTGGCAGTGGGATCACATGGCAATCCATCTGAAGATAGAACCAGATGAAGATACCATCTGTTTCTCCTGCACTGAGTAACTGGATCAGAGTCAAGTATGTAGCAGCTTTGGGTGTAACTTCGTCTACAGAGAGCAGCTGATGCTATCCAATACTTCTCCAGAAAAATTTAATCAGGATGAGAATTTGCTTATTAAGTGAAGCTAAATGTCAGGCCTTCTACTACTGCATCGAGGAGAACACCTCAGATCTCCCAGATGTTGGTGTTTCATCCTGACATGCTTTGATATGAACACTCAGGAGGAAGTCTTGCCTGTAACATCAGCAGCATCACTGTGACCTTTCACTCCATAAGTTGAGTTTAAGCCATTGTGTGGAGTGTCCCTATAGTATTCTGGAGAATTTTGTTGCCTGACCTTCTCACTGGTTTGCATTTCTTTACCCAGCAGTCTTGAACTGTCTCCAATCTCAGTGGATCCCCAAATGCTCAAACACATATTTGCCAAACTATCGCTTTTATCAGTAGTTATTTCTGCTCAAAAGCTACTAAGGCTTTAAACTTTATTCCAGCCTGATGACTTGTGCTTTACTAGGAGACAGAATTTCAAAATGCCTAGGAAAATATTCTATGCTTAGTAAAAATCACAGAAGTATAATATTTTGTTATGTTCCAAATAATAATACCAGCATTAGTTTGCTTTCTGTTTTAGCCCCAACTCTGCTTCTATCTGAGCATACTCTGTTGCTTATGTGCCAACCCAAAATGAATTTTCTAAGATATTCCTCTTCAGAGGCTTTAAGTATGTCTATACTGCAGTCAGAGCTGTGTCTGATCTTTGCACAAATGTATACAAGGCAGCTCTAGCAGAAGCATGTTGGATATTTAGAAAAGCGTAGCTGAAATAGCACGGACTTTACATACAGCCTGGAGATACACTAGTTTCTGTGGTGAGGCTAGCAAGTGACTTGAATCTTGCAGAATCTTGCACAGGTCAGAGGGCCTGGAAATGTACTGGAAACATGAATGACTCATCAGCACTCAGTTTTCCTCCCTCAGACCAGAGGAACAACAGCTTAAATGTTTATGGGATATGCCAGGATCCCACATGAAAAAGATAAGGAGTTGTAGTGTGTTGATCTCTGCTGTCAGATGGCCACCAAGACCACTCTATCACTTCCCTCCTCAGCTTCACGGGAGTGAAGAAGATGTGATGAAAGGCTTGTGGGTCAAGGTACAGACAGGGAGAGATCACTCACTCATTACCATCGCAGGCAAAACAGACTCACCTTGGGGAAATTAATTTATTGCCAATCAGCTCACAGTAGGATAATAAGAAATAAGGACAAAACTAAAGGCACCTTTCCCTCACTCCTCCCTTATTACTGGGCTCAAGTTCACTCCTGATTTTTTCTACCTCCTCGCCTTCAGCAGCATAGGGGAATGGGTCTGCAGCCAGTTCATCACATGTTGTTTTGCCACTTCTTCCTCCTCACACTCTTCCCCTGTTCCAGTATGGGGTCCCTCCTGTGGGAGGCACTCCTTCCTGAGCTTCTCCAACATGGGTCCTTCCCATGGGGTGAAGTTCTTCATGAACTGCTCCATTGTGGGTCCCTACCACCTGTTCCTCCAGGAACAGAATGCTCCAGTGTGGGTTCCCCACAGGTCACAACTCCTGCCAGCAAACCTGCTCCAACATAGGATCCTCTCTCCGTGGGGCCACAGGTCCTACCAGGAGCCTGCTCCAGCACGGGCTTCCATGGAGTCACAGCCTCCTTTAGCCATCCACTTGCTCCAGTTTGGGGTCCTCCACAGGCTGTAGGGAGATATCTGCTCCACCATGGACCTCCAAGGGCTGCAGGGGGACAGATGCCTCACCATAGTGTGCATCACGGGTGCTTCGATGTCTAGAGCATCACCTACCCCTCTTTCTTCACTGGCCTTGGTGTCTGCAGAGCTGTTTCCCTCATATATTCTCACTGCTTTCTTTGGCTGCTATTGTGTAGTTTTTTTCCCCCTTCTTAAATCTATTATCCCAGAGGCGCTACCCCCGTTGCTGATGGGCTTGGTCTTGGACAGCAGCACATCTGTTTTGGAGCCAGCTGGCATTGGCTCCCGCAGGCACAGGGGAAGATTCTCACAGAAGCCACTCCCCACCGCGCTCCCATCACCAAACCCCAAAAAAACCCTATTCAGAGGCCAAAAGGTAAGTGGTCTTGAACCCATTCTTTTCATCCAAAAGGCAAACCAGATTTCTTCAGCTAAATCTTTTCCCATGCATTCAAATTATTTTAGCATAATTATTTAGGCCAGTGAGATCTTGCAGAGAGATGAGGATTGTCAGGCTATCACAGTGTATCAGGGATAGAGAGGATGACACCTTCAAAATATCTCAACTGTTCCCTTGTCATACATTCCACTGGCATACAGGCAGACTGTATTCACTGCCACAGAAACTATAATTTTCTTTTTTTAAGCTTTGTGTAGGTATTTTATCTGTAGTAACTTGATGGTTAGACTGTGGTTTGTGGCTACCCTGCCTAGTTGCAAATGTTCTTGATTGAGTTGAATTGTAGATGTGGCTAAACATATTGCTTCCTCTTTCCTTGAGTACTATTTTCCAATGCTCCACCACATGTTATTGCTGCATAGCTCAGTATACTGTATTCAGAGACAAAAAGGCATCTTCTTTACAAAGCAGCATTTTGAGATTCCTCAGGAATGACTTATGACTGGGTTAGGGTTTTCAGTCTTGTACTCAAAGAAAATAAGAATTTCAGGAAGCTGTTTGATAAAACTATCTTTGTTTAATTCTGAGATATTAAGAATGACAAAAATTATTTTTTATGCTGAAATATTTCTTGCATTTTTGCACTCCAGACAAAAATCAAGTACTTAAAAATTTTTTTCATTTATCAAAGCTCCAAATTGTTCTTTCTGTCACAGTGTAATTTTCCCTATCCCCATGTACTTGCATGGAACATGAAAGAGTAAGGTTTCTGTAAATAAACAAGTCGACAAATTGCTTTGTAAACCACTAAAAGAGCTGTAAGCACCACCACTCCCAAATCATCCAAGCCTGCAAGACAGACCATTCCAATTGCCTGTCTTGTTGCAAAATATTTTCTATCTACCACAGACACTACTGATACCTTAATACAATTTAGTAAAATTCCTATTAGTTAAAGTAAAAATTAGTTAAATGGCATGTCTAAATTAGAAACCTAGGTTTTTGCATCATCTGAGCTTCCAGAGAGGGATGTTTGAGTATTATCAACATTATATTAACTCCATTAAGTTAATTTTGCCTTTCACTTGAACACACAAACATTGTCAATGTACTTGCTTCAGTAGAAGGAAGATAAATTTTATGAATCATTCCTTTCAAGGAAAGATTGATTTATATTTAAGCTACTGTGTCTTCTCAGCAGTAAAGAAGAGATTATATTACATGTTCAGTTTATCACAGATTTGTAAAGTTTATCACACAGTAATAACTCCATGTGTCCTACAACTGCAATAATATTTGGCTGCAGAAAATTCTTCAGTTTAGAGCCAGCATAAATATTCAAACAATACAGTTTTCCTCCACAAAATGGATGGGCTATCACATGCACTGCAGCTATACTGGTTCTGCTGCACAATGCAATTTCTTGTCCTTTGAAACTACCCCAAATCTCTTCTACCAAATTTGTTAAGGGTAGGCACTTCCTGAGGCCTATTGGGTAGGTAATTTCAAGTGCAGATCCAATTATTACTAGAAAGTAGGCTTTTGTGAGGATGTTTCATTGCTACTAAGATGTCACAAAGTCAACAGTGCTTTTAGGCAGCCAGCTTCTTGTTTCATTTCACCCAAACAGAAACTCAGAAACACTATTAAAACTTTAGCCAGAAAAAAAAAGTCTCCAACTAACAACAAACAGATGTTGTTATCTGGCTTGCCCACATTAAAATTTTAATCATACTATCCACTGAAAACTACTGAAAGTGCTTGTCCAGCATAGCTGTTTAGAGCACAATGCTTAACAGCAATTTCAGGGCACCTAAACCTACTCCTGATGCTATGGTACTTTGAAGTATGCTATTAAATATCCCACCACTTTCATCTCAACTACCGTAAGGAATTGTGTAGCTGGTTAGCTGAGAATTCTATAGTCTTGTGTTTGGACAGAAATCATCTTGCCACAGCAGTTATTTGGAATTGGTCAAACTTTAAATTAGACTTCCCAGATGAGATCTGCTTTCTGGAGAGTTGGGCTGATTCCAAAGGGATGAGGTTCAACAAGGCCAAGTGCCGGGTCCTGCACTTTGGCCACAACAACCCCCTGCAACGCTGGCCTGGATCAGCAACAGTGTGTCCAGCAGGACCAGGGAAGTGATTCTTCCCCTGTACTCAGCACTGGTGAGGCCACACCTGGAGTGCTGTGTCCAGTTCTGGGCCCCTCAGTTCAGGAAGGACATTGAGATGCTGGAGCAGGTCCAGAAAAGAGCAACAAGGCTGGGGAAGGGACTTGAACACAGGTCCTGTGAGGAGAGACTGAGGGAGTTGGGGTTGTTTAGCCTGGACAAGAGAAGGTTCAGGGGAAACCTCATCACTCTCTCCATCTCCCTGAAAGGAGGTTGTAGCCAGGTGAGGATTGGTCTCTTCTCCCAGGCAACTATCAGTAAGACAAGAGGGCATGGTCTTAAGCTCTGCCAGGGGAGGTTTAGGTTAGATATCAGGAAGAAGTTCTTTACAGAGAGAGTAATCAGGCCTTGGAATGGGCTGCCCAGGGAGGTGGTGGATTCTCTGTCCCTGGAGGTATTTAAGATGAGCCTGGATGTGGCACTTAGTGCCATAGTCTAGTAACTGTAGCAGTAGTGGATCAAGGCTTGGACTTGATGATCTCAGAGGTCCTTTCCAACCCATCTTATTCTATGATCCTATGATTCTCAAGAATGTTTTGTACTAAAGACAGTTTATCCAAGATGTTTCAAGTATTCAGATCCAGTCAGGTATAAATTTAGTTCAGAACCGCAGCACATTACAGGGAGTCACAGACTAGGTGCTTGAATGGTTGTACAAACACTTACAGGACTATTTCTGTTCTTGTTCACAACATTAGCATGCAGAAGTCAATTTAGGCAGCATCAGGTGAGATCACTTTGCAGTGGTTCAGGTTATTCAAGTCACAGTGCACACCCAATCTTTTACACCCAGCAATTACCAATCCACCTTACACACATGCAAGTAAGTGTGCATATGCAGTTCCACAGCATTTCATCCCATTGCCAGTCCAGTTCTGCATTTATTATGTATGGATCTGCCTAGGCAGGCTACCTTTTCTGCCATATTTGGATTCGGTAGTTTCATTGTTCTCCCAACACTGGCCTGAACTGAGATCATATCACAGCTTGGAGACTGCCCAAGGATAGCAATGACTCAAAGCACTCCCTGTCTTAAAAGTTCTGGTGCTTGACCCACTTCTTACAGAGAAATAGGACATGAATTGAATTCCTAACCTTACATTTCAGCTCACTAGTGACAGGACTCTTGTGGCTCTCAAAAAGCTTTGGATCTATAAGCATCATAATCCAGCTTGTCAGCTAAGTAAATGGTACTTCCAACAGCCCTGTTGGTAAGGTATCCAGGTCTCTCACGTGCGCAGCGTCCATGATAGCAGCAGGAGACTCATGTGCTGCAGTGTCATGTCCTCAGCAGCAGCATGGAGGCAGTTCCCTTCTTTCCAGACAGCCTGGGTTCTTTTCAGAGACAGCCCCCAGTAGTTCAGTTGCTGCAAACTTGTCACCTTTTTAAATCAGATGAATCAACAAATCAGGTGGATTGGCTGCTACCTAACTCACTTCTGCTTAGTGCTGAAGAAACATCCCACCACAAACCCACAAGCAATTAGTATTTTAGAATGCAATTTTATTTTTTTCCTTATTTATTCAGTAGAAACCAGTGATGTATTTTCTTTAACCACACTCAAGAACAATTCACCAATATCTGAAATGACTGCCCTTCATATCTTTATGAATGACAAGTTATGGATGTCCCCCAATACAGAAGTTACTATGAAGGCTAATCAGTACTTATTGATGATGTAATTTTAAGAAATTGCTATTTCCTTGCAGGTTTTTCTGTAAGGGAACAATTTTAGCAAAGTATAACAGCTACAGAGAGCTAATGGTATGACTTTGCTGCTGCCTGAAAAGAGGCCTATCAGAAACATGATTGTAGATGAGTGTTTTTCAGCCTAGTTTTCAGACAGCTCCCAAATGGTACATTTACCTAATCCATCCTTTCAATCACACTGGCTTGCCCCTCCACAGTCTAATGACAGCCAGGCTAATACCACTTTGAAGACCTCAGTCTCTACAGTAATGTACTTGAAATACTAGGACTCTCATCCTGTGCCTGATGAGAAATTTTGGATCCATGTTAAACTTTCTTAAGCCTGGAGATACACAGAGAGATATATATTGCTGCATCTCCATTGGTTTTTCTTTCTTGCATTACAAAAGACAAAAATTGGGCTGCTGCTTACCTTCACCTCCAAAAAGTTTGTTTAGCAGAATCACAGAATCACAGAA
>VYXB01006848.1:0-27952 GCA_013397135.1 Pachyramphus minor
CTTTTCTACTTCTCTCTTTATTTTTTGTATTTTAATAAGATACTGGTAAGGAGGAAGGTAAGAAGCAGAAGAAACTATTGTTCTTGCAAGGAATAACATATCATCATGAAATGAATTTCCTGAGCTGCCCTGTTGAAAAAGAAAAATACTAAATGTAAGAGGTGTGTATATTTGGGGCTAAAAAAACTGAAGAAATTTTTTTTTTTTTTTTGTGAAAACAGTGAAAATCAAAGTTTCTTGTGCTGGAGTAGTTTCCATGGCTGTATAATGGCTGTGGAGCCTTAAAGGTGTAAATTTTGAAAAACCAGCTTCCCTGGGAAGCTTGGAAGAAGGTGTTTTGTGCCAATTTTGCAATGTGGTTTTAGAGATCCTAATACAAAAGGAACTCAGGCTCTGTGAAGTATTATTTAAAATGCTGTTTACTGAAGTAAAGGAAGAGAGAATAGTGTAGGTAACAGCCCTCCACATGCTGGGAATGCCACATCAAGAGGCACTGAATGGACCTCCATTCAGGGTACAGCAAGCTGTGCTGATCCCACAGTTGTACATTTACTCCTTTTTGGTCTTTTGAGCTCTTCTATGTTTTTACTAATATTGATTGAGCATCTTTTTAAAATAGAATTATGCATTTATAGGGAGATATTCATAGCAGAAAAAATGGTGGGGTTTTTTTTTTTTTTTCAGATGGATATATATGTGAAAACATGATGGTTGTATTTAATTATCTTTCTCCGGAGACTGTAAGCATAATTACATTGCTTTAGTCTCTGTATGGAGGCTCCATGTACATTAATAAAAGTGATTGCTAGTGTGTCAGACTATATGATACTGTATCAAGACCAGCTTAATAAAGCAGAATTAATGGCATAATGAAGATGAATCACAAGAAATCAGGAACACCTCTCTTCTTTTTTTTAGAAGAATACCTTAGATGTACATTAACTTGCCTTCCTGTTTGTTTGCAAGCTTTTTATTTCTTGCCGAAGAAATGCCGAGAGTCCTGAAATGTCAATGCATCAGTCTCTAGCTCTGACTCTCCCTCATAGTTCTGGGCATAACTTCTTTTTAGATCTAAAGTCAAACCCTAATCTGTCCAGTTTATTCACCTGAACTGCACATGAAAATGATGTAAGAGACTAGAAAAGTCAAGGAGTTTTTGGTTCTGTTTTTGTTAAAAGAAAGTTTTGCCAAATGTTTTAAATCTGTTCTTCTATTTTTCAGCAGAAAACGTCAGAATGTACTTTGTAAACTTCAGTTTTCCACTTGACAAACATTGCTTTCCTTATACAATCATCTCCCAATTCAATACTCATTTTTCTCTTTCTTGTATGGTTTACAATTAATGTGGTTCTTTACAAAAAGCAGACAACACAGAGCATCTGGACAAATCAGGGAACAGCCTTAATTTAGTGTGCTGTTATTGCAGAAATGGTGTATTTTAATACTTGTAGATTTTGTGAATTTAGATAAATACGGTTACAGTTCTATCGTTGTTAGCAGTACACAGGTAGTCTTAAGGTCTACACTGTATTTCTACCACAGAGGTTTTAACTTGTTGTACAATGCACTGGCCATATCAGTACAGCATCGTGGCAGGACAGCACACATCTGCACAAATTGCCCTTGATTCTCACCTCTATAAGGGCTCAGGGTATTCTGAGACATACATACCCCACCCATACGCTAAGACTGCCTCATCACCTGTTTTATTAGGTGCAAGCTGATACAAAATAGCTATAGTTTTAGTTTTTCAATCTAACCTGTGTATGGGGCCATGCTCCTTCCTTCTGCTGCCATGACTGAAAAGACAAGGTGAGTGGTGCTTACCTTGCAGACACCCACACTGAGGCTCCAGTCACAGTGACTGTTCTTTCGTGTTTCAGCCCTATACAGGACACTAAAAAGGACCAGGACACTGCTGATGGCTGGGGACGTCCCAGATCCTCTTCAGCCTGATTGCCTACTGGGCTGGGCTGTGTCTCCAGACAGTTGATGATTTTTTTTTTTGTTAGCTTTGATAATTTTTTCCTCTTTAGCCTTTAGAAATGGACTAATCACTTACTTTAGTATAGGCATCCTCAGTGTCTTCAAAGGCTTCAATGATGGCAGTTTTTAGGTGTTTGTTCCTGCCCACTGTGTGTGCAGCTGCTGACACAGACAATGCCCTTTATAGTTGAGGACCTGGAGGCTATTTTGACATTAAGGAGGGGTAGTTGTTTTCATTTTGTGTTTTTNAGCTATGTCTCAAGATATACACTCTGAGAAAGATTCCTTAGGCTTTTTTTAAGCTAAAAGCACAAAATTAAAGATTGTACAGAGGTAATGCAACATTTCTTGAAGGTACAGATTTTAAAGCTCAGAATCATCAGGAGCTTTTTTTTGTTCTGACAGTGTGAAGTGTGACATTTTGAGTAGATGCATTATTTGTTGTATCTGAGAAGCCTGGAGAGTTTGAATTTGGGCTCCTAAAAACTAGAAGTCTGACTGAAAAACAGACCTTTCTTATTTTTCATTTTGATGTACTGTTATAATGATCAAAACCTGCAGATTTTTTTTCTGCAGTGTTGCTTCACTGACTTTAAGCAAGACAACTTAGAAATCCTCAGCTGTTCTCACAATCAGATCATATTTTGTTGTTGCCTCTGTCAGGGCAAGCATGTAGAAAACTATGGCTACATCCTAGTAACATAGTATTCACTATGTTAGTGAGTATTACTATGTATTACGAACACAGTAAATAAGAGGGAGGAGAAATCTGAATTCTGTAGTATCCCGCAAGTGGACAGATGAGCGGGTGAGCATTTCCCCACATGGCTGGCAATCCTGTTGAAGTATAATTCTACAATTTAAGATTATTAAGACACAGATGAAAGTATTTCTGTCTCTGAACAGTTTGTTCAGGTTTGGGGATTTTTCAAATCTATTAAAATGCTGATTGTCCCGACAAGCAGGAGATGTGTTTCATGTGCACTAGGTTTTTTTTTTTGTGGTTTTTTTTTGTGGTATTTTTTTCATTTTCATGCATCTTTAGATACTAAAATAGCAAAGCGTACTATTTTAAAAGGAAGAAGTGATTTAACAGCTCTATTTTCCACTGCTACTCAGCAGTTTCCTATACATAGGTCTACATTACCAGTATTGGCATGGCATGTCTTTGGAATTCAAATTTCTGTTTTCTCTGAATCTCTTTACTTTTAGTAATAGACACAGAATTTACATTTTCAGAAATAGTTGGGGATTTTTTAATATTCTTCACTGAACAGTCTGTTCCCTGGGGCATGCCTTCACTATTATGGGGCTCTGCCTGCAATGCAACATGTCAAGGATTCCAAAACAAAGATTGATATATATGGAGGAGCTATACGATGGCTTGTGCTCTCTGGAGGGAGGTCTCAAGCCAAGTGCATTAGCAGCCTGTCAATGCTTGTTGGCAAATAGAGATACCCAGGCACACTGAGGTCTCAGAAACATGAATTTTTGAGTGATTACTCACTGGTGCTACTTTTGTAGCTATCCAGAAGATTATTTTCCTGCTGCCTTTTCAAACGCAGGTCTTTCTTCCATTTCTGAACAAAAGTAAACAAATTAATGCTGGGACTTGAGAACAAGGCAAAGCAGATGTTATTTCTTATTACAAGATTATGTGTTTAATTCCCACATGAGTATGTTTTATCACATCATGATGTTAACAACCTAAAAAGACCAAAAGGGATACTAGGGCTTTGAATTTTTCTTGGGTTTTATGCTGCCTGTTACTTATATTGGGCAAGCCCAATATGTCAATGCTTGGTGGCTGCCTAAGATAAAATATCACCATTGCTCCTAATGAAGGACTTATTCTTCTGAGGTTTCAGTTTCTACTGTTGCAGTGCATCTACCATGAGAATAAAAATTATGAATACCAAGAAACTGAGGAAACTAATACGGTTAGATTTCCATTTTGGTTCCTACCTCTCGCTCTGCTGCATGATGTCATTTTAAAAATCAATGAGGCAGAAGAATTGTATCAAATGAGGTCTAGGCTGTTCAATGAATAAGTTAGAAAAATATTGGAAATGCTGTATGTACAAGTGCTCTTTGCCAGGCTCAGCCACTGAAGTCTTACTTTAAGGGTGTGCATGCTGTTGCTATGGAAAAATGGTTATGTGAGCCTCTTACATAATGTCATTAAAATTTTGGTTTGAAACATGGCATTCTTGTCATCTTGAAGCTTATGCCTCTCATAGCTAAAGCCTTTACATAAAGCACTGTTGTGAAACAGAGGAAGCAAACGGTTGGTTTAGAGGTAATAATGAAAAAGCTACAACAAAAGTAAGCAGATTGCAATGTCATTGCTGTTAGCTGATACTGCCTTGACTCCATGTATTCTGAAAAGACAAAAGAAGGCTGAATTGTTAATTTAAGATAGTTTTTACTGATAACCCACAATATGGATCCATAGGACACTTGGGAAGAGGGGGGCAGTAAAGGGAAGTGGACAGGAAGGTTTTTTGGTATACAAATGAAACTGTTTCTATCTTATTTTCAAACACATAATGGTTTATGCATTTTAGATGTGTTCAAAGTTATGCAATGTAGAAATATGTGGTCAAAGACTTGCATACAACCTTCTCAAGATTTTGTTTTCCTAGAAATTGAGTCTGTAAGGGAATGCTTTATTATTCTAAGCTCTTACATGGTACCTGAATTCCTTGCCAATACTACATTTTCTGTACTGGTATCAGGAGTCTTGGATTGATTATTATGAAAAAATAGACTTAATTGTGACAAACGAGTTAAAATACCTTTTAGAAGAGAACTAAATTATTAAAGGAAACAACTGGTGGGTGTAGTCTTCTCTTAAAGCTTGGCAAGATGCAAGAAAATTTCCAGATATAATGGTGTAGATTGTAGAAAAATTCTCAATCAGACTCAATTCATACAAACAGTACTTTACAATCAAAGCACAGATAAGGCTATGAAGCCCTAAAAAACAGTGATACATGTTAAAAAACAGCCCACATGTAGAACAAATTTAGTGATAAAACTGATGATGTTAGAATGCTGTTTGAGGACTAATGAAAACTTTTGTTATTTTAGTAATGAAAAGAGCTACTGCCCCACAACTTACTCTCCTTTAGCTCACTCATGTAGATGCCACCCCTGAAACTCTGCTGTGTGTGTAACAGCCTGCGTTGCCTGTACAGGGGCACGTGCCATAATTTGATTGATTGCTCTGATAAGTGAATATAGGACAATTCTTATGACTCCTTGGGCTTCCTGTCCAAGTTTACCATTGCTTTTCTAAGACAAAATTGCTGGAATATTTGAATTTAAACAACAGATCCACTCTTAGCCATAATGCTGCAAAATGAAATTTTCTATTTCAGCAAAAATTTTCAAGTATATGCACATATACATTTAAAAATAGTGTAATTTTAGATGAAAAAGTATTGACTATATGTTTTCCCCATAAGGATGGCATTTAATAACCTGATTTCTAGACAAACGAATGTAGTAAAACTCACTTGCAGGATGATAGACAAAGATACGTGACCATGACTTCAGAACTGATTTTATTGGATTTTAGAGAATGCTGCTGGAAACTTTAATATTTTTCTTCATATGAAGCTTTAAAGACTATCACCCACCTACAGAACTAAAAAATACAGCTGACAGAAAATAATGCAATTACATTGTATTGCTGACATGTATGAAAGAGTTGAATTAAAAAAATGAACTTTAAATTCGTATTCAGGTCAGACGACATGATGGGTAGAATACATGAGCATAGGACACAAGCTAAATTTTCATGGATAGACAATTCCCCACACAGTTAATTTTCACTCTGAGCACAACATTCAAATGAAAACAAATTAATTTTTTCCCAAAATTATTTAAAAGTCAAACTCTACCTTTACCATTTGACAAAAACTTGCACTATCTGAGGATACATTGCTGTGTTTGCCCTAAATTGCCACATTAGGCTGGGTGTGTAATTCAGTTAAATTTTATGGGCCCCAATTTATCTGCATACAAAATAGATAATATCAATTGCCGAGAAAAAAATTAAAGCTTACCTTATACTCATGTTTGAGCAGAATGGAAGCCACTATTATATTAGCTCATGTTGGACCTGTGAAACTGTGTTAGTTCATGTACATGTATCCTATCCACATGTCTGTGGGAAGCTAAGTTTGATCCCTGGAATATTCTGAGAATGTTCAAACAGAGCAGTGGTGGTGGGCCTATATTACTATTCCCTTTGGTGTGTAAAGCAGTATCTCAAGCCTTATCCTTATCCACAGCAAGGTATAACATAGCGATAGGATCTTGAGCAGGGAAGCTCAGAGGTTTCTCAAACTACACTACAAGGTGCATAGGTCATTAGGTGCTATATTAATGTGCCCAAAGTTCTGCAATTTTCACCAGTTTATAATCTGTATTTGGAGTAGTTAGACTACATTTTGTCCTTGGCAGTGTAATTGGATCCATGTAATATTTATCTTTTTGGGATTTTTTTATCATTTGTAAAGATTTGGAGAAGAGGCCACTTCTCTAGTTATGACCAGTGCAGTGTGAAATCCACCAAAGATGGGGCTGTATTACTAGCAAACAAAAAAGGTACAGTAAAGTGAGACAACACGGTTTTTTGGTGCATTTTTGGGCATATGTTTGCTAAAGTCTTTTGTGATTATACACTATCCATAGATTCATTGCCTTGATCTTTGAATGGAACAATCTCTAAGCTAACTGAGAGACTTTTTTGTCATTAAACTGTTGTCACGTAGTGTACACTTTCACGTCTTACTGAAATCTATCTATGCTTTTCTGAGAGTATGAAAATCACTAGTTTTCTCATAAGGTAAGATTTATTACTTTGAAATTCCCAGAGGCTGATTCAGATAAAGATCCGTGGCATGCTGGATTTTTTTTTTATTATTTTTTACTCTGCCTTGTTTTTACTGACTTTGGTTGGGATAGTAGCCATTAATATGCAGGACAGCAAGATGGGGATTCAAGCAATAAGATCCAAGCACATTGATCAAATACTGTCAGCAACTGATTACAGATATTTTGAACTGAGTGATTTGACAGACATTATCTAGGCATACTGTGTGGTAGCAGGAGGGTTAAAATCCAATTTTGTGCGGCAATATTTTACAGCCTTACCTTTGACTGACAGGTTTTAAGGCCAAAAGAGACCATTATTTCATCTAGTCCTGCATATTACAGGACATCATGTTTCTTTCAATGACTCAAGACTAAGTACATATTTTGGAAAGATGCCTAGCTTTGATTTGGGAGAATCAAGTAACGAACAATGTACAATTCCCTTTGGGGGTTTGTTCCAGCTGTTAATCACCTACACTGCTAAATTTTTTATCTTGTTTCTATTTTCAATTTTCCTGTCTACGTTTTCTAACTACTGGGTTCTGTCTTTCCCTGCTAGATTAAAGACTTTTTTAGTACCTTGTGAGGGAGCTTATACACTGCAATCAAGCTACCTGTCAGTCTGGGAGGGTGTTTTTGCTAAGATAAACAGACTGATATTTTCAAGTCTTCACTCACCTGAATTTTCTGCAGCCCAGAATAATTTTGCAGCTTTTTTTTCTACAACATCTCCAATTTTTTCAGTGACATTTTAAAAATGAACTGAGTGCAGTATGCAGAGCAGGAGGCAGTTTGCCAGTATCAATCTCACCAGTGCTATCTAGAGGCAGAAATCCACCACTGTTTTTCATTACTCCTCCTCCTTGCTTGTTCCTTCTAGGTTTCATTAAACCATGTTTTCTCTATACTTTACTGGGAATTAATTTTTGTTTTTCTGAATTTCTTTTTCAGTCTTTCTTGTATCAGGAAATACTTTTCCATTGTACAACATATCCTGGATTTTGGGCTTCAGGGATGGAAAGGAAGGGAATTTTTGTTTCTCTGCAAAAATTCATTGCATTTCCAGTCCATCTTTGCTCCCTCTGGTCTTACCCTTGTCTACTAATTTTGTGTAACCTTCATGGGCTTCTTCTGTGCTCATATAATACATACTTCTGACTTAGAAACACAGGGATTTACACTATTCACTTGTAGAAACAGACCTAGTTTAATAATAAATCCTTATAGCAGGTTATTTTTGCAACTAATAAATTATCTAATTATCTGTATTTTTAATATATGCTTGGTTGTACTTTTTATCATTAATGTGCTAACTGAAGGATAAGTGATGTTAAGTCAAAGTCCTCATAAATCCTTTTATTTCTGCAGTAAATTCACCAAAATTCTAATCTCACCAAAGATTGAATCTGATTTGATTTACAAGAGCTTTTTTTTCCACTTAGGTGGTATCAATTGATCTTGATTGTATTATTTCAATTTAGTTTTAATATTTAAATATTATAATCCCATGCTAGATTTTCTGTCTCTTCCTAGTATGACATGATTAACCCACCATTTCCCATTGCAGAAATATTAAATTTTCGGGATCATTTAGTGTCTTCAATATGCTAACCAATATAATACTAGCTAAGAAAAGACCAGAAAATCCCTCACCAACTTACTAAAAAATATGTTGATAAAGTTACAGGTCTGGTGATGCAAAACTACATAATTCTAATAGGTTCTCTTTAACCTTGCCCTCAGTTATGAATAGATTTAATTGGATCCCTGTAAAATGATGTTAGTTAAGTGTTGTGTTTCTTTTAAAATCCTGAGCAGAAGCATTGGTTCTAATTTTTTTCTGTATCATTATTTACAAGTCACTATATTCTTCGTTGGAATATCCATGGCATTTCTTTATTTCTTGAATACCTTAAAAACTCATTGCTTTTCTTAAGTTATTTCAGCCAATGCTTTTCCCCCATGTCTTATCTTCTCATGTAAGTACATTTCCTATTTACTTTCAGTCCTTGTCACTGCTTTTTTGAGTTCAGTCTTTCTCATTCACTACAATAGAATCTTAATCCTGTAACAGAAGAAACTGGTGTTCTACAGGTCACTTTTGTTCATTATACAGTTTTGTTTAGCAGCAGGTCTGATCCACCCATGTTCTGATGTGCAATGCAAGAGTACAAAAAACTCTATGAAGTTTGCTCAGATCACACTACTTCTGAATTTCATTTCTTGATACAGTTTTGCTGTTTTTTGTTTTTTTTTTTTTTAAAGAAAACTAAAATGGAAAAAAACCCTCCAAAAATGTATTCCTGGAGTTCATAGTGACACAGAAATAAGTCATCAGCAGGATCAGGACCTGTTCAGTCTGCAGAAAGATGTGTCAGTAGAGCTGGGGGTTGCGGCTGCAGTCTGTATGCTTAGTTCTTGCAGGCCACAGAGAGCCTGATTACACTACACAGCTGAGACATGGGAAACACAACTGTTCATCCATTATTTTTCCATGTTTTAATCAGGTATGACTGACAACATGGCAGTAGTAAACTGCAAGAATCTAGATGTCTGTTCCAGGACACTGTCTTCCGTTAGATCCTAGAAAGTGTACTTCAGTGAGTTCAAGGCCTTATTGCCCATCCTAGCCCAACCCATTTTCCCACTCCATCTACTTCTTCCCTACACTGCTTTCCCTGTCCTTGCAAACTCCTCATCCTGTTTGGCCCTTCTCATACTAATTTCTTTCTCTATAAGTCAATCCCTGTGACACACTGCTTGTCCTGTTTTCTTCCACTTCTCTCATTCCTTTCTGCTTTGATCTCAGACTCTTTCCTTCACTAGGTTCCTAAATGCTACTGTTCCCAAATACTACTGGCCTTAATCCTTATCTCCTCGCTCTGGAGTGAGTCTCTGGCTCCCTAGTCTGTCTTTCTCTGAAAAAGCTTCTCAGTATCTCTGATTTAAAATGTAGTTTGGGTTTTTATTCCATGCTGACAGTGGGACAGAGAGCATGCAAGGGTTGCAGCCCATCAGGACCACAACAGACTATGGCAGGGAAGAAGAGGAGATTTTCTGCTTAGATGGGGTCATGAACATCTGTTTGTTGACAGTATTTGAAAAATCCTCATCAGTCTCCATGCTAGATTTCTTAAATATTACTAAATTTTTGTGTTTTATTTGTTTTCCCTCTGTCAGAGAAAGGGAAAGGGGGAAGAAAAAAGGATTAAACTAAAGCAAAGGACTAACCCTGCTCTATTTCAGATTTTCTCTTCCATAATTCTTGGGGAAAAAATTCTAAGTCTTTAAAACACTAAAGGAGAAAAGGAGATATTTCCACAAACTCTTTCTTTGAATAAAAAGCCTAAACTAACCAAAGCTTACCCATCTGTGTATGAAAATAAAATTGCCATGAGAGTATCAGTTTTGCTTTAAGTTTGGAAACCACAGAAGCATATACCGTTTCCTTAGCCATTGATATTATTGTCATAGGATTTAACTGAAATATTCTGATTTCATTTAGGTTTGATGAATAGTGTAAAAATTGACCTTAGAGGACAGATTTCTGTTATCTTGTTTATACCAGTGCTCTACCACCAGCTTGTAAGTCACTTATTGCATAGCAGTATGACAACTGTGTTTTTGTGATAAATACATAAAAGACAACCTAATCTGCAAGGCTGTTGTTTTCTAACAAATTAACACTAATAAATTTAAAAATATCTCTTTTGGAGAAGCAATGAGAATCACAAGATCATGCATTATATTTTTATGATCTGTGGAGATACGCTATAGTTGTTCTTGCCCTTAGGAAGATTCCTCTTAAAACCCCCTAAATTTAACATTACAAGACTAGATTTCAAAAGCATTTAGCATCACCATAATAGAACTGACAGAAATGCATAAGTGTGGTAGCTGACTATTTCACAGCTCGTGCTTCAATGGTACCTTATGATGGTACTTAGATACTTAGATACTTTTGAAACTGTGATACATCTTAAAACATTTAAATACTTCTGAATACCTGGATAATAAACACTCAAAGGCAACAAGCCAAAAATGTCAAACTATGTGTGAGTATAGCTTTCAGGACTTTAGAAAACTTTTATTTCAGATTTTTAGAAATAAAACAATTAATAAGAGTAAAAATAATTCATGAGCCATTGAAATTGACCATCAAGGAAAATTAAGAGCTCTATGCACTATGACAAAATATTTAACACATTAATGTCTTTTTTAATTAACAACATTTCTTGGATGAGAGTTTAGATATCAATTTATGAAAAGAATTGGATTCATTTTATGAAGTTATGGAAGTGTTTGTAATGCAAATTCACAGTGGGATATTTAGTGGTAATAATGGAGGTACATGTGCCAAAGTAGAGAGTGAATACATTTGCATACATCCATGCACGTGGATTTTTGTGAACTCTCACACACACCTGTGGTGAATTGTGTATGTCATGCAAGATATAAGATATATTTTAGTATCCTAATTAGAAGGCTGGGTGAGTGAGGAATTGAATGAAAGTTCTGACAGGTTGCAGGAAAAAAGTTTCTTTTCTTTTTCACCCTCTCTGTTTTGAATCCAGTCGTCACCTTTCCCCGCATTCTTTCTTAGTTCCCTTCCATCACGCAGGCTCCCTTTATTCCACTAGTGCTTTTCCGCTGCCTCTTCTATGGTGACTTGATAATACGAGTATCAATAAGACTGGAAGGGGTAAAAAATGTGAAAATTAAAAAATGCCTCACATTTTAGTCAAGTCAAAGAGAATCATCACATTTTGCAGCCCTGTTAAGAGGCAAAAGAAATGGTGCACTTGGAGATGGCACACGGAGTCTCACTGCCCCTTGGGGAACGGGATTAAGGGGCTCTTTCCAGGCATGCAGCTGTACAACTCTGTCCTGAAAGGTCTGCACTTAAATTACATTTCCACTTACCTGCATTTAAAAACTTTCCCGCTGATGTTTTCTATTTTCAGATATTTTAAGTATCATTGAATCTCTAGTAACTTTTTACTGGTCTTCTCTGTGACACCAATATTTAATTTAATGTTTTGTAGGGTTTGCAGTTTCCACAGAATCCTATATGACCCAGAATTTACCAGGTGTAGAAAATGGCCACAGTTCAGAAAAATTAAGACAGCTTGTATGTTTGTCATAATGACAGATTATATGATATATTACAATGGTAATGGTAATGGTAATGCACCTCAGGGTGTCTCTGACCCTTTAAAAAACTGGTCTGCTTATTCATCCAGAGCTGCAACATTTTCTATTGTTTACGCTTTGCTTTGTCTTCTTCTATTTTTCCAGTTAAGGGGAAAAAAGGCCGAAAAGCAAAACACCCGAACAAAACAAACAAAAAGAAAAACCCCAGCAAATTGTCACATAATAAATTAAAATAAATAAGTGTTTAGATAAATGTAGATTGCCATTTTTGCCACGTTGCCAAGTGGTAAAAAAAAAAAGTATTTTTTTATGGTTCCCTTAAAAATGCTTGGTTAAATTTTTTAAGTACAGCTTAGGGTGTTCTGGAAATCTGTTCTGGAAATCTTATATCATATAACCTTTCCTTTTGTATTTTTTGTATAATGAACTTACCAAACATTGTACTACAGAATAATGGTTCATTCCCCTGCATTATTCTGTATGTACTACTTTTGTCCATACAGATGTAAAATTTTTATGGAAATTGTCATTAAAAGGTAAAGCTCTATTCAAATAAATACTGGAAACATGTAACTACATTCTTGTACTGAATTTCTTTTAATACTAAACAAGATTGTGTAACAGAGGAAATTGCATATTCTTGCAATTAATCATAATTG
This sequence comes from Pachyramphus minor, assembly GCA_013397135.1. Classification (NCBI taxonomy): domain Eukaryota; kingdom Metazoa; phylum Chordata; class Aves; order Passeriformes; family Tyrannidae; genus Pachyramphus; species Pachyramphus minor. The sequence goes on from VYXB01006848.1 coordinate 12,687, forward strand.
TGATAGCATTTCAATGAATAAAAAGAGTGCACGGGATTAAAAAAAAAAGAAAAACAAAAAAAGAAAATAATTCAAGAAGATAGCCTGCCTATACGTACTTTTGTAACTATGGACCTGAATTGAATATAAAAAAATAAAATAAAGAGGAAAACTAATTTTATATATTCTTCTGTAGTGAATGCCTAAGTGAGATAGTATCTACCCCAACACAGCAATATGAACTTCAGATCAGAGACTAGTGCTGTAGTAAAGATGTAGGATACCCTCCTGATTTAAAAAAAGAAGTCACACTGATGGGTGGGCAGAGCAGTCCTCAAAATTGCTTCTTTTAAGCCACTAATCCCGTGACTAAGAAAGTATCTTGCCTGACAGTATCTCAGATCAGAAAAAACTAACTCAGGAGTCTCAGGCAGACAGTTCTCATGATGATTTTTTTCTATGTATTTGTTTGACTTCCCTCTTAGGGAAATGAATTCCTTCAATATTGATAATCCTATATATATGTATGCAACAGAACATAGAGACCTTCTCAAAGATGTTTTTTCCTAGAAATGACAAATAAATATGATCAGGACTGCATTGAAATGAGGCAGAAAAAATAGACTTAGCTTTGTCTTATGTATCTCTTTGTTACCTGTGAATTTAAGTTTGAGTCAGACATTATCAGTCATTGTCTTTTCAACCTTCTGAAGCACAAGAGGATGAAGTACTCCCTTAAGGAAAATGCAGATGGGAAACTTATTCCACGGGTCCTCATTAGGGCAAGAACCTCAAGGCAATTCCTACATTGGTGCTGTCCCCTGGCATTCATGGAGCAGTGGGTTATGACCAATTAATCCATCTATTGTTTACACTTTTTGTTCTGTTACCAGCCTGCTTACATCTTGTGAGGTTCCCCCTGCAGTGTTTAGGAAAGCATATACACTTTTTTCATGCTCAGAATGACTTTGGCTTAAATAGCACCAAGTACATTATGTAAACTCCTTTTGTTATCTCACAAATCCTCAACATACTCTCCAGCTCTCCCTGTGGAGATTTTATTGTTACAGCTGTGTGCTTCTTAGATTAAATAAACAAGTTCACCTATCATTTTAATTGCAAGTTCATCCTGCAGGTTATTATTTATTCTGAATGGAGAAACCATTCAGACTTGATAAGGCTGAAGCACAAGCTGAGGGCGATCTATTGTAAGTAGTGAAGGAGGGAGCTGGGAGGCAAATTTTCCTGTAATCACTGATTAGACTGTCTTGTACCTTAGTGCATCAGTCTGTGAAATACTAAGTGGAAGCTGACTGGTTATTCCTATGTCTTTTTAAATGTCACTCATGGCTAGCAAAATTCAAGTCTGTAACCTTTTAGCCAGACTCTAGTAATGTCAATATGACTTCTGGTGCTTTTAAAAATCTTGAGGAGAGCTGGTTATTTTCACGGTTGATTGAATTTTGCCACATCACAAATCACTCTCTTGAAAGTGTTTTTGGTCTGTTAAATCATAATGCACACTGCAATGACTAAACAGTAGTACATCCCAGAAAGACAGCTGCAAGCCTACAGCTACGTTTTAAAGGGCAATCCACATCCCCTGTGTTATCACAGTTGATTACAGGAAGACTCATCAATTCGAATTCTGTCTTTAATGTGAACCCATTTGAAATTCTGATTTTGAAGAGGACTCTTTGAGGAAGACGATCTATAAGTTCAGTGTCAAGACTTTCACTGCATATAAAACAGGCTCCTTCATTGGCCTAGAAGTTTAACTGTATTAGAAAGAAATGACAAGTGTGGAACAAAACAGAAAACCTCATGACAATTTTACAATATCTTGTTGTATAATTTCTTAGGGTAAATTTTCAGTCTTTTTCTAAGGAAAATCCCTATCTTGTTCAGTTAGTTGCTAGGGAAATTAACCCTCTTTTAATTATGCTTGCTGTTTCAATAATATGCTCCAGACATATTTAAGCACATGCTTAACTAAAAACCAATGAAAATTTAAACATTTATATTTGTATTTATGTTATGGCTTTTACAGAAAAGAGCAGTAAAAAATGACAGGGTGATCCAAGGCGTGCTCTGCTCTTCACAGGCTACCTCCAGGCTTAACAACTTTTTAGGGAAAACAGATACTTGTGTGTCCTTTAGTGCTATCTGTCAGTGTGGGGCAGCAAGAAGAATCCTGGTGTATTTTGACTAACTGTGTTTCACCATCTCTGTGAAACCACAACAAAACTGAGCTCCCAGGATTGTGCAGTATGTGAACAGCTTTGAATCTCCTTACCCCGTTACCAACAAAACTACAAGCTCTCAGCCACTGCGTTCTCTGAAAACTGTGCTCAACCTCATGCATTTGATGCTTGAACATTGGAGACCCTGGTATCCAATAACAGTACTGTAGTTTATTCAGATACACAGGGCTTCATTTGTGTTTGTCAGGGTTGGCATCCAATGGCCACTGAAGGCTCTCCTCTCTCACTAGAGTGACATCCAGTTCATGTCCATTTAATTTTCCATGCATGCCTGTCAGGAAGGCAGACACTCATGAACTGACACTCTAGTGAAAAACCTCATGTGTTGTAATCTGAAATGCAAATAATACTTATAAATCCTGAGCCACAAAAAAAAAAGTGTAAGAACTGCTTAGGTATACCTATTAATAGTAAACCTGTGACTTTTAGCTAATTAGTTGTTCCTCAAGTAAGATATACTTCCTTTTACACATGAATGCCCTATCAGATATGCGACTTCAGGTATAAAACATGAGACAGAGTAGCATCACTGCAGACCGTGTTTCTCCTTAGAAACACTTTGCCGTCTTCACCAGAGAAAACATGCAAGCTGTTTGGCATCTTCAGTGGCTTCAAAGTAGTTCATGAACCCTCATTCAAAGCCAGAGATGTAATTTGCCTTTTAATCTGAGTGCCATCAGTGGAAAGGAGACATGCAGATGCTCCGGAAGCCAAGTAACCACATGCTCTAGCATGCAAGGCGTAGCTACACTTATCTCACAGTGCAGCTTTAATGAATTCCAGCAGCTTCTACCTGTGTAAGAGAGCAAAGCAGGCAGCACTAGCCCATCACAGTACATCTCCCACCTCCCTTAAAATGTGCGGTAGCTGAATGTCAAGGATTACCACTTTGAGACCAGACATGCACAGAATAATTTAAAGATTTTTCTGAAACACAGGTACATACATACAAGTCAGCATATGAAAAACATAAATGATATATACTGCAAATATTTACTACAAATACATCAATGTAAACTTCTCAGTGTCTTCATAATTTGAAACGAGCAAAAAAATAATGGTTATATGGCTGTTATTTGCTCTATTAATCTGATCTGGGATAGTAAATGTATAAAAAATTGAGCAACATTTATCAGAAAAAAACTCAATTGTTCAGTTGGGAACAGTTATTCAATTGTATTAATAGCCACTGGGTGCTTTTAATGCTCCAAGAAATGCACCATACCTGAAGTTCTGTGTCATTCTTAATTTGACTCTGCCCAAGGGAGGTTGGGGAAGGGGAAACAGACTGAAAAGGATACTTGCATAAATGATCTCATTTGTACACCAGGGCATTGCTTGAAATAGTCATCATGCCATGACAAGTAGATTATATTGATTTTTGGCAATCATCTCTTTGATGAAAGTATTTTGACACTTCGAAGATTCATCATCAGCATAGGCAAGATTTATCTATAGTTTGTTGGTGCCATAAAAGCAATGTTTCAAATTAAAGGCTTAACTTTGTGAATGTGTGTGTTACCATGTGAATTGATTTCTGCTAATTGACCCTGATGAACACAGGAAAAGTTATAAGATCAATAATATTTAGATACTTATCTGCTTACCACAATCTGTGCTGTATTTGAGAAGATACTTCAAAGACATTTTTTTAACTAGCTAGAAAACTGTCAAAGAAGATAAACTATCTTTAAATCAGAAAATAGCTTCTTTCCTGCCATCTTATCAAACACCACCATATAGTCTAGAAATGTGTGCTTGCTGAATTACTAATTGGAAAATTTTTGTGTATTGGATTAGAAGTTATGGCATTTGATTTGGGTAAACATGTTAAACAAAAATTTTCCTTCTAGAAATAAAGCAAAGCATATGGGAGGGAAATATTTAATATTATTTTTGTCAGATGAATTTGAATATAGAGGAGAAAATGACTGAAAGTCAGGTGTTATCCTAAAAAAATTAAGGGAAGTTTAAACAGAACATAGAACTGGGAAGAGGCATCAGCATCATCAGAAATTTAAACACAGAATCTGAAGCCAGTGAATGTTCATGAGACATCTTAAAGGTTAATCAAATATTTGTAGAAAGTTAGTCCATATTTCAGTAATGTTGAACTTCAGATTATATTGTTATTGGTAGTTAACCGGACATGCCAACATGGATTGAAGAGATCGTTGTCTGATCAAAAAGTCAGGCTGCAAAACACTGCTTACACCAAAATGTGTTGGAATGATTCCTCATATGTCCTAGTCCCTCAACTTTGTCCAGGAACTGTCTGATAGTTGACACATGTCCAAACTCTGCTGTGAGTGGTCCTAAAGGCTTAACAGTTTGCCTAAACACAGTTCAGAACTTGGGGCCCCTGGCCATGGTTTATTTGCTGGTATAGACATCACAAACACTGCAGAACACCTTCTAAATTTCAGCTCCAATTCCTGGATTTTAATATCATCTCTATTAAAAAGTTGTTACCACTTTATTAAAATTAAATAAAATCAGAATTGGGGTTTGAAATCCTGGTTATTAGAAATGTTTCCCCCAAGATTCTGTCTAAAAGGTGGTCTAATGTTGTCTCACAATTCACCTTCAGCATTTTATGGTCTTGTTGTCAAGGTAGGTGTTGTACCACTTCGAAACAGGTGTGCTCAGCAGCCTTGATCCCTTTGTGCTATTCTAGGACACATCCTTGCTGCCAGTCAGGACAACAGCTGGTTGAGTACTGTTCCCAATTTCTCAGTCGCGGTATTTTCCAATAAGTCTCTTTGGAGCTGATTTGCTCTGCAGACATGAGGTAGCCAAGATACACACACACAGATCAGGATTGTGAAGTGCATCTCTTAAAACAGAGGCAGAGTCTCTAGTCTCAGGTCTGGAGAGTCCACTCTGATGAGCTCCTAGGAGTTATGTTCAAAGGAGTAATATAATGATTCAGGAAGCTGCCACTGCCAGTTCCTATGTTTTTAACAGAAAAAGAAAAAAAAGGAAAAATATTTTAGATACCATATTGAATTTTTTTTAATTCAGAAATAAAAATACAGACTTAAGTTAGCTCTCTAAATATTGTATTTTATCTGACTTATGTACTAGATTTGACATCAAATTCATAAGAAACTGCAGAAAAGTTCAAATGTCTTGAACATAGCATGTTTAAGCTACCAAATCTACCTAATCAAATTATAAAGAAGGTAAATTCTCCCACGTTTTGTAACTCAACTAGTGCGGAGGATCCTTGGGGAGACAGAGAAGCCCAGCTTCACGAGGAATTCCAGCGCGCGCTAGAAAGCTCTCTCTGAAGGCCTGGGTCCTCATTGACTTTGGACAGCTACCACTTGCCGGGACATGTTTTGTTCCCTTACATTGCTCTGCTCCTTGTTGCCCCGGTTACAAACCCCACCTCTTTCCCCTCCTCTCTCCCTCCAAGTTTGGACGTTGATCCCACCTACCCTTACCATATATGCCCTAAAAACACCTACCCTTTCCAGGGTGGAGATTTGTCCTATCTCCACCCTGGTTCTGGAAGGTTCTGAGGCAGACCCTATATAAGGGGCTGTCTCTAGTCCATAAGGGTTCACTCCCGCAGGACCCCTGGCTGTGCTATGTGCCTTCTTCCTCGCGCCGCCGCCTCGCCTTGCGCCACAGCCCCCTCGGGTCTGGTGCCCCTTGCCGCAGCCCACCAGCTCGCCGCGGTACCTCCTGGGCTCTACCCCGGAGTGGACCTGCCCCTTCCACTCCCGCAGGCTGCGACAAACTAGGTCACAAAATAAATTATTGTCTTTTTCTGTGTTTCTTCAGCTGCTGATATATAATACATAATGCATACACAATGCATTTTCAAACAGTTGCCTGTATTTTTGATCTAGTGTGTATATATGATAGCTAATATGAAATCTTAATGAATTGTTTTTATTGACTAAAAAAAAAATAATTCTCTAGTGTAAAGACCTATTTTCTTCCAGATAAAATTTTCTCTTCAAAGAATGATCTCTTGCTTAACGTGAGAAAACACATACCTTGCAAAGTTGCATTATTTAGTACTCTTCATCTTTCAATATATTATTTAACTTTCAACAACATACCTGAGTACATAATCCAACACAAAAGTAGAAAAGGAAACACCTCCTCCCCTGTCTAAAATTCTAGATGAAGTATACTCATTATTTGAGGCCTTTATTTTAAGAAAAATGAACTGTGAAGGGAAGATTCAGGTATTGAACTTGTTTTGTTGCAAAACAAATCACATAAGAGTAAGACTTCAGTCTTTCATCCAGGCGTATGTTCTGCATGTACATTCCTCTTGTAGATGGTAGGTAAATTAAAATAAAAGTTTAAGAATGTGCCAAAGTATAATACTTACAATATGTTCAAATCAATGTAGATTGATAATCAGTATCAAATCTTTAAAATCCCATTTTCTGTAGAATTTAATACTGCCAATTACTATTTCTGAAAACGGAAAACAACAACTAAAGTAAAAAACCTGAATGCAACTCTAGAATGCATGTTAAATGGAAGAATAGCGCTTAATACATGTGCTTAAAAAGCTGTATTTAGATCAGCGAAAAATAATTATTTTCCACACAGAAACTTTCCTTACAGCATAAGCTAATTCATATAGTTGTCCAAAATATATATACATATAAGTTAATTTTCGAAAATTGTTGTCCGTTTAAATAAGTTAAACAAATTGTTAACTGGTTTAAAAATACAGGAATGTAAGTTATAAGATGATTTGAATTTAAATCAGTAAGTAAATTTTATACTTGAAGTTACATTATTGATTTTCAAGAATGTAAAATACAGAAAACAATAAGTATTTATACCCCTGCAGGAAAAATAACCCAATTACCTCACAAACTCCTGTTATCAATTTAGCAACTAAAACAAACATTTGCTGAAAGCACCATTGCTTGTTGTTATTTTTTTCCCAAGAATATTATTTTAAAGGCAGAAATAACTCAAAAATTAATATTGCCCATCTTACACTCAATTTGATATTTTTAGATAGATTATGCACTTTTCTTATTTTTTTAAAAAATTATTCTAAGGGCAGACATAGGAGGGCTCTGGGGACTTCTGGAATTTTTCTTCTTGTTCCTGTGCTTATTTGAATATTTTTCTCTAACTTACATACCAATCACATACCTTAATTTATTCTGAGAAGAAACTCCTAAATTTTTATTCAAGGCAACTCAATCATAAATAATATAGCAAATATCTCGAACTTTCAAGGCAGGTAATTTATTTCTGTGTTTCTGCTGAGATTGAAACCAGTGGTGAAATGAAAGCTCTAAAATTTCTACAGATGAATGAAGAATCAAAACTAAATCAGAATCTTGTACATGTGCAAAATTCATTCATGTGTAGCAGACCAAACACCATTATTACTCCATTCTGGTACTGATACATTAATGTATTTTCTAAATATAAGTCAAGGGATTAAAGAACCGAATACAGATTTGTTGATTTTAATGTCAGTTTTACCCTCTGAAAAATAAATATATAGAAAATTCTCTCTGTGTGACCAATCACTACATTGTGCAGTAAAGATTTTTCATAGTTTCTGGCAGTTTATAGTATCAGAAATATATCCATGAGCAATGGAAAGTCTCAGCATTAAAATCTCGCACTTCCCTGGATTCAGTGACCTGGTCCCACTAACCACTAAGATTTCTGTTTTCTCATTCATGCCCACGGGATCTAGGATTTTGGGAGTTAAGTCCCATATATTTTTATCTATGTACATGAATATGTACACACTTATATATGTTATCTCTATTACTCCAAATAACACATAGATGTGGGCCCATTCTTTTTATCTTTCTTTGTCTTCCTTTGTCTTACGACTTAGTGACTGTTTTACAAAGCAGAGCTGGTATTTATTTGGGTTCGTTAATAAGAAAAGTTGATTTTCACTGAATAATCATCTCTGTTTTGTTAAGCAGACCCTTAGTTATTATTGTGCATTAACAATTTTTTTAGTACAAAGGTGAAGAAAGAACACTGGTCATTTTACACATAGGTAACAAAATAAACATTCAAATCTAAATATTTTTAATGTAATTTTTATTGAATATTTATGTTATGATAACTATTATGTGCTCAAGTCAGAATTGTTGTCATGCTGAGCCATCTACCAGTCAACCAGAACACCCTGCTCTCCTAAGCTTAGACATTCAACAATTAGATATTCTAAGATAAAGCTGGTTCATACAGAGTCCAGATTTCAGTAATGATATGGGAATGACTTCCTTCCTGCATCAGCATCTTCCTTGCTTTTAGTAGTCTGAAGGAAACTCAGAGCCCACTGAAGTGAAAATGTTGGTAAGCTGATGACTTGGTTTTATTCTATTCTGTTTATTGAACTGTACAGACTGAAGAAGAATAATGCTGGATGCAGCTTTCCTGGAAGATTTGACTATGTCACTTTGCCATGAGTGTAACACTTGATAGTACTAGAAGAACGGATCATTACATGAATGTTGTGTGCCTTCTGCCTTGGATCTAATTAGAATAGTCCCAGCAATGGTTTACACACAGCTGAAAGGGTACTTGTAGTGTGTGCCTCCCTTCTGAGGGAAACTGAAGGTTTTATATGCCAACCAGACCCATCTCACAAGCAAGTCTGCTACCTCCCCTGGTAGGGGCCTGAGAAAGGGATATTACCAGGAGACTCCCCGACTAATTTGACCCTCTGATTATTTCGCGCTGCTGGTTGTGTAGGTCAGCAGAAGGTTGATAAGAGAAGTACTAGGGTGATCAAAAAAGACTCCAAGGCACTGAACCACCTCGTTGAAGTGACAGGAGCACCTCAGGTGCTAACAGATGGTGTTATCAATTCCTGCCATAGCAGGGATTGAATGTCAAAAGGAACAGAAAAAGATGTAATCAATGGCTTAAAGACTGGCACCAGCAGTGGAATTTTGTGGGTTTTTTGACCATAGGGCATTTTATATGGCACCTATGTAGAACGGGAAAAAAGATGCTAGCCCATGAGCTGGCAGGGCTAATTGCTTTAAACTAGATTTGAAAGGGGAAGGGGATGAGACCAGTAGGGAGGAGCCTAGAGGTGGCATGCCTGAGTTAGTGGTAAAATCAGAAGCCCAGCTGTAGTGCATGTACACCAATGCACACAGTCTGGGTACGAAACAGGAGAAGCTGGAGGTCACTGCGCAGCAGGAAAGCTATGACGTAGTTGCCATCATGGAAAGAGGATGGGATGACTGGCATAACTGAAGTGCTGCAATGGATGGTTATAAACTCTTTAAAAGGGACAGTCCAGGAAGACAGGTGGTCAGGTTTCTCTGTACATTAAGAGAGTGTTTTGAATGTATAGAATTGAGGATAGTGACCCATTCCTGTTCAATATCTTTGTTGATGATCTGGATGAGGGGATCAAGTCTTGTCTTAGTAAGTTGATGCCAAGTTGGGGGAGGAGTGATGATGTGCTAGAGGGAAGAAAGGTTCTGCAGAGGAATCTGGTCAGGCTGGACCCATGGACGGAGGTCAACGGGGTGATGCTCAAGACCAAGTGCTGGGTCCTGTCCCTACAAAACCATGCATCACTACAGGCTGGGGCCAGAGAGGCTGGATAGTGGCCCAGGCGGTACTGATTGACAGTGGCTGAACATGANCTCCTAGGCAACCAGTGACAGGAGAAGAGGACATAATATCAAGCTTGGCCAGGGGAAGTTTAGGAAAGACATTAGGAAGAATTTCTTCAGAGAAAAGGTGATTAGATATATTGGATTGGAATGCCCAGGGAGGTGGTGGAGTCACCATCCCTGGAGGTGTTTAAGGAAAGACTGGATGTGCCATGATCTAGTTGACAAAGTGGTATTTGGTCCTAGGTAGGACTCAATGGTCTTAGAAGTCTTTTCCTCTGTACTTGATTCTGTGATTCTAGAAGATCATTATGGGTCTCTGAAATGTCCAGAACATCATCACTTCTCATTAGTTTTATATATATCTGTAATAGTTCTGATAATAATTTTAGAAGTTCCATTCCAACACTTCAAAGTTGTTCACTGCAATAAACTAGTTATCGTTAAAGAAGTCCACATATTCCTGTCACTTTGTCATGCGTAACTGCTTGGGAAAAGATTAATGAAATTATTAAGTGCTCCTTCTGTTTGAAATTATGATTCTCTGCAGTCAGGGCCTGTACCCACTCTTCTTCCTTTCGCACTACTTAAAATGGAAGTATGAAGTTAGTGAGAAATTATAACAGAACCATGTTGACCCACTTAGCAAGGATTGGTAAATATAAAATTTTTATTTATTTTTTTTTTTACTGTTAGCATGAGCACTACTAACATAGTGTTCCAGGAGTGCCATTCTTTTCTCTATTTCCTGAGAGATCCTACTCTTGCAAAACAGTTGCCAAGACCTCACCAATACTGCATATTGCAAATGAGTACCTGTCTGTAGGGACATACCCATTCATTATGCCAGTTCTGTCAAAGCCCAGCCTCTTAGTCGGCTGAGATGTATTCTTTGGTCTCTGCTATGCTTCTTCAGATCTTCAAGGTAGTATTTTGCTGCAGGCAATGTGTATTGGAAAAAAAAAAGAGAATTAAAAAACGTTAATTAGAGAAAAAGACTTCCAGTTTACTTTTGTGAAGTAAAAAAGGGAGAAGAAAAGTTGTATTTTAATAAAAAAAAAAATAAATGGGCAGATCACGGCTTTCTGAAATGCAACAGTTTTTTATACTCCTAGACATTTCATTGATTTGCAGATCTGGTCCAAGCATTCATTCTGTGAAACAAGCCATAATGATGCTAGAAGTACAGCGAACAAGTAGAATATCTAAAAGTGTAGAAGGTGTTTCAAAGGGGACCATTACAGCCTGTCCACCATGTCAAGAGGGAAACTGACTAAATTTGTGATCTGTTTTTCTTTTTTTTTATTTTTATTTTCTTATTTTCACTTTCAAGGAGGACTCAGAACACCTCTCTGAACAACAACAATAACAAGAAGCATTTTACAGTTGTATTATTTTGTTTCTACTTTAATGGCACCTAGATGTGCAAATCAGATTGAGATTCCTTGTAGTTGCTGGGCATATGTATCACTAAAGCAAACCTTGGAGTTATGAAGCACTTAATATCTCAGTAAAAGTTGTGACAGTATTATGCATAAAATACTAGTGAGGGAAGACAAATGGAACAGCAATTGTTATGGGCATGGTTTTCAGCTAAAGTTTTCACTCATCTTAATTCCTTTTTTATGAGTATCAATAAGCAATAATTAAAAAAATCAAAGGTGAAAAGAAAAGCAACTGGCCCCAGTCAAACCAAGGGCCCATCCAGCACAGTGTGCTGTTTCAGAGAATAGCCAGTAACTCATGAATGGGGAAGATTATAAGGAGCAGTAATAGAAATACTTCCCTAAAGTACTCTTCTGGTCTTCAGCAACTCAACTTCCTGATGTGGGGTCACAGTATTAATAGACTGGGGTGGTTTATTATCTCATAAATTTATCGGGTTGCTTTTTTGCCAAACCGTTTGGAAGCAAGTCATTTCACACAGGTGCTATCTATCCTGTATAGTGAAAGGAACTGTTGTCACAAGAAGACTTAAAAAGAGAGTAAAGGCATGTGTGAAGTAGGCAAACGAGTGGGGAAGACTGGCCACAGTCTTTAATGGCATAACAGTTTCCAGGATCAATCAGACTGTGAGGAGGCAGTAGCAAAACAAGCACTTGCATTGACTGACTGCAGAGCTTTCTATGTCTCTATATTCTGCCAACAGGGTTAAACTCAAGGATTTTGTATTGCTTCTTTATTTATATGGCGTTGCTACAAAATGAGGAGGAGGTGTAGGAAGAGTACTGCAGGTCCAGTGACTACTGCTGCTGCCCCTTCTACTTGGGTCACCAATGCTGTTTTTCTTGTAGCTAAAAAAAATTCTTCTAGGTATCAAGGGCAAAAGGGCAAGTGGAAATACCTCCTAGAGTCAGACTCCTTTCTGTTTACACTCTTCATCAAGCAGGAGTGTACATGTGTGGTTTTTTCCACATGCCTGTTTAAAACATGCAGAATGTTTAAAATGGCTACACAATGATTTAGTGCTCGAAGTCAGTCAAGGTAAAAAGACAGTAAGATGGGGATCTTTCCTGACAGCTGTATAAACCACCAGCACTCTCTCTTTTTTCCACTTTACAGCACTATCCATTATTGTCAGAACCATTGTCATAGCTGGGATGTGGCAACGTTTTTCTCCTAAAAGACTTAATTTGTAATCTAAAACATTCCTAATAAGCTTAGTGCACATTCCAAGGGAATGGGAGACAGCAGGCTTAATATTGTGTGGTGGTTTTTGCACACTGCAGGAACAGAAAGCTCTCAGCATGGTTTATGATCAAGGTCAATGAATGCAAGTAAATGCATTAAAGCATTTATGAGGGGCCTGGGTGGATTAGATGCCCTTACTGATCTCTGCATTATACTTTCTTTCCTCTGCAGATAAATAAATAAAGAGGCTTCATTAGAGCCAGATATTTTCACTGTGAGTATTCCTATCAACATCGTCATCATCATGGCTTGGCTTTGCAAATTAAGATTTTGAAGGGGTCTACCCACGTTTGCTACAGGCACGCTGATGGCTTCATACCTTAGTTCTTATATTTCGTAATCTTTGTGTCTGGTTTAGAAAACATACATTTATTGCTTTTGAAAATGTATCTGCAGAATATATATACAATCTTGTACTTCCTGAATCCAGTGACACCTATGCTTTTGATATATATCCAACTGACATACTTTTATCCATTTTCCTTAAATAGACTCATGTGATGGCAGGGGAAAAGGTTTTTGGTTGAGGATTGGTGACTGTGTGTCAGGAGCCGACTCCCCTGACACAATTTCAGGCTATTTCCTTGACTCTTGTCACTGGTCATGACTGTGAAGAGATCAGTGCCTGCCCCTCCTCTTCCCCCCAAGAGGAAGTTGTAACTGCAATGACGACTCCCCTCAGTGTCTTCTTCTCCAGGCTGAACAGACCAAGTGACCTCAGTTGCTCCTCATAAGGCTTCCCTTCTCCATCCTTCACCCCCCTATTGCCCCCCTTCGGATGCTCTCTAATGGCTTAATGTCTTTTTATAGTGTGCTGCCCAAAACCATCCCAATATTTGAGGTGAGGCCGTCCCAGTGCAGAGCAGAGAGGGATAATCCCCTCCCTTGCCTGGCTGGCGATGCTGTGTCTCCCCAGGACATCGTTGAGCCTCCTGGCTCCCAGGGGATAACTCAAATACACTGTTGACTCAAACAGTATTGCTGTCTATATCTCTTATCTGAATATCTGTATGAATCTATAAACACTTCAACTTGTGGTTTTGTGTGATAATTTGATATAGTGACTACCATATTTGCATGTATTTTGCTGTAAGGGAGAATATAGGCTGAGAGAATTGGGATTTTCAGTCTGGAGAAGGGAAGGTTTAAGGGTAACTTAATTTTACATTTCAATACCTGAAGAAAGTTTGCAACAAAGATGGAGAGGGGCTTTTTTATAAGAGCATGTTACTACACGGACAAATGGGAACAATTTCAAATTGAAAGAGAGTAGGTTTAAACTAGATGCTGGGAAAAAAATTCTTTATTGTGAGTGTGGTGAGGCACTGGAAGATGTTGCCAAGAGAAGTCATAGATTCCCCGTCCCTGGAGGTGTCCAATGCTATGTTGGATGGGGTTCTATCAACCTCCTCTAGTGGAAGTTGTCCTTGTCCAGGGCAAGGACATTGGAACTGGATAACTTTCAAGGTCTCTTCCAACCCAAACCATTCTATGAATCTATGATATGAGTCGTTAATTTTTAATCTGAGTTAAACTGGGACTTGCAAAGTTTGAGTATCTATTCCTTCCCCACTCCTAGTTAAAATCCCNAGAGAATTGGGATTTTCAGTCTGGAGAAGGGAAGGTTTAAGGGTAACTTAATTTTACATTTCAATACCTGAAGAAAGTTTGCAACAAAGATGGAGAGGGGCTTTTTTATAAGAGCATGTTACTACACGGACAAATGGGAACAATTTCAAATTGAAAGAGAGTAGGTTTAAACTAGATGCTGGGAAAAAAATTCTTTATTGTGAGTGTGGTGAGGCACTGGAAGATGTTGCCAAGAGAAGTCATAGATTCCCCGTCCCTGGAGGTGTCCAATGCTATGTTGGATGGGGTTCTATCAACCTCCTCTAGTGGAAGTTGTCCTTGTCCAGGGCAAGGACATTGGAACTGGATAACTTTCAAGGTCTCTTCCAACCCAAACCATTCTATGAATCTATGATATGAGTCGTTAATTTTTAATCTGAGTTAAACTGGGACTTGCAAAGTTTGAGTATCTATTCCTTCCCCACTCCTAGTTAAAATCCCAGTTCTTCCCTTGCTAGTCTAATTATTAGCAGATTGCTAATACTAATTGCAGAATAAGCAAAAAAAGGGCTAAGGCTGTTACAGTATGAAAGCTTGCCTGTCAAACATACGCTTTAGTCAACAAAGATTGCTAGGGAAGCCAAACTAAATGCTTGTTTAATATAATGAGTTAGCTGGGAAGAGCACTGTCTGTTAGGAAAGGCACTCTGGCATTTTCTACAGGCCACATCTCCTCCCTGAGAAGCAAATATTACCGAAACTATTGTCAAAACCAGAAGGGGGACAGACAAACTGAACACTCTTCCCCAATAGAGCCAAAACTTTAAGACTGTGGAGAAAAGGGCTGGCTACTTATGAAGAATTTGTGAAAATAGCTAGATCATACAGAAAAAAAATCAGGGAAACAAATGTGCAATTTGAAGTTAGTTTGGCCAATTTTGTTAGGGATAATAAAAAATCCTTCTTTAAATACGTTAATAACAAAAGGAGGGGCAAGGAAAACCTCCATTCTCTGTTGGACGTGCAGGGAAATATAGTTAACAGAGATGAGGAGAAAGCTGAGGTACTTAATACCTACTTTGCCTCAGTTTTTACCAGTAAGACAGGTGGCCCTCAGGACAACTGGCCTCTGGAGCTGGTAGACAGTGATAGGAAGCCAAAT
>VYXB01006848.1:28782-78885 GCA_013397135.1 Pachyramphus minor
CAGGTCCAGAGAAGGGCAACAAGACTGGTGAAGGGACTGGAACACAAGACCTATGGGGAGAGGCTGAGGGAGCTGGGGTTGTTTAGTCTGGAGACAAGGAGGCTTAGAGGTGACCTCATCACTCTCTAGAACTACCTGAAGGGAAGTTATAGACAGGTGGGAATTGGTGTCTTCTCCCAGGCAGTTAGCAATAGGACAAGGGGGCACAGGTTTAAGCTCTGCCAGGGGAAATTTAGGCTGGATATTAGAAAGAGAGAGTGGTCAGGCATTGGAATGGCCTGCCCAGGGAGGTGGTGGGTTCACCATCCCTGGAGGTTTTTAAACTGAGATTGGACACAGCACTGAATGCCATGATCTGGTAAATGGAGTGGAATTGGACCAAGGGTTGGACTTGGTGATCTCTGAGATGTTTTCCAACCCAATCGATTCTATGATTAGTATTCCTCTGGATTACTTTTCTAGAGTTTTCAAGACACTATCTCCAGAGTTGTTTTTGTCTTGACAGTCTTTATTTTATATATTTGCTGTGGAAAAGAAATTGTTATGAACCAAATTGTTGTCATTCAGCAATGACATTTTTTGTTTACCTCAGGTGCAATGCATGTTGTTAAACACACGTAGCAGCCTTAATGCAGTGACCAAAAAAAGAGCATGCATTACAACAGTGTGCAGCAAAAGATGTGTTAATAGACATCAGGTTACATCAAAGGTCCCTAGTCTATAGAAATACAGAATCTGAACTTGAAGATTAAGCCCATTGGAACATCTGTCTCAAGCAGTCACATCTACTTTTGCAATAATGGGTCAATGTCAAGAGTTGAAAGATATTTTTGGGTCTGTTTTTTCTGGGTCTGCTGGAGGCCTGACTTTGTAAGAGATTTTCAAAAGAGTTTGCAGAGACTGCTTGAATAAACAAATAATTATAAATGTGTACCTATATGGGAGCATTTTTACCATATCATTCTTACTGATGCCACCTGTAAACCTGGCTTCATTTTTTATTTTCTCTATAAACTGTGTTTTCCATATGCCCTGTAAGTAGACATTTAACAAGGAGAATCATGTACTGAATTTTTCGATACTTCCTTAAGGTCATGTATAAATGATAAAGGAAAACGTGATAAAGGAAATCCAGATTTGCATCTGCCAATATGAATTTATTTTCTTCTGATGAAATATGTCTTTGACTAACAAAGACATGTATTTTACAATATTCAGAAATATTCAGAATTCTTATTCTGAAAATGCTTTCTGATTTGGATAAAACTTATCAAAATAATGGCATTGTTATGGGACCATTGTAATGAACTGGTATTTTGTTGACTGAACAGTAAAATGAAACTTGTTGAATTCTTCATTTGAAATAATACTTATTTGCTGTTACCCCATTCTTAGAGACATGATTCTACCTGTATCAGTCACAGCTACTGTGAATGTAACAGCTAAGAGCCAAAAAACAACCCTCAGTTAATAATTTTCAGAAATAGTCTCTGTACTGTTTAGCATGTAGAAGAATAAGTATTAATTGTTCACCTTGCATTACAAGTCATCTAAATCACATTGGTTTTTCTTTGGTAGCCTGAAACGTTTACAAACAAGACAACAATAGACAGATGATGTGGGTATTCAGATAAATACTTACTGTGCTAGGATTCAGGTACTTCCATGGTTGTCTAGACTTTCACAAATAAAGAGTAACATGACTCAACAAATCAAATAATTTTACTCTAAGATTTGTTATTGTTCAGAGAAATCTTGACAGATTTATTTTTAATCCATGGGACTTGAGACGTAGAAAGTAAGGAGATCTCTACTAATTTATTTGACAACAGAGAAAAGAATGGACACTAATGCCGAAGTTCAAATGAGAAGACAAGGTCATCTCAGCTCCTAAGCTCACAAGTGCATGCAGGCTTTCCTTTGAATCTATCTTACATATCCTCTTTCCATGACTCAGTTCTATGCAAAAATTAGGTTGTGGAGGCTAAAACGAAGCTCCAGTGTGGCTTGGCAAGCTCACCACCCGGGGTGCATGGCTGATTCAGTTCCATGTCCTGCAGCTTGCACTGAGGAAGTTTATCTACTTCAACTATATAATTAGAGTGCACATGAAGAAAACCTTGTGTGGAGGTATATTTGCCTCGCATGACTTCTCATATGACTTTTGTTTTGTTGTCAGCATACCTAGCAAAGGGAAATTAATTTGCTTTTTCCTCTCCAGCATAATTTTGGAAGTTACCAGAAATGCAAAATCATGTCTGCCTAGGGGAAGAAGGTAAGGGAGGACTTTCAGACTTTAACCAAGAATACGGCCCTTACTGTAAGGATTCTGTTCCATGGTCTTTCCCATGCTTCCTTTACCTCTGTCAAACAACTTGTGATCAAGAATTTTCCAACAGGAGATGATCCACAGGACACTCCACACTGAGGGTGTAAAGAAAAATAACAAAGCTAAATAAATGTAGTCATAGGTCACTCTGTTCATACACCTTCTAAGATAACTTTAGACAATGCATTTAGAACAATTAATACAGCCCAGAAAAAATTTTGTAGGACTTTTTAGTGAATTCAAGCCTGGTCCTGAGACACTTGAGATTTTGCTGTCAACAGAACTGTCAAATGAGATAAGTTTTTGAATGCATAGGAAAAAAACCCATTTCTCGGTTACTTGTTTGCACCGGTATGTTGTGAACCGAGTTAAACAAGAGAAACCAACATTATTGTGGAGATTTAATTTATTTGTAATTTACTATTTAATTTTGCTACATTTTTCAAGCAGGAGTTTATCTTTTTGCCTCTGAAATTTTTCCCAGATGCCTAAGTGCAAAGGATTAAAAAAAAAAAGTGCTGGTGTGCACCAACTTGCACCAACTACTTTGTTGACAGAAGTTTTTTGACAGTAACCTTTAGAGAAGAACTGTGAGAAGTACGAGAGGTGTCCCTACCCACAGCTGGGGGGTTGGAACTGGATGATCTTTAAGGTCCTTTCCAACTCAAACCTTTCTATGATTCAGTCTATTATAGTGTTAGGATTTCGTATGTCACTGCAGCTGGATCTGAAAAAAACCTTGTGGCTACAGAAATTGTAATTAAACAAAATGAAAACTCTGAACATAGTATGTGATTTTTTAGTATTGTTTAACATAAAGACCACTGATATGTTTGACCATCCCTTTTAAGCAGGCCAGAAATAAGCAAACACCATCAGGACTTGCTGACCCCATACTTTACCAGGTCCTACCTGAAAAAGAGAGCACAGTGTGTCAAATATTTTCAAAGCAAAATAAATAAGGAAAACAAGGATAAGGAGGAGATTGTTAAAGCCTTAAAACTAAGAAAGCAAGGCTAAAGTCCTAGTTCTACTACTAACCGAAAGCCAGCCAACATTATTCCAGTTTACAAAAAGAGTGTGAGGGAAGACCCTTAGAGTCTAAACTCAGTACATAAAAAAATCCTGGTGATGAGGCTGAAGGGTGACCTCGTTGCTTTCTGTGGCTTCCTGAGGAGAAGATAAGGAAAGCAATAGGCTGATCTCTTCTCCCTGGGATCCAGTGATGGGATACGAAGAAACAGCTCAAACCAGTACTAACGAAAGTTCAAACTTGACATTGGGAAGCATTTCTTTACCCAAAAGGTGGTCAAGCACTGGAATAGGCTTCCTAGAGAGGTGGTCAGTATTTGTCAGTGTTTAAGTGGCATTTGGTCAATGCCTTTAATAACATGCCTTAACTTTTGGTGAGCCGTGAACTGGTCATGCAGCTGTAACAGATGATTGTTTTAAGTTCTTTTAAACTGAAATATTCTAGTCTAGTCTAATCTAGTCTATTTCATTCCATTCTATTCTATTTATATCCAAGAAGAGGGGTTTTTTTTCCCAATGAGAATATGATTTTTGCCCAGTTACAGACAGCCAGTTTAATAAAGCATTGCTGGTATTTTTAATTTCTATGAATAATTTACCAACAGTGCTCTTCAGGCATCGTGCACTTCTTACCAGCATACTTATCATGTTTGTACTTTGCCTTTAAAGAATCCAAAGAGTCTCCACTTTATAAACTTCTTGCTTTACTCTTTCTTTTAGCTCTGGTTGTGGATAATATTTTATGTTTTGGATGGCAATCCACTGTGGATCACGTGTGTTGCTTTTGTCATATTCCTGCAATTCCTTTTGACTTACACAGGTGTTTTATTAAATATTCCTGTGGTTATTCTCACATTAGTGGTATATAAATATAAGTTCACTGATGAAAAGTAGTGAACTTCAGAGAGGACTCATTTAACACATATGTGCAAGAATAACTTCGTGTATTTAATTTGGACTCTACAGATATCTAAGTGCTTAAAAGTAACATTAAGTGAAAAAATTTTCTCCATAATTTAATATCACAGATAAAATATTCTTTAAATATTCTTCACCAGGGTCAAAAAGTTCACATCCCATGCCCTTTCAGGAACTTCAGAATGACTTTCAATCACATTTGTTGCAATGGCTTTTATGCAGATTAAGAATTATTGTAATGCAGTGTCCCCCATAATGTCCCCACTGTATATATAAAAAATACCCACTGTAATCTGTTCTTAGTCAGATTTCAGAGTAGAGAGAATCCTTTAATCACACTTCAATTACCACCAAACTCCACCTACAATGCTTCAAGCAGAACAATATTCAGTCTATAACTTTTAGATGCATTTGTCTTGCCTGTCTAGTGTGCAAAGTTTGGTATCTCTCCTAGGGACTATGATCTATAATTATTTTGGTTGGAGTTAGAACTGCTGCTAAGCAAGAAAAAGACTTTCACCACAATTTTTGTTTTGCTTTGCTCTCATTTAATTCCTAAAACATAAATCTTAATTGTACAGAGACTGATAGCTCAAAATACGTAATTCTATAAACTGGGAAAGTCTATGCATATTGAGGATGTGGAACCCTGGATGTTTATATACAGTTGTCCCAGATATATCAAAAGTCCAGAGAATGAAAAGCTTTACATCTTCTCATCTTTCGTAACAAGGCTGCAACTGGTGCATTTTTGTGAGGGGAACCTAGCTGAACTCAGGGTCTGCCTGGATACACTTTTTCCTTTGGTAAAGATGTCACATTTTCTCATTTCAAAAATACATTTCTATTATAAGTATTCCTCAGGAATGACTTTAACCACCTAATAAATATCAAGCCATCTCATAATTGACATTATTTGTAGCTATATATTCTTTATGCTGTTGGAGACCAGGCAGGTATTAGGCCTGAAAAAGCAGGTGCAGCTCTGAAAAGAGGCATAGCAAGACGCCTCTGAGATAAACCTGGAATTCAGTAAACAACCTTGGGCATTCTGTGAGGATGGAAGAGAAGGCTGCTAATATGCTGCAGTTACACCACGGAAGAACACCTTGCAGTGAGCACCTGAAGTCCAAGATGAAAAAGAAGGGGAAAGGACTGTTAATGCAAGCTTTGCCCTGAGATAAAATATGGACTTGCACTTAGGAGTATTAGAGTGTGGTGTCATGATATTAAAGGGTTGGGGGAGTGTGCATAAGCATGAAAGAAGTTTTAAGAGTGTGTTAATTAATTCCCTGCATGTTCCCTGCCCTGTAGGTTAAAAAATCCCTGGACGTGGTGTGATAAATTTGATTAATGTAAACAACACATGCCAGAACTGGCTATTCAGCCATTTCTTCTGCTGCTATCCACCTCTCTTTTCCCCTTGTTGCATGTGGAAGACAAAGAGGACTGAAGAATAAAGACCTCAACTGCGTGATACGGTCGAGCTGTCTCTTATTTACCACCAAGCCCGTAGACAGCTAGGGACCGAAAAATGCTAGTCAGTGAGCTGTGTCAGGGAGGTGGACATTGGCACTATGCCACCTTTAGAACAAATTAAAATTTGCCATCTTTTGACCAAGAACTTGGGTGAAATGTGTCATCTTCTCTTTGATATACAGTAGGTGAAATGTGCATAAAATCAGCAGCCAGAGACCTTATTAAGCCTATAACTTCTTTGAACTTATTCTTATTGCTGGGCTTGTAGCCACAGTGGGCTTTTAAGATTTTGAGTTGCAACAAACTAACACATGAGGTTCCCAGTAAAAATAAACAAGTTGGGTTTCGCCTAGAGGCAGGAGCTTTTCAAATCTTGCTTTATCATCCTTCTGTTGGTATTTTTATCTGACCAGGGATGACACACCTGTGCAAGGCTTTTCTTTTTATTCCCTCTTATATTTCAAAGCTTTTTTCCTGTCTCAAACCTGACACTGACAATCCTTTTGTGTTTTCCTTGATGCGTCAGAGGCTTAATGTCCTGCACAGTAGCTGAACCTTTAGAAATTTCTTCTGTACCTCTGCAGAGACTGCTTCAGTAAGGGCCACGGAGCTGTCACCGTGAAAAGTGAGAGACCCCTGTGGTTAAACATTTTCTAGTTTTTGTTTCTGAAAGTGACAGGAGAATGGGTAAATGGATTTCTTTCAACAATGACATTGCCTTACAGATGTACATGGTCTTCATGGGGTCATGCAATGAGATGAAGCTGTCTTGGGAAGTTGGCTAATTCCCCTCATTTTAGTACAGGTAATTTGTTTGATGAAGGACATGGTAGTTAACAACCTGAAAAAAATCAATTGTTGACAAGCCTATTAATTTTAAATACTTAAACATCTCATAGAAGCATGTAATTTAAACACAATTAAACATTTATTGAGTGTCAAATATCAATGAATGATGGATAGAGCATTCACTAATTGAGTAGAAATTTTGGGGCTATTGTGCTAACCACAGTGAATTGGAAATACAAATAAAATGGGGATTTTTTTGAGGCATTTTAAAGCCAATTTTCCATACAGCTTGCTGTGAGCTAAATAGTCTTATTTTCTAATTAATTTGGGGCCTGGTCCTCCAAATATTGTTATGAAAATCTCCTGACTGTAATTATTACAGTAATTAATGGGATTATTCAAAAAGATATGTACTCCCTGCAACCGTAAAGCTTTGCAAGTTATGGACATTCATCCTGAAAAATAATGATGATCTTATTTTATAGGACTTCCTCTTTCCTTCAGTCTGAGTCCTTTGATCCTAGAAAATTTCTCGCCTCTAAGAAAGATTGCCTGGATTTTTTCTTCCTTACATGATATTGAGATGTTTCTTTGGTTATTTTGGAGAAGTCTGATTTGTATAAACTTAGTTGTTGGTGATTTCACATCATTGGTCATTTATAATACTTTCACATGGTTTTTTAGAGGGATTGCTGTTTAGTGTTATACCCTATAATCTTAAAACACGTTATGGTTACAAATTTACGTCATACATAACAGATATAGGGAGATTTTTTGGTAATAGTACAAAAAAGTCTCCTTTTCTGTGTGTTTTCACTTGTCACCCTGCTAACACATAATACGGTTTCCTGAGAAACTTAACACTGGTTGTGTAAGATGAGGGCAGTCCGCAATCTGGAAAGAAAGGATATTTTAATGGTTTTTGTATGTAGATCAAATTAATTTTAAGTTATCTAACCTTATGGTTAATCTTCCCCAACTAGAAAAAATGGAGATGTTGTAAGGAGGTGGTGGGTGTACAAAAAATACACACGCGAAAAAATAATTTTTTGCAATTAAGAACTGGGATATGAGAATTTTTCCATCTCAGTACTGACAGGAGATTTCTACCACGTAGCAGCCCTACTGGAAGCATTAAGATGCAGCTATATAATTTTCCTGATGCTTTTCATATGAAAGTTACCCACAGGAATTTGCCCTACCTATGACAACTTCTGTGCGTGGAGAGTTTGCCATATCAGGGCCTCAATGCTAATAAGGACTACTTTGTCATCTTTGATTATAGCTTACAATTTTGAATGAGGAGAATAGCTGCTTCATTTATCTGTTATGTACTGTGCTTGTTAAACCCTTGTGCTGCTTTGAACAGTCAGTAGATAGTTAATAGGTGAATGGCACAACAGTAAGCAATTAAAATTTTTACAGTGTCTTATCTAAAGGAGAAGCTAAGATAAGAAGATAAGAATCACTCTTATTTCTCATGGTGGGCAAATCAAATGGAAACCTTAAATCTTGGGTAAAATCTGATGTAATAGATCTCTGCTTAGAAATTATTTCCTGTCCATTTTTGTCTTTCTCTCTAAGCAAATTTAAGAACAGTTTCTAAAATCTTTTCCTCCACCTTTATTCTGTACACTGATTCCGCAAATTGGAAGGATTTGGAGGATTTGGCATCTGAATTCTGCACCCAGTGCCTTCAGAAATACTGATGGATAACTATTAGAAATTAATGGCTGAAGAATTATTTAATCACTTCTGCAAGCTGGTAACACAACTGGTAAGAGCGAAGTGTTATTTTTTTTACCAGATTCACAGACTGAGTCATGTAGATTGATATTGTGGCTGTTGAAAACCTGCACAGTAACAAGCATCAGTAGAGACAAATGACATTTTCTGAGACTGATTTGAACACTGAGCAGCAATCAACATTCTGCATGTAAGGACTGCAAATAACTGTCTTCTTCAGAGAAACCAGTGAACACTGAAGGATTTGACAGACAGGTATCTGTATGCATTCAGAGGCACACAGGGCTGTCAGAAGGGGAAAGACAAGATTTTGACAGCTTTGGTGAGTGTCTCGTACTGATTGCAGCTGATGTGTTTGGCCCCTAAGATGCATTTCATGCTTTGTCTGAGCAGCTTGACAAACCTACAACATTGCAGAGATCTTCTTGTTATTTTATTGTCATTTGAAAATTGCTGTCATACATTTGGGATCCAGCACATGTGTTGTAAAGCAGCTGAAGTGTGAACTCATGTAAGGAGAGCTGGTGAAGCAGACCTTCTCTTTTCTGTCCACCATAAAATATTGTTGAGAATTTTTCAAAGTGTATGCAGCTGGCAACACAAAGAAGGTTGAATGGTTCGATCAGTTGATGTAGTTTCTTGTTGATCAACTGGTGCATTACTACAGAACCTCTCACTTTACATATAACTAGTAAGTTGGCAAAGTTTTACTCAAACTGTTGTCTAGGATGTTTCAGACTGAGGAGGAATTAAATACCTAACCCATGCTTATGTCCCTGGTCTGAAAAATAATAGTAAAGGAAATGTTAGGCCAAAGTTTTGAGAAGTAACTCTTTGGTATTTACTAACATGACTGCACTCACTTTTCTTGAGCAATGACACTGGCAGGCCATTGCAGTTTGACTTTTCCCGCGCAAAACCTATCACATGCAAATGATACTGCCAGGAAAGTGCATCTGCAATCTTATGTGTTAACAAAGTGGGACTGGCTTGTGATGCCTTAGATCAAGAGCCAAAAAAAGACTCACCAGGCAAATTTAGCATAGAGATAACATAGAGAGCAGTCCTTTAATTTGAAGGCCTTCAACCACGGGAGTATAGAGTGGTACACACGCAAGTGTCTAGGGGTTCCACAATTTATGGTATTGTCCATACAATCCCAGAATTATCTGCCCCCGAGATTCTCCCTCTGCCACACCCCTCAGAATTGAGTTGGGGACCTCAAAACCCCCATCCTCCCTCATCTTCCTCTTCTTCATGGAACGTACAGTCCTTTGGAACTCCTCCAAGGTTAACCACTTTAAAGTTTCTTTGTCTATGGTGGATCTTGTTGTTCAACCTGGGGTGCAAATGTTCTTAAACAGAATGAAGGCCTGCCTTGAGAGAGGTATAAACAAGCTAAAGAATTTAGAAAACTCCAAATGAATGAGGGAGAAAGGGTTTAGTGTGTGCTAACTAATGTTCTAAAGTGAGACAAATTATACAGTTACATTAAAATCTACCTAATTACTTCTAAAATTTACAAAAAGCTAAAAATCCTAAAAATCCAGAGGCATCACTTGATATCCTTTCAAAACATAATCCAGAGTGACACTTGATTAAGATAAGTTCTTATGTCTTGAGGGTTCCTTTTTTTGTGGTTTTATGTATTTCCAATGGCAAGAAGCTTTTAGTAGCACAGCTTCGAAAACACTTAGATTCAAGGGGATTTTATCAGAAGCTGCACTCAGGCAGTGAAGCCATTACAATAATGTCTGCCTCCTCCATTTAAAAAATAAAAGGGGAAAAAAAAAAAGAAAAAAAAGGTTTTCAGGGACAAATCAGATGAAAAAAGGCAAAAAAACCTAATAAATTTTATTTTTTCTTTCACATTGGGAGTAGGAAATAGAGCAGACACTTTGTATAGCTAAAGGCAGATAAAACATAAGAGAAAAAGACCAGGACAGCAGAAGAGTGAAATGAATTCTTTATACCCCTGTTTCATCTTGGAAGACCTTGACTTCTGCTCCAGAACCCTTCTTTCTTTTCTTGCTTTTTGTTTTCTGTTTTTTTTGTGCAAATGTATTGGCGTTTCAAATAGTTTCAAACTGAATTGATATAAAACCCACAATAGAATGTCACCAAAATTTGCAGTAAAAAATCATGCAAATTTGGTAAGATTTTAAGGAAGCTCAAAACCCAAATAGCTGAGCTAGAAGCTCTAATAGGTAGTCTCTGATTAAAGCTGCATTAACGTTACAGAATTAGAAGATGATTAGTGCAACGCCAGTTTTTGAAAAGCTTCCAGATGTCATGATAATGACAGACTATTTGTATGAAACACATTGCTGGACAATCTTCTGGAAAAAACCCCTATTATTCATATGAATAATGGTAGACATTAAGGAAGAGTTAAGCAGATTTTGTTTTGAAAACCTACTGTAATTCTTTGAAGAAGATTGTTAAGCACACGTACAAGAGATGTGCATGACAAGTTGATAAGCTCTGCTTGGATTTCTGAAAGTTGTTTGACAAGGTCCCTTCTTGACGGGTCTTAGAGCAATTCAGTTGTTGTGGCATAAAGGGGAAGGCCATCACATTTTTAAATTACTGACTCAGAAGATGGAAAGCAGAGAGTTGGAATAAATGGTCAGTATTCTCAAGGGGGTAAGGTTGGCAGTAAAGCCTCACAGTATATGCACTGGGTCAACTTTTTCCCTAAATGGTCAGGGAAAAGGGATGAATGGGAAGGGGACAAAGTTTACTGTCAACAGTAATGAAGTAAATACGAAGGCTGACAGTGAAGATCTGTGCAGGGAATGGGTAATAAAATGGCAAATTGTGTTCCAAATGACATACAGAGGAGGAGAACTGGTGTGTAGGGAATTATTAGGAAAAAAACAGGCAGATCATTGTCACATGAGTTTACAAAGCTGTAGCACATCTGTGCCTTGAAAACTTTCCGTGGTATTTGTTGTCTCTTCTAAGAAGTGGTAAAATAAATTAAAATAATTATACAAAGAATCTTCAGAGGACCCAAAAGTGTAGAATTGCTTCAGTAAGGGACGTGATAAGAATTGAGTAAGGATCTTCCTTTGAAAGAGGACGAAAAAGCATAACGAAGGTTATTTTAAAACAAATACATCAAATCATAAGTGGAATGGTGGCTAACATAGATGCATTATGATTTGGGAGTTTCTTTTGCTTATTTTTTCTTCAAGAACCTGCCAAAATCAGATGATTTTATCGCGCACTAGATCTAAAACAGGAAGAGGTTGTTCTCCACAGAGTACATAGTTAATCTGTGGAGATGCACATGTTTGGCTCAGGGGAAAACTGGAAAAGTTGTCAAAGAGAAATTAGTACTTCATTATTAATAGAGGGACAGCCTGTTTATTCATAAATGAATAAACAGGCTAACACCCTAACACCCTAAAACTGCAACATTTTAGGGTGTTAGGAGAACTGATTCATGATTGTTCTCTTCTCTAGACAACTATTGGCTACAGCTGGACACAACATCCTGGACTAGAGTGGTATATGTTGCTCTCAAATTTCTTAGATTCCTTGATTCTGGAGAGTAACTGAACAATACAGTCTCAAATACAATAGGGAGGGCAATTTATTTACTCTCTTTTGGAAATATTTTGTGACAGGATATCTAAGATATTCAAGAAAGTCATACTTGAGGAATTCTTCCCTTTTTGCTTATTATACCATTTAAAAATAGAGGAACCAGTAAAACAATGGACATTGTGGCAAAATTCCCTTTGAAATTTGGGAAGAGAAGTAGTACAAGACCTAGATGAAGCCTTTAAAAGACCTTAATGGAGTTTATCATGTAAACAGAAAAAAAAAAAAGAAAAAAAAGAGAAAACATTTAGGGGAGCTTAGAGGACAAGAAGCTTCCCAGCTGCGAGGTAGCCAGGAAAGGACAGCAGTAGCAGCGCAGCTTGCTTCCATGCTGTCTATTCAATTTCCTAAAGACATGGTGCTATGTAATTTGCAATTTATCTACCTAAAAATTATAAATGGAACACATTAGACATCCACTGGGACTGCTGAGAGAGGAGTCTGGCCCAGTCATCATAGTTATCCGCCCAAACAGTAGCTGTCATACAAGATTAGATTACTTGTCAGAAAGGTCTGATGAATGACCATCTGACTATATCTCCATATTTGCATCTTACCCAGAGCACTGCTTACCTATGCATAAATACTAGAAGCAGACTATTCACTTATATGAAATAGGTATGAATGGAATCACTATCATATAATTACATGTTAAAAAAAATAAATATTGTTTTAAATTTGAAATAACTTGTTGTTTGGTCACATGCAAAAATAGCTTCTTAACATTTGGATTACTCAGCTACCACTTCCAAATTTATAGTTAGTCCTGCCTGGAAAATAATTTATAATTCCTCTTCTTTTTTTTAAAAGAAAAGCTTTCTGATATTTAAAATTTATTGACAGAAATATTTGGAGATCTTCCTCAAAACACGAGAAAAAAATTTCTGTTATTATTTTAATAATAAATATTAAAATGAAAGTGGGCTGAGTGGCATTTTTATCTCTAAAAATTTTCACTGCTGTGTTTTTGAACATCACTGCTTACTGCTTATTTCCTGTGAACAAGCATCCATTCAGTAAGTGCCAACTCTTCTATAACAGAATAAGAATTCATAGTGCAGAAAAATGTGAACAAGATAGGAAGGACATGGCCCAGTTTTGCTAAAATCAGCATACCTGTCAAATATATATGTGTATGTGTGTTTGCCTCTGTGTGTGTTGGCATCTGATTTCAAGAAAATTAAAGGGAAACTTATGTTTTCCTGATTCTGAACAACATTAAGAGTAAGACTTATAGCTTGTGGGTATTACAGAACCATTTTCTTGGGATATAGTGGATCCTGCAACATAATTAAGCTTCTCACGTTTGTTTTATGGAAATGGCTTTTGTATGAACAAATTGAAGAATTATGTGTTATCTGATCTCTTTGTACATCCAGGTTCCTCACCTGAGTGTACAGACATTTGGCCACAGACACCAATATCTCCTCTGCCAGACTCATGGATTTAATACAAATTTGCATGCAGCTTTGCGATACAGCAGAAAGACATTTGCTTTGTGATTGAATCTACTCATATATGTCTCTTGAATGATTAAGGAGGTCACACAGTCGACTGTGTGGTGTGAATGCCTAGGGAGGGTATTAAAAGAGAAAGCCTGTTTGTAGAGATATCTTCATCCCTTTTTAAAGGGATGGGAATGGTTGTGACTTACAACACTTTTGCTGCAACTCAGATGAGGAGATCTCTGTGCCTGTCATGGTGTAACATCTCATTCTTTGAATACCAGACTTCGGGAAGGGTTTTACCCAATACCTCTGGAGGATGGCACTTCAAAGCATAAGATCTCCTTGTCCAGGGAAGTTCTGATGCCATGAAAATGACTCAGAAAAAAAAACAGACAAATTGAACTTTTCCACAGAAAGGAACTATTCTGGCTTGACTTGTCAGAAAACAGGACTGAACAACACATAAAAAATGCAGTCTCAATAGTTGGCAGACCCTTGACTGAACATGTCCCCCAGGGACTCCGTGTATAAAATTGACACCAGAGTGTGTGGTGGGGTGGTGGAAAGCCCTGACAGGACATCTCAAATGCCAGCTTTCAGGACTGCAGACTGCTTTCTCCCTCCTGCAAAACCAGTCATCTGAAAGAAACACTTCAGCTAGAGATGGAGGCTTCTGGCGCTCTTGACTTTAGGAGCTTAGATTCCCTGGAGAGCCCAGCTGCGAGCTCATCTGCATGGCCAGGCTTCTTTTCAGCCCTAAGGACCCAAAGGCTGAGATGGCAGAAAGCAGGCAGGCATCTTGTGGAAGTTTGTTGAAAATGAAGTGACTCTGTGAAACCTTCTGGGTTCAGTGTTTATATATTTTTTCAGTGAAAACTTGGAAATTTCTTGACCAGCTTTTCCTGGAGGCTGTAATTTGAGTGAATTAGACATATCCTATGAGAAACGACAACAGATCATGGGGCTGAAATGGGGAAACAAAAACTACTGATGGGAGAACAGCTGAACAAAAAATTCAAATAATGTTTTTCATTTTTTTCTTTTCTTTTTTTTAATGGTGTAGTTTATGTTCTCATTTGTATTTTCAGACATGTAACTCTAAATCATAGCTTGTGATTGCAAGGCAGAGGAGCAACATGAGTGATATTATAGATTACAGCTCATTTTGTGATTTTTTTTTTGTTCAGGCAAGATTTTGGGCTGGATAATACACATTTACAGAATGTCATTTACTGTTTATATTTTTTTTAAAAAAAGGATTAGACGAAAATGTATTTCCAAAACAATATCCAATTGCAATTAGGCATTTATATATAGAGGTAGAAGCATGAGTATGAAGAGCATAGTGGAAATCATTGTTAGGGGGCTGCTTGGAGAACCAGCCGTATAATGCCTTTGGGGATTTATGGCAGAATTTTCTTTTAAAACATGGGCCTGCGTGCTTTGATATCAGATGGCCTGAATACTTACTTTCTCTACAACATGGCGGAAGTTACAGATACTCAGAAAAAAAAAAGAGAAAAAAAAAAAGAGAACTCTAGGTATCTAGGCAGACACCTCTATTTGGAAATTAGTGGTTAGGTAAGTTGTCTACTTAAAAGCTCAAGTTTTAAATCCGTGCACACTAATTACATCAATTTTGAAGGAGAAATGACTTTAAACTGTCTTCCTTGGAAAAGATTTAGGCTAGTTGATAGAGTAATTACCATAAAATGGCTAATCTATTGCAGGTGTGCATACACTTTAGCATATTTAGTTTATTCAGCAGAGTTCATCCAGCTTATAAGAACTGTTGGCTCAGAGCTTGCAGGCTCCAGCTCTAACATTGGTTAACAGCATGTGTTTTATTTCAAGCTTTCTTGGCAGCAAGCAGGTAAAAGCAAAACTTCAAAATAATTTTCCTTTGTTGGGAGAACCCCCTAAAGGAAATGGTGCTGTCTGTCTGACACAGTTACAGTCAGCCAGCAGTCTAGTGTCTCAGCAAGTAGTACTGCAGTCACTCAGTAATTTATGTGCTTCATGCCTTGAGGGCTATAAAATAATCTCTATGATATACAGCAACAGGTGAGTTGTTAAACAAAAGGATTGAATGCATGTAGTGGTTTGTATGGATTGTGTGTCATCTATGCAGTACCTATGCAACAGGAAATGTAGACAAGCGGTTCCCATAAGGAGAGGTTTGGAATTTTCCCCCCTAAAATCTACATTATCTGTGTTTAGAACACATATTGCTGTACAGAATCTGAACTGGTTTAAAACAGGGTTAAGTTCCAACCAATAGTATGTAAGTAAAGTGTTATCTGAGTTACATTTCTAGGTGTCATTTGACCTACATATTGTAACATATTTCAGAGCTGAAAGAAAATGGCCTGACTGTTAAAGGCATTATGGCAGGTAGAGTAACCAACCCAAGTTCCACCACAACACCATGAAATGGTGGCATGGCCATCGTGACAGAAATTCCTAGAAATGTTGAACATGCTGTGGGGCTGGGCACACTTGGATATCAGCAGAGCAGACTGATGAGGAAGGATGAGGAGACTGCCTTTCTTCTCTGCAATATGTAGCTCTGATCCATTTCACAATCTCTATATAAAGGCCAGCCAAACTTAGCCTAGCCTCCAGAGAAGCTGAATGCCAGCAGGTACCAAGCAGGTACTTGGTCTCCATTTCCCATGATTTAGATATAGATGACATTAGGAAAGGCACGAGCCCAGTTGATCAGTACACACCCTGATCTTGGCTCTTATGCACAACACGATTCATATGCATAATATGCATTGAAATCAAGCTACAGCTAAAAAAGTGTATGGAAATATGACGGATGAAAAGTCCAGCGTGCTAAAACCAGCATTTACCTTGGTAGTGAAATATAATCTGGGTTGACCAGTGCTGTCTTCAGCAGCCTCTGATGGTCAGGCTCCCACAAGAGCTCAATTTACTCTGAAGCTGCTCTTTTCTGAGCAGAGCCTTCAAGAAGGGAAAACAGCAGCAGCGCTGTTTCCTCAGTACAGAATTCATTAGGGGGATGACCTTAAACAACCACAAAAATAAAAAACCACACTGCTTTTTATGTGTCAGAATTCTCCTCTGATAGTGAAAAGTTTTGCTCTACTGCATTGTACTGCATTCTGAACCATTATAAAGGGCTTATTTGTAGTTGTCAGTGTCATTTGTGCAGTGATGGTCTCCTCTGAAAATTCATAACTACATAAGTGTTTCTCTAGGTTAATTTTTACAAAACATAGTTTTGAAAAATGTAGTCTCAACTACATTAAAAAAATATGTAAGTATTTTTAGTTGACTAATAATGCCACACAAATATTACATACAGGATAGAGTCTGAACTGCACAAAACATTTTGAGAATATTCATACTAAAAGCAAAACACTCATAAAGAGGTATATAGAACTTTTTAACCTAGGTGCTTCATAGAGTGTCTCTGTGTGTATGATGTTTGCCCATGTGTTCCTATTTCTCCTCATTATTTTCCCCTGATTTGATGCTCGCACTTCTCCCATGGCTTCTACTGAATTCATGAATAGACATTGAAGTTACAAAATATTTTCTCTTGTTCATTCCAGACTAGCCAAAAGACATAAGAATTCATGTCTGACTGACAGTTTGTTCTCATTTGCTTCACCCCATGCCTAAAGCTCTATCTAGAGGCCAGAGACTCTCACTTCTTGTTGTAGAAGTCTTCTCACTTACTCATTGTAGAAGTTTACAGAGAAGTACACCCATCCACCTGTAGTTGGTTGCTGGTAGAGACATCCAGCTTTACTCCAAAGTGATGTCAGAAGATGAATAGGTACATTAGGGGAACATTCTCCTGCATTTAATTAACTTTACTTGAAGCCACAGTAAAGTGCTGAATGAGTGTGATCTTAACACCTCTGGCATGCAAGAAGGCTTGTTCTTAGTTAACCTAGTTATCTTCACATGGTGGCAGGTGCTCAGGCAGACCAACTGTAATCTGGCATTGATTGAGGCCTAGCTGAGATACACATTCTTGATATTTTTTAGCTAATGACCTGCTTGTAAAATAAGAGACATCTTTTGATTCTCCTTACTTGTGAATTTTTAGAAGTGAAATTTGCAACTTTAAAAATCAAAAATAAAAGATTTTTAGAAGAGGGTTATAAAATATCCGGTTCCTTACCATCATCTTCCTTGTGAAAACAAAATGCTTAGGAACTTTGAAAATCTATCCACTTAGTTACCTAAATATAAGCAGCCGAAGTTTTTCATTCTTATTAAGAAAGAGAAAGATCCACTTATATTCACCAGTTGATGTTATAGATAGACTTGGCTTGAATGGTCTCTCATACTTATTTGACAGGGAATATTTTCATTTTAACTGAGTTGTATTGATGATTTACTTTCTTGTTAATAAGATCACAGAAAAGAAATATGTGTAATAAGTTAATAAGAACAAGTTTTCTAGATTTTGGCTGCTGTTTTAGTTAAGTCTGCTGAGATGGAAAATCAGGAAATAAAAAGAAGTTGGCTATATTTTTGGCAGATTAATAACATCTGCATCTTGTTCAGCAATGACAATGACAATAACAATAGATATGAGACACTTGAAAAGTTCTTCCAGTTTGAAAATACCAAATTAAAACTTTTAGATGTTTCCAAAAGGAAGGTACTTTTAATCCCTTTGGGTTTTTTTCCCACGGAACTTTTTGTGAAATATAACAAATGTTAACCTTTTGCATTATTTCCCGTGACAGCTTGAACTACCCTCCATGAACGTCAGTTACACAGAACAGTTTCATAAATGTTACCTATCTAATGAACTTCTGGGTCCAGAAACACTCAGATTTTAACGAAAGTGTATGAAATTGTCATTGGAGATCAGGTTTTTAGAGGGGAAATACATTTGGGATGAGTGTGTAATGAAACAAATTATAACAGAAGCAATAAAAAGAAAGCTGAACAGTGGCAGGTTAGAATGTGAGAAGCAGAAAGACTGTCAGATGCGGGAGCTGAGACTTGTTTTGAAACAGGAAGACTAAGAAAAAAAGTGTCTTCTGGCAAAGCTTGTTACTATGAGTGAACCTGCCAAGCAGGTTAAACTGCTTTGCAGAGCTGAAAGATTTGCACTGAGCACTTGAACTGTCTTCTAACAACCACATAAGAAAGAGCATGACTTTGAAGAAAAATCTGTACCTAGAGTTAATAATATAGAGTCTTTAGTGTTACTGAACTGGATTTTTTCTTTTGATAATTAATATTATGACAATTTTGTCTCAAAAATTAATATTATGATAAATCAACACTGCTCTCACTGTTCCATGAAGCTGTGAGAAGATTGTTTATTATGATGTAATTTAAAATGCTCTGTTAATGCCCTAGGTTTCGATAGGAGTAATGGTAATGTTCAGCATCTTCATGTACTCTTCTACAAAAATATTCCACATATTTTATGGCTATATAGCATATATAGCCATATATGTGATAACATCATCTTTACGAGGCACAGAAATCACCACTGATGTCATCTCTATTGAAATGGTGAAGTGTAGTAAGAGGGAACCCAGTACCTGATTTTGAGAGATTTTGTGCTACTTTATGATTTTTTTTAAAAATCTCTACAAGGGCAACAGTTTGTAAGAAGCTGCCTGAAGAGCTCAGAGTATACTGGTTTTATACAGCCTTGTCTGATTTCAAAATTTTTCTGATTAAATAAATTGTGCCTCCTTTCTGAAGCAAGGAAGACCTTGCTAAGACCCACCTAAGGATGATATAAAAGCATGTGATGAGCATGTCATGCCATGCAATCTACAGAAACTGTGTTTGGATTTGGAGAAAAAAGTGGGGAGAAAATAGTGAATAGCAACCGTGTCACTGTTTCCTTTACACACTACAAATAGTTTCATTGAAAGAAACTTTCAAAAGCTGACAGTGACACTGTAGTAGCCACTGACAATTTCATCAGTGTTTCCTGATGAAGATGCTGAAGAGCATTTCTCATTTATTTCTTTCAGGGCAGGAAGGAAGATATTGGCTCCGTGACAGAGAGGACCATATTACAGTGATTCTTTTGGGGTTTTTTATTTTTGGGGGGTTTTTTATTTGTTTGTTTGGTTTAGTTTTTGTTTTGGTTTTTGTTTGTTTGGTGTTTGTTTGTTTTTTAAATCCGCAAGGCATATATTCAGTCTAGATGAACACAACATTTTGGGGACTCATGGGGAAATTCAAACTCCAATCAGAGCCAGGACATAATGCTGTGGCATAACCTCACTGCTGTCTTCTCCTAAATGTCTTGGGTGGCATCCTGAGGCAAGAGATCAAAGTAATCAGGAACCATGTCCTTGTCTGCCAAGGACTATGGAAGGAATTGGACCATTTTTGTGCACTGACACTAAATGTAAAGAGATGGATTTGAAAAACAGTGTGATAATTTTCAGCCTAAAGTCAGCAAACCCAGTAGCAGAGGCGGAGCAAGTAAAAACGTTCTGAGCAGGAGGTGCAGAACTTCTGGCTGAACAAACTCTGTAGGAACCCACAATTAGCCTTAATTTCTGAAAATGTGAGACACGATTTGTCTCCTCATAGTTTCATTTTTCCAAGTCTGGATCAGTAATAATGGATCTTGCCTCCTTTGAAGAATACTTTGACAGTTGTACTATGTGGGTGCCATGTATTATGTAAAGTACAAATAAGACTTTTTCATGAATGATCCCTTATATAAGAGGAAGAATTCTCTAGTTTAGCTTATAATGAAACAGATTCCTGTACAAGGAAACAGTGCTAGTTAGAACTAATGCCAAAGTTTATTGACTTCATCTTCAAACATTCCCAGGAACAGTGTTATTTTTGGGGTAGAAGAATTCTAAAGTATTTTCTACTCTCTGTTGTTGTTTTTGTAATTGACATTGTGTCATTCTCTCTTCTGCTTAGCCTCCAACATTCTTTACTTCAGGTTACCTGAAGTGTATGAGTGTAAGAAGTCCTTTTTGACCTTGGACATATTTTCACTTTCTGTGAAATGCAAATTGCTACTTTCAATCCCAGAGGGAAATATGCTTTTATAAGTACCTTTTGTAGGCCTCAATTCTTCATTTGGCATATCATCTAGAAAATATCATATAAAATGTTTTTTGCTAAATGTGGAGCATCTGCAGCTTTGAAACAAGGGGTGGATGTGTGGGTTACAAAATAAAGACCACTTACCAATGATATGCAAATTGCAAATTGTTCATAGGTTCCTTTGAATTTTGGTAAAACACTTGAGTATTGTCTGAAGCCTCTTCAAATGTATTCAAATGCTTTCGACCTATAACGACAATATTGTGATTATTTTACATGGATTGTGGATAGTAGGCTACTCCACGGGTAATCTAAATGTAGTAAGGAATCAAGGCAAATGAAGTGTGGTTCTTAATCACCAGAGGCTCTTCAGGATATTTTTGAGACAATACTGCTTTTTTTTCTATATATATTAGGGCAGCATCTCATAGAAAATCTGTGAAAAATATATCCCCATTATGTGCTCAAGCTCCTATTTGCATGATGTATGGCAAGAATATGAATACAGCATCATATTGAAGGTGAATATCCCTGTTTGCACAGCTTATTAAATGGATCTGAGCTGATGCAAACACTTAGGAACCAACTGTCTTACAACTATTTCATCCTATCGTGACGTTGGCCTAGAAAAATCTATTGTTACTTCAAAAAGTCAAAGTTTAACACTCTTAACCTGTGTCTCATCTGTTCAAGTGTTCTTATATTCTTTGTTTTCTGCTTTAACTCACAGGTATTTTCCTCTTTTCGTGCTGTCTTTGTTTTGTGCACAAATTGTTTTGAGAAAGTTATGTCCTTCTGCTGGCAGTTGTGCTTTGAAATGTTTCAATAGCTATTCAGTTATCCAGCAGTGCACAGACCATCAAAATCTTGTGAATTAAATAATGGATAGAAAGACTAAATGAATGGACAAAGAGCAGAAATAGAATTTGAAACAGAGGTCAGATATTAAACGAAACAGGTCTAGAGGACGTAGATGGATTGTGTGGATGTCTTTACAAATATGTGCATAGTACTATTTCTGCCTTTTTCCCCTTTAAAGCAACTTGCTATTGAAGAAAGTTGCCTTTAATTCAGTTTTTTCTGCTACACTAGGGACAGGGGGAGACATTCTTAAAATACTCAGCAAAATGCACAACCACTCCAGGTGCATTACCCACGGCATGCTTGCTTTGACTTCATCACTATTGAAGGGAAAAAATTTTTATTTTCCAACTGTAATTTTACAAGAAAGCTAATTGGTTTTGCCCTATAAGGAAAAGAAGATATCAGATGATTTCTTTCCCTGCAGAAAAAATTAAAGTTAGTTATAAATCTGATATTGTCACTCAGCAGAAGATAAAACTAAATCTGTCATCTTGGATGACTGTTTTCCTGTCACACATGAAAGCAAATGAGAGAGACAAAGAGCTGTCTGTTTGCTCAGCAGTAGTCCATTTGAGAAGACAAAAGAAGAATTCAGCTTCAGTAAAGGTATGTCAAAGAGTACTGCCAGGAGGCATTTTCAAGAATCTCAAATGAAAGAAAAGGGAGACCCCAAACTGATGTAGGCAACATTGCCATAATCACAATTAGTACAGTTGAATCGTACACTAGAGAAATGTACCTTCAGGCCTCAGTTGCTCAAAAGGTCTGAGTTATAAGAAAGGTTCTGTACTGGAAACAAATGTATGGCTTATCAAAATTTCAGTATCTGTGTTACAGCCAGGGCCCTCCATTCATTGCATTTTCAATTTTTGCTACTCTAAAATTAGGATTTCTTCTAGTATTAACCCTAACTGAGCAATCCAGCTGCAGATCAAATATATATAGCAGTGTGCCACCTCCCACAGTCTGCTTTAGTTTTGACTCAGATATGTCAATGAACAGGAATGTCTTTATTTTATGGTTAATACATGGTCTACTAACCATGGAAACACCTTCAGCAAAAATTAATTCTTCTTTTTATACTAAACAGGATTTTATTAGAATATACCTCTGAGGTTTAAACGCAGAAAAGTGCAAAATTTTTTTATTGTTTCCATAAAAGGTAAATATTTGGGGAATTAATGTATTTTATTAAATCTGATTTTTTTAAAAGCATAAACAAAATAGGTAATACCATGCAACAGAGTAGTCTGTGCTTGTCCGGGAAATCATTCTGCCTTGCTTTTATGATTTGTTTGAAGAGATTGTGTAGAGCAATATGTAGAGCTTGCAAGAGAATGGAAGCCTCATCTAGGGGGAAACTGCCCTGTGGAAAGATTTTGAAAACCTGTCTCAGCCTGAGCAATTCTGAAGGCAAAGGAAAAAAAATGCCCCCACAAAATGTTTTTGAATGTGGGAATATAGTTGCCTTTAATGAAGTTACTTACAACTCCTGTAGATGTCTAAGAATCAGAGAAATTTTGAAGGTTGACAGTTGAAAATAAGTTGTGGAAAATGTGTATTCAGAGAATGTGTATATGCATGGAAGGACTGAATATACGTTTATACTGTAAAATTATTTCCATGTGTGGAAAACCTTTGTTTTCCTTAGGGAAACAAATATATTTTTATACAAGATAATAGAAATCAAAGGTGAAAAATACTTCATTAGATAGTTTTCTCAATGCCTTTCCAGTGAGATGCTTCAGAAAGCTGTTTGAGTGTTCTGAATGACTGCCAGAAATTTCATATCCATGTTAACAGTGTTTTTCCTTAAAAATTCAATTTTGAATGATTTATAGCACTCTAAACAGTAGTGTCTTTCTGTGAAATAGTAAGTTTCTTTAATCTTCTTGGGTGATGACAATTACTAGCCTTTCAACTTTGTGCCTTATGTCATCACACAAGCTTTGAAATTAAGTTTGCCCCAAAAGCACTACCAGAATTGCTTTATTTTATTTTTTCATACATTTCTAAGGCAGTCATCACTAACGTCTTCATGCAAAAACAAATCCAACACAAGAATACTCTTAAAATGGTAGTAGAGCTCAGTAACCTTCTCTGTACATGACAGTGTCTTCATAAAAAAATGTCATGTATTGAATGGAGTCCAGAGACTTCAATGCTTGTTAAGAAAATGTTATGTTGGAAGATAGAAATTATACTGTGTTTTGAAAAAGATAAAATAAATGTGAGATAAGAAAGATTAGGCCTGTATTGAGGCTCCTTGATCTACTTATCGAGTGGCAAGAATATGTCTACTCCACTGCTACATCATTAAGAATTATGGATATTTTGAATTATTGAAAATAATCACCTGTGGAAAGAGGGTACTGAACTGGGAAGGCTCCTGACATACTGTAGAAGAATCTGAGATTTGCTGCCTGATGACTGATAGGGACTTGAAGGTTTCTTTTTACCTCCACAATAAGATGGATTTGGTTTTCCTCCTGAGATCCTCAGCCTGTGTTGCCTAAACAGAGGCCTGAAGGATAAATGGCATCTTGGTTTCTTCTGTTCTCATCCTGGAATATAGCTCAGATTTATTTTTACTGGGGAATAAAACGCAGATAATTTTTGGGACATGCTGCAGATACATGTGTAACATATGGAAGACCACCATAGAAGTACAGTCCAGTGTCCTTTCTAGTTTTGACTTCTGTGACTCTTATTTTCTGCTGAAATAAACCCAAACATATATATCTACAAGCAGAAAAAAAGATATAGTGTCTGCAATATTCTCAAAAAAATAATTTGGTCAAAGTTACTATAAATTTATAAATTACATAGGAAAACTTTGTTCCTGCCAGTGCTATCACCGTTGTCAATGTCAATCAGATGTATGTACACACAAAGTCACTGGAACTTACCCAGCATGAGTCAAAATGAAATCAGAACTGAAACTGCAAGCTAATTAAAGTATGGGTAGTAACTGAGGCTAGTTTTTTGTGGCTTCTCTGTTTGCTCATTCAAATTCAAGCTTTTGTTCTTCAACAGTAGACAAAAGACTGAATAGCTGATATAGGTTTCTGAAAACCCTTTTGTACTGTAAAAAGTATCAATTATGTGCAATAAAGAGCCACATAAGTCTTTTCAGATGTCTGCAGTTCCATGAGAAACAAAAACGGTTTTCAAGTGTTTTCCCTTTCCCTCCTCTGTAAAGGTGTTTCAGTAATGGCTCTCATCATGTACCCCCATTCTGCAGGCATCTATGGTGGGCAGTTAGCTAGTCACTGTGCAATCCAAAAATAATTCAAAAAGTCACCTCTGACAGTCTTCATAAATTATTAATAAAAGAAGAGGCATCAAGTAACATTTCCCTTGTTGTATGCGCATCTTAATACCCCATCAACCAACCAATCAAAAAACAAACCAAAAAAAACCCCCTAAAAAAACCTACAAACACTTCACAAAACCCCCCAACAGAACACAACTACTCAGTTTACAAGGCAAATTCAAAATTGTGTAATATTATCTCACTTGTGTCTGAAGGGCTTTTTATTTCCGCTCATGACATCCTCATCACAGTGTGTTATTGTTATTTCTTCTTTGGGAGTCTGAACACGTTGTAGCCAAAGACATTCAGCAAAATCAGTGTATGTGCTATAATGTGGGTATTGTGATACAATTCCTACTCTAAGTAGGATACAAAATCTATCTTTGTTTCCATTTTATATTTCTTTTACTATAGAGGTTAAAGATTTATTCTATAAGGGATTGTTTGGTTTTTGGTTATTTCTCCCCCAGAACTGTAGCTTAATGTGTTATTTGTGAAGCATGTAGGTTGTCAATGAATTCAAGTAGGTTGTCTACAGACATGATCAGGTTCAACCCTAAGATACCAGCTTGGATACCAGAAGGATTTCAGACTTATTACCTCTGTGCTGTGCCCAAGATAGCAAGTCCTTTTGAAATGTGGTATGCACCTCTTCTATTTTAATCAGTACATCTGAGATTAGCTAAGAGAACTCCAACAGCTTCAGCACATCATTTATGAACCTTCTACTATGTTTCAGCTAACAGTGTTCAGGTTCTTTAAACAGGAAATCAGTTCCTTTCACATAGCCTATGATAAAGTTGAGTTATAATTCTGATATTCTCAGACCTTGTATCCTCATTCACACGTGAGGAAAGTGCATGTTGCCATTGCAACATACTGATGTACAATTTCACCAAGTCTGCAGATTTGCAGATGACTCCAAGCTGAGTGGTTCTGTTGACACACCTGGAGAACAGGACTGTCCAGAGGGACCTGGACAAGCTTGAGAAGTGGCCTATGGGAAATTTATAAGGTTTAACAAAACCAAGTGCAAGGAGCTGCATCTGGGTCAGGGTAATCCCTGGTGTCAGCACAGGCAGCGGGATGAACAGATTGAGAACAGCCCTGCTGAGAAGGACTTGGGGAACTGGTGGGTGAGAGGCTGGACTTGAGACATCAATGTGCACTCACAGCCCAGAAAGCCAAGTGTGTCCTGGGCTGCATCCAAAGCAGTGTGGGCAGCAGGTGAGGGAGGGGAGTCTGCCCCTCTGCTCTGCTCTGGTGAGACCCCACCTGCAGTGCTGCATCCAACTTTAGGGTCCAGAGGAGGCCACCAATTTACTTGAGAAAGGGCCGAGATAATTGGAATTATTCAGCCTGGAGAACAGAAGGCTTTGGGGTGACCTAACTGTGGCCTTCTAGTACCTGAAGTCAGTCCACAAGAAAAATGAAGAAACTATTTACAGAGGCATGTAGTGACAGGACAAGAAGGAATGGCTTCAAACTGAGAGGAGGTTTAGATTAGATATTAGAAAAAAATTATTTACTGTGAGGGTGGTGAGATCCTGGAATTGGTTGCCCACAGGAGCTGTGGCTGCCTCATCCCTGGAAGTGTTCAAGGACAAACTGGGTGGAGCTCTGAGCAATAAATTCTATCGAAAGTTGTCCCCACCCACAACAAGGATGTTGAAATCAGATCTTTCAGTCCCTTCCAATCCAGGCCATTCTATGATTCTGTGAATCTATGGCTGAACTGTAAGGCACAGAGAAAGGTGGGAGCCAGTCCCAAGGTCCTCTCCTGGCACATATCAACTTATCTGGTGCAACCTCTTCTGACTTCAGCAACATTATTCTAAATTCATACTAATAAAAAAGAAAAAAATAGTTCCTCAGACTCCTGGAAAGACAAAAGTCCTTCTCAAAATAGATTTTGAGGGAGTACAGAATTACTATATACTAAGGCACAAGCAATTTCATAGTTTAATTACTCTGCTTATGATATACTCTGCCACATGATATAACACAATGATACAATTCATGTCAGGATTAAATGCTTAGTTTGATAGAGAAGGGGTTTTTATTGGAATTACTTTGGATCCAAACATTTTCCTTGTAGAGTTAAAAGGCGGGAGATAAACAAAGGCTGACTGCTTTACCTCAGTCCAAAATGAAATTAGTTTATCTCATAGAGTAAACAGAATCTAATTTGAAGCTCATTTCTTTGCTTCATGTTGAAACCCAGTAAACTGGCTATATGGCCTGAGTAATTTTATTTTGTGTTATTAAACTGAAACTATTATAGTCAGCTAGTAGTCACTCAGCAATAGAGATATTCCTCCATGCCCTTATGTTTGGATTTAGCTTTTCTGACCTTTATAGGCTATATAATAGAGAGAGAAAGCTTGAGAGACATATCTTATTGTGTCAGACAATATATACAGTAAAGACAAGCTGCAAAGAGCCATGGTTTCATAGTATAAATCTCTTTTACCTCAGCCAGGTTGGAAGTGCTCCGTAATTCGCAGGAACAACCTTTAATTTACTGTTTTCCCCGGATACCACTGAGGGCTGGTAGGAGGGAAAAAACTCATTACAAAGAGCATCTTTTCTCTATTGGAGAACAAAGGATGCCAAGGATTGGTTATCACTTCTTGATTGCTTATCATCTTGAAAACTGTGCTTGAATCTCCCTCTAAATAACAGTTTAAGGATATGCTAGCCATTTCTTTAATTTTGTAGTAGAAAGAAAACAAAATCTGAGACGTGATTAAATTATTTTAAACTGCTAGGGCTTGTTTTAATATTGGTAGGCTCAGATGATATACTTACTCCCTGACAAAATAAAATGCTTCATTCTGCTCAGGTTCTGAGGTCCCCCTATAAGCTACAAA
This sequence comes from Pachyramphus minor, assembly GCA_013397135.1. Classification (NCBI taxonomy): domain Eukaryota; kingdom Metazoa; phylum Chordata; class Aves; order Passeriformes; family Tyrannidae; genus Pachyramphus; species Pachyramphus minor. The sequence goes on from VYXB01006848.1 coordinate 56,227, forward strand.
TAAAATTTTGCAGGATAAAAGATAATTTGCAAGGTTTTGTCACAGATCTTAGGAATTTTGTTTGTTTTCTTTGTTTGTACATTGAAAGGTTGCCTATATTTCTCAGATGGAAAGAAGGAAAGGAAAGTGCAAAAATATCAAATACAGAGAAAATGAGAGAAATAGAAATAGCTGAGGTTTTTCTATGTCAAATTAAAATGTTATTCATGTTATGTTTACTTGGTCTTCTGCTTTGGCAGATTTTTTGCTTTCAGTGCACTGGTGCATTTTACATCTTTTGGTAGACGGAGGTATGGTTGTCAGTGCCAAACTCCCATGCTTTTCAATACAATTAGGTTGTGAATATCAGTAATGTTTATGATTACTTCAGTTACTGTAGGTTCCATAGGTTCTATTGAAAGAAATACACGACCACAAGAGAGCAATTTGCACAGTGTGAAGAAAGACAGCAGCAGCTGGAGTCATACTGCTTAGAACCATGACTTCTGATTTCCCAGAGACCCACTGACAGCACTGTTGCCTAAAATGGTTTGGGAGAAAAAAACTCCAGCCAAATTAGGTAGAGGTAAGAAAAGGAATAAAAGGTTTTAATGAGCTTCTAAGTTTCTGGCAAATACTAAGTTCCGCACGCTCGCCCAATCATGGATGTTACAGTTTTATAATGATTTCTACCCAGTCCCATTAGTCCACGATTAAGTTCTGCCCCTGGCACGCTTCCTCGGGGATGTGGGTCTGGGGTCTTTCTGGGACCCTCTCTTCCTCATCTCCATCTTCCTCGGAGCACATGTTGTGCTTGGAGGTTCTCCAAAGCTCTGGGCTTGAAGGCTGCTGTGTCTATGTCCATATCTTCTTACGCAGATTTTGGGGTGTTCTGTTCAGTTCTACCTTGAAAATAAGACTAAACACATTATTGGAATTCAGGGGAATTGATAGGGGAAATGGGCAACGGAGTTTAGTGTGTGCAAACTGCTATGCCAAAGGGTAAAAGCCTGTATTCTACCACACAAAGCTCTATATTTGCTATATAACTACTTTTACAATCTATAAAGTTAAAAAACCCCAAACTTTAAGGCATCAGCACTGTGAACTTCTCTGAATAGAAAGTCATGTCTCAGTTCTTAAGAAGAAAGGATTTTCCTAAACAAATGCTTACCATGGTGTTTCAGCAGCATTTTGGGAGTTCCCAGAGTGTTGTAGATAACATACACTTGAAGAAAACATCAAATAGTGTACCTATGATCCCTAAGTCATCTGAAAAGGACATTAGAATTAGACTGGAGTGTACGGAACAGAGAGAGGTGAAATAGCCAACAATATCCAAAACAGTCTTGCTCTGATATTCTTCTCACATGAAAGAAGTGTAACCTCAAAATCATTGTATTTTTTCTGTTATTAAGTGAGTTTCCTTTCTATTAAAAAGTATAGAGACAATTCACTGAGCACTTTAGAAGATAAAGACTTTAAAAAATTACTTGAATCTGAAGATTTCAAACTTTTGAAATTCCTCTCCTTTAAGTTAGGAATGTGTTAAGATTTCACTAGTACTGTACAAACATGGTTCACAGTTAGCTGAGTTAATGAAGCTCTTGTTTAATACACAGTTGGTGATATTTCTTTCCCAATAGTTGACAATTCCATTTTTTGTGTTTTAATATATGTAATTTATTATTTGAATTATTTGTTAATTTTGAAGTATTGTAAATTTGAATTATTGTTTCAATAAAATTTAATTTCAGTCTATTTGAATAATATTTAATTGACTTCTAATATCCAGTCTTTCAATTACTGCTTATATTGGAAGGAGCTGTTAGACCACCACCCTGCTTCTTATTTCTTCTTTCTTTGCGAAAAATTCTATTAATGTGACCTTACTACAACTTTTAATACTACTGTCATTATAACTGTCACTAGATGTAATGGCAGGGGATTTAAGTCCAATTTCACTTTGTGTTTGATACTTCAAAGACTCATAAGGTAACTTGCTTTTTCTATAATTGTATGAAAATGGAGAACTCCACATGGTATGAACAGTAGTTTGAGGTTGTCGCACATATTTTAACTGATAAATGGGTACTGAGGCAATGTTTTCCAAATTAGGGTGCTTTTCATAAACAGAAAGTACAAAGTATTTAATTACCAAAGAAGATTCTTTCACAATTACTTGTGGTGTGGCAAGCGCTACCACTGTTTACCTGGTTTTGAATGACATGAGTAACATGTCCAGGCCTCACAGAAATATTGTCTGACTTGCGCGGTACTTTTTTCCATCTGACTAAAAAATTCAGGATCAGATACTGCATCACACAACCTCATCTTTGTTTCTCTTCAAAGGACTTGAAAGTGATAACAGGTTTTGTTGAGTCATGCTGGGAAAAGCTGCTGCCTATAGTCATCACAGAATCATAGAATCACTTCAGTCAGAAAAGCCCCTTAAGATCGTCAAGTCCCACCTTTAAGCCAGCACTGACAAGTCCACCAGCAAACCATGTCTCTCAGCACCACATTTATGGGTCTTTTAAATACTCCCAGGGACACTGACTCAAATGCTCCCCTGGGCAGCCTGTTCTAGTGCCTGACAATCCTTTTGGTGAAGAAATTTTTCCCAGTAGTCAATCTAATCCTTCACTGTTGTTCAGGCAGGTCAAAAACACACCCTCTTTATTGCTGTCAGTGGCATAGGGAGTCAAAAGAGTCATTCAAACCACACTGCTGTCCTGAGGAAGTGTGGAGATGGCTGCTAAATGACATGTGCTAGCTCTTTGAGCTGCCTGTGCCTTTTATACCTCTCGGTGCTAGGACATAAAGCTCTTTAAGCACATTACTGTTTTTCTGATGTTTTTCTGTTGAGGTCAATGTTGTCTAAGCCAGTGTCTGAACAGTGTATTTCATTTCCCCAGGACACACAGGTTGGTAGTCAGGCATCGAGTTCTGGTGGAGACAGGAGAGGGGGCTGCTTTGAATGAATGTGGTAGAGAGAAGATTTGCATTTCTCTGGCAAGTGTCAGCTTTAAGAAGATGTGTATCAGCATGAGTGTGCTGGTCTCTATTGGCACGACGACACAATGTCATCCTCTTTTGTATCACTGACATCTTGTTAGTAGTAATATATTTATGTAAGTGGATAAAATTAGAGCTGTCATCAGTAGCAATTTGGGATTGTCTAGATTTTAATTTTTAAGATCTTTTAAATGTATGTCATGCAGTATTTTATTCCTCCTACATATGACATTAAAAGTAATGAATAAAATTTTATTATCAGTAATATGATGCTATGTTGTTCTGTCATAAATTGCTATGTTGTTGCAATACTGAGGATTGGTTTAAAAAGTAAAATATTATTACTACATTTTAAAATCATAGTAAGTGTATCTATACAAATAAATAGCTTTTCTTAATGAGAAAGCATTTTATGCACCAGTCACAATTCTTGTTTACTTCTATCATAATGGAGTCCTTCATTTTTTTAATAATAGGGACCAAGAGATTCCAGAGGTTATTACCTTCCATTAAAAGCTGAATATACGAGTGGAGAATATGAATAAATGAAGGTTTTTAAGTTTTTAAGCTGAGAGAGATTTCTAGGTAGGAAAATTCAAAATCTATACATTCATCAATGTCTTAATGTTTCTCTCACATTCTGGATTCTATAATATTGACAAATTTCTGTGTGGTAGGCAGACATATGTTAGCTGTGACATTTAAGATATGGCCTCATATTCACTGTACATGTGATGTCAGATGCAGATCCATCAGAGCTTCTTTGGGCATCCATCCCAGGGGAAAATACACACGGCTGGATGCAGTACAGTATCACAGCTGCTCTCCTGTCCTGAGTCCCTGGGTACCATACTCATCTGGCTGATGGATCTGTGGTCCTTTGAGTCACTTTCTCTACTCTGTTGGGTCCTAGTAGAGACAGAGGCTGCCCTGCTGTGAAAAGAATACAAGGACCAAAGATGCTGCTGCAATTCAAATGCGAGATGGAAACAACTAGGTAAGATCCATGCATATTAAGTGAGCTTTGACACATATGAATCTATTGTAAGGAAAAGAATGCAAGTCTTTACAATCCCCATACAGTTCCTTAGCTAGAAGTGGGTTTTTTTGGTTGTTCACTTACTGTGGGTTTGATGCAAGCAGATATTTTGAAAAATATGCAAGCATATCTGACTCTCCAACTAATTGCCATGTAGATTATGCCGAAATTTTTCATGGAACATCTAGTCAAATGAACACTATTACATTCACTGTATGTTTCTTCTGTTAATAAAAATGTCTATTTTTATCTAATGATACATGGTGCTCGTGCCCTATGTTGTTGTTGGTTTTAGAGGCTTCAACAGAAAATAAACTTTAAAAATTTAAATTTAGATCCCTATAGAAAGCTCACTATTACCCTAGGAGATCTGACATGAGAGCTTGTGGTGTAAAGTATGATCCTCAAGACAAAAGATTTAGTTTGTTCCTGATTTTCTCTTAAAGTCTAACTTGACTCAATTGGAAGATTGTATTATATTAGAGATAACTCATGGAAAAGTTTCAGAACTCTTACAGTAACTTCATGATATCTGCAGAAATAAGAGCACTTTAGTTTATAGCACTGCGTGTTCTTTTTTTTAATATGCATTTCCATTCACATGTTTCTGATCTATGGCTTTTCAGACCGCATTTCCATGGTGGAAAATACATGTCAAACTATTAAAGACTTTGTTTTGTTGATTGATTTTTTCAGTGTGTTCTTAATCCTGCTCAAACACACTGATAATTGAACTGTACACCTGCCCCTTCCAGAGTGGTAGAGCCTCTCTCCAGTTCTGCAAATGATAGATATGTAAAACCTACTACAATATAGATTTTAATTGCAAACCCCACCTTTTGTAGGTTTTTAGTTTAGGTTTAATGAGAAGGTGACTCAGAATCTCTGCTGTCACCTGAATTCCAACACTTGTATGAAATAGGTTGGTGGCCTCATGATATGCTAGCCCTGAGCAGTGCCATGCACGGCTACGATCCCCCAGCTGGCCTAAACATGCTTGCTTTGGGACTGATTGCCCTGTTTTTTAATGAATTACTAAGGCTTCTCTATGTTAAGCTCCGTTACACTCTTAAGAATACACCTTTAGAGTCGTCTAAACACACTGTTACTACTCCAACTAGATTCAGGTGGAAACTTTCAGAGAGTAATAGTCCCAGACTAGCCACTGCAAAGAAAATTAACTCTACCCCAGCAACAACCAGTACAGAGGCAAGCTTATTTGTGGAAGTCTGAAGTAAAATATGAAAAAATCTGACAATGTTAGCAGCCTTGATGTCAGGAACACCCGAAACACTAAGAAAGCAGGGATAGAGGATTGCATCAGAACACCACAAAATGCAGCTGAAATTATTTAACTCGCTTTTGGTTACATAAAACTGACTTGTATACTGCAGTCTGGATTTTTTGTTTTCTCTTAATTTAATAGGCATTCCACCATTAAACTAAGCATACAAAAGTCAGTGTTTCACATATTTTTCACTTCTGTGGAGGGGCAGTGAAATCTTTGTTGAGAAGTCATCCTGGGCTTGCTTTATAAAACAGGTTCTGATGTAATGAGTGAAGTTTAAATGCAATAAAACCTGTTTCCTTATGTTAAAGAGACATGACATAACTATGCAAGCAAATATTTTAAAATAACTGAGAACATTTACACCACACTAAGTAATGTGGAAAGTCATTGAGATTTAGAATATGGAGATTGCAAATAGTTTATTTTTATATAAACAATACAGTCCTGTTCTAACAAAAAATGCAGTTAGATTGCAACATTGCTAATGCAATTGAGACAGTTAAAAGAAATACCTATTTAAACTTGACATTAGATATAAAAATCACTGCATTATTTGAAAGTCTAATGTTATCCTCTATAGTTTTTTTGTATGTACGAATGCTAATGTTAACTTATATTCAACAAGATGGCATTGAGAGCCTCACAAATATGCCAGCTCATTTAATTATGGTTTTAAAAAAACACTGTCCAAAATCTCTAGTAGATTTTTAAATTTTATTTCTGTGATAAAAGCCATAAAAAAGACAAACATAAAAAAGCCATCTAGAAGAACCTTACTGCCCCTGTTGCCTGCAGTGTAAATTTTTTCCATGTTGAAAAGAAGATACTTTCTTCCATGTTGAAAAGAAGTGAGCTTTTCTGTAGTCTGAACTCATCAGAGATTAACCATGGCTTTTGTCATATTTCTTGGCTATGCGTAGTTGTTAAGAAAGTGGATATAGAGTACTTTTCCTTGTTATAAAATTCACATAGACCGAGGTCAAGCAAAAATTTGAAACATATTTTGGTATAGTTCACACTAACTTCTTGTCTTTGTTCCCCACAGTGATATGTATTCTGTTTGAAAATATATGGTTAGAATTTCAGATGGTGTTCAAACCTCCCCAAAATCCTCTAGTGGATTAAAAACTAGAAAGCATTTTGAGGTGCTTTGGTAATGGGTGTAATCGAAATGTTTAGGCTGATTTGCTGCTGCATGTTGTAAGCAAATGATATATAAGCATAAAATTTACCATGGTAGGTTGCATATGTGAGAAGAGGAACTGCTCCTGAGGTTGTTTTGCAGAGTGTGAATCTTTACAGGACTCTAATGACAATGATGAAGAACATGATAAACATTCTGCAGAGGCCCTTTCTGCTGCACTGTCAGCAGAATTTCATCTTTTCTCAAAACCAACAAAGAATTTCATTGTTATACCTAATTAATGTTCTTTTCCATTAGCTACCGGTCTGCACACATCTGAAATCTAAAAGCCTCTTGGGTCATCTCCTGCATTTCTCTCCTTCTTTTTAAGGCTCTGTGGCCTGCCCAACTTCCAGAGAGACATTTTTTCCAAAGGTTAGAGCCTCTGTTGCAAGTAAGGCTTGTGAAGAAAAATTTCAATTGTGGAGCCAAATACCCAAATATTTGTAGATGCAATCCTCACAAATATTTCTCAATGTTTGAAGTAGCAAAAGATGAGATAGGGAAAGCTCTGTTTCTGCCTGCAGCTGCTGCTGGTACTTCAGGATGGGATTGATGGTTTCTTCTGCAACCGAGATTCAAAGCTGGGACAGGCATTGCAGTGAAAGTCAAGCGGTTGCCTGCAGGGTTAGTTATGACCCTGTAATGCAACCATGGGTACATGACAAAGCTGTTTTGCTTGTGAAGCCATTTATTTTGTCACAAGACAAATAAAAATGTGGAATAAAAAAATAACTTTAGATAAGGACTTTTTTTTATATCAATTGATAAGTCTCATACAATTTTGAGAGTAAGGGCAACAGTGTAAGAGTAAGGAGTGCTTTGGCAAAAATTAAACTCATCAGTAGGTTTAGGAAAAACCACTACATTCAATGAAACATATGAAAAGTTAAAACTTTTACAAGGTTTATAAATTATGGTTTATTACCATGTGGTTTTCCACAGCATCCTTCAGCAACTGGCAGTTTGCTGTCTTTTAAATACCATGTATTGCTTTCTGTTATATTCTTTCAGAAAGGAGCAGTAACTGGATGCCAGGGTTTCTCTTCTTGGTCTCTATTCTACAGGTACCTGGAATTCTCAAAAAAAATTATTGTTGGAAGCCTGGCCTGGAAATCAATGAATCATGGTTATTTAGAAAGTAAGAAAGCATTACTGTGTGGAGAAGGAATTAAGAGTGTATATTCTAAGAGAGAAGCCTTGATTATTGGCTAATGTGTTATTTAAATAAGAAAAAAACTAAGGAATAGAAATCTGAACTACGTACAAAATGACAATCCCATCAGCTGTTATTTCTGTTTTCTTTCTTTAAACAATCTGATGGACTCTGATCTGAGGAATTCAACATGAACATCTTTTTTTGCATCTCCCCAGGGAAGCACTAAAATTATATTTTCTGATACTGAGACAAAAACTGCAACGCTGTATTCAAATTCATCCCAAGTTGGTGTAAAAATATGTGAGTTTTAATTTAGTGTCTCCAGTAAGCCTTTACCATCTGGAGGAACCATCCTAAAAAAATGTACTGCAGCTACCTTCACCTGGGCAGCACTCACTAGAGGCAATTTTTAGAATCTGTAATTCACTGGGAAATGTATTGAAAGAGTACATCAAATTGTTTTACTGGTAAGCAGAGGCCATTTGCTGGAATATGTGCTTTTAAATTTCCACATCCTCTCTTTAAGTAGTTCATAATTTCTGGTCTGCAAGCATGGTTTGTAGTAATGGAAACTACTAAAAGACTGAACTGAATTGTGCTATTCAGTATGAATGCATTAGGTGGGCTATTCAGTTAGATACTTGAAAAAAGGGCTAAATTAGTGTGAAGCAGTTTCCTTCCTGTTTTGCTCTTTTGTTCAATAATAATGTTCATTAAACATAGAATCATGATAAAACAGTTACCCTTTTTTTTTTTTTTTTGTCAGATTTTTGTCTCATGAGAAAGCGGGCTGCAGAAAACTGACTGCTTATGGAATATTCAGCAGAGAAAGCAAGACAGTGCTGGAGAGGAGAGAATTTCTGTGGTGTCATTTGGGAATGCTGCTAAACAAATAAAGCTCCACAAAAGTAGCATGTGAGAATTTGAGTAAAATAAGCTTTTCAAACTTACCAGGTTAGTGCAAAATAAAAAGGCCAGAAAGCCGAAGTTATTTAGCACTCCCTTTGGAGGGGCAGCATGTATCCAATGTACAAATTTATAACAGGAGAATCAGTAACCTCAGTCTTCCAGCAGTGTTATATCAACACATAAGGTAACACTTTGAGAGCTGCTGGGAACTGGAGTCCCAATTCCTTGGATTGCAGTTCTTGGCGGCTGTAACCAGCTTTGTGTTTTCTTCTATAGGACTCAACATTCCCAGAAAGTCTCCACTTCTTCCTTGTTGCACACAATACCTATGGCCACTGCAGTGCTAAAACTCTGTGATTAAAGGTAGCACTTCCATTCTAATCAAAGTTTTTTGCACTTCACTTTGTCACTTGAATTCTCCTGTCCGCGGCAGAATGAAAACCCAGACATTGACTTTGGCAAAAATCAAATGCCTTGCATCATCTTCATAGTAGAACATCCCTAAAATATATATCATTTTTAAAAACATAGCTTTTGATTATATGTTTTAGATGACCTTATTCTTGCCCCTTGTTTACTTGTTTGTGTTTTCATAAAGTATGCACTATCTGTCAAGGCGTAAATGAAAAATTTTGTATTTTTCAACAACTTCCTATTTTTGTTTAAAACTTCCATTACAGTTTCTTGAAAAGCATCCCTGTTTAAGCAGGCAGCAAGATGTGCTTGATGTCAGTTATTAAGATGATGATGCTTGCATTTTCCCTTTTGCTCCAGTATGTCTAAAAGCTTTGGCGGTGTAAGTCCAAATTGGTAAATTGAAATATTATGAGTGCCATGATTTTGGGCAGGGTTTTTAGAAAGATATATTCCCTTTGTGTGTATCTGTATATGTTTTTCTTTTTCCAAATTTCAGAATTATATTATAATTCCTGACTCCTATTTATTTCTATCAGGTTTCTCCTCCATTTCTCTTCAATTTTTGTAATGGAAGATAGATGCCTGTTGCTTCTCACCCACAGCACCTTGGCCTTCGAGTTCTCGTATTTTAGTTTTGTTTGCAGACTCTATCCCTGTCAAAGGTGAGACAATCTAAAGAAGATGAGGGAGACAGATCTGATATAATTTACATGGTTTAGCCTTTCAGTTTTTTAGTCAGAAACATGTTTTCCTTGATTTGCCATAACAGTGACTCTAGCTGTAGTGATAGACAACTCCATAAACCAAAGTTTGCCCTCACTCTCCTCAGTATTCATCTAAAGTACTACGGGTACAGTTACAGTCAGAAAATTATTTAATATTTAAATGCCATAAATAACTAAATGTAGTTATTATTTATTCTCTACCTGTGTGTTGTTACATAGTGGCACTGGTGTGATAATTCATGAAAAATACTATATTCATTCTTGGATTTATTTTTCTTAGATTTATGACCTTGCAATCTTCTCTTATCTTTCTCTACTTCCTGGAATATTGACTATGCTCACACTATACTCATGTACATCATCCTCTGACCCTGTCAGGTATCTTGCTTGAGGTGAGATAGCCAGATCTGATTGGAGACATATATTTGATGATAAAAAATATATTCCTGCCTCTTGATTTCTTTATCAGACAAAGTCAGTAAATGGAAAGAACAGTGTAAAAGCAAGTGCATTGAATTTTCATCTAGCAGAAGTTGCAATTTTTCTTGTAATATATTATGACATTTGTTAGAAAAATGCTCAAATCCACCTTCAATTTAAGGTGCTGTCTTCAGGAATTGAATGTTTAGTTTTACTTTAAAAGTTAACTATTAACATCTCTCTGTCACAATAATTCTGTCATACATACTTGGGCAAGATAGTGAAGTTTTAGTCTTAAATTAATTTTTTCATTGTTCACACATTTTGCATTCCTAAACTATGAAAAACATAGAATTATTGTTGGTAGCCTTCCTAAAGACATGAAAGATAGTACAGCAGGCTACTATACCACTGGACTACTATCTCTACCGCAGATGAGCATTATGCGCATATAAATGTCTGCTTCTGAACTGAAGGAGTTTTTCTACATTGGGGAGGTAGTGCTCTATCTCTATTTAACTTTCATATATAGAATAGCTTAATTTTTAAAGTACCTCAATTTTAGAATAACTTTTAACTATGAATCTTCTCTAGATAGAAAAAGTTAATAAATGTGAATATTTCTGTAACTGAGGAATACACATCTCTGTATGTGTAACTACCAAAACTTGTATTAATTTGGGTTCATGTCAATAGGTGCTTTGCATCTGATTTATGTCAATTCTGATTCTAGATCATAAGGATTTTAATTTACCTTCTGTAAATGTTCCTACACACAAACATAGAGAAATGCCCTCAACTCCCAGTTCTTCATCTTTTCTACATTTCAGCTGACTTTTATGTTGATCAGCACAAACTGTCCAAAAGTGTGGATCGATATATTAACAAATTTTATTGACATTTCCAGACAGAAATTTTCTTTCTTTCCCGGGATCTAATATTTAGCACATAACACTTCATGCAAGTGAGGGACAAAAGCTATACAGCTGGTCTTGTAACAGAAAGGCATTCTCAGTGGTTTGTCAAGATGTTTACCATCTTAAAATAACAATTTTAAATGCAGGGTATATTTCCACATATCTCGATCAATAGGGCAAGAGATATAGTGTTCAACTAGTCCAAATAAAGAGAGATCCCATTAAGTCTTATTGCTGCATGTCCAAAATCCTTAGCCTTAATTGCTCTGTCCCTTCAGTTCTTAAGCTCTGACATAGTTATGCTACGCTTTGTGCTGAAACTACATTTCTTTGCAGAAACCACCACTGGTGTCTGTTGTGATTTTGGCACTGGAACATTTTACTTTTGGGACGTAAAATGTCAATAAAATAAAGATGTATACAAGCTTCTGTGATGGGCATTATTGACCCAGAAAAGAGAGGGCATTCACTATTCTTGTAAATAACTGTGCTCCCATTCACGTGTGTTGTGGAAAAGTGTACGATTGCTTCAGGTTTTATAATCTCTGCTAGAAATGAGAATTCTAATGAGAATGGAAGGGCATCACACAAGATGCCCACAAAAGAGATTTTCTTGAAGAAGAACAATGGAGGAACAAATACAGTGCTGCAGTCAAGGAAAACCTTGATGTATCTTTCGGAAGTGGAGCTTCTTCAGCAGCAAATGTCTTACCAACTTATCCATTTCACTGTTAGAAGAGGATATAATTGTGTCTGACCTCTGTCTCTTGCTTTACATGCTGAATAGATCACTGTATTTGTAAAATATTCACAGCAACATTCAGAAACCTCACATTTCTGTTTTGATGATCTTATTCAATGAGACTTTATCAATCAGTTTTAGAAGCACAAAAAAGACTGTTCAGTGCAAAACTGGAAGTATTTTTATTGCAATGTTATCTGTTTTCATACTTCTCCTTTATGCTATCTGCAAATAATATCAGCCTCCTAAAAGACCAGAAGTCATATCATAGAATGCAATATATTTGATGGTTTATCTGTCACTGAGAGATGAGTTTGGTCAGACAATTCTGATTAGTGGTTTTATACAGATCAGAGCTCTGATGATCAAAATCTGATTTGCTGTTTGAGGTATGTCATACTGAGGTGTGGATGTGCTATTTCTTACACACTGGGACAAACAATTCTGTTCTTCATATGATCATGTTTTATTCTGAATGCACAGCAGAATAATGTCTATTAGCTGGCTGTCCCCATGGAAGGTTTCATGCAGCTGAAGTAGTGATTCAGGGTAAGGATTTTTCTATCATGAGAAACACAACTATTCAAACCCTAATTTTTCATGTTTCCTTAGCAAATTTGTCTTCATGAGAGCCACAAGATTGTGCCCAGTATATATTTGGAGGAGATTTTTTTTCTGAATTTATTTTTTTTTCCTGTAAAAGCATAACCCTAGGGATGAGCAAGTATCTCTTTAGGATTCTTTAAGAAATTAATTACCATTCCATATGAATCTGGGGATGTGTTTATAAAGTAATTCTCTTTCCTGGGAATTGGCTTTTGAATGTATTTGTACAGAAATAGTATTCTAACAAGAAAGTTTATTTTTATTGTTTCAATTCTAACTACAAAGATAAGCAGAGAAAATCCCATCTATTTAAATAATCTTCTTTTTCAAACAATTTGCTGTAATTTTCTCTAAATGAGCCTTTTAAGGCAGGTGTTGTACATACTCTTAGGTACTAGTGTCTCTCCATTCTGAGGAAATTTATTCATAAAGGTATTCACCTACTTCTTGTGAGAACAACAGGAATAAACCTGCAGGTACTCAATGGTCCTGATCAAGAAGATGACCAATGGCACTTAGTGCACTCTGTTCTTCGACGTAACATATTCTTCACATGGCCATCTTCCATCACCACCACAAGGATGAGAAGGCAGAGGAAGCATCAGTTCTCTGCAGGTGGAGTTACAATGTCTGTACTTGTGATGAGGCAGGTGGAATTCGATCTTGCCCCTCCTTCGCTTGCTGTACCTAATTCAAAGCATTTGGATAATTTTATGCTTTTGCTTTTTCACCTATTGTCTCCAGTAATTATACTAAAATTGCAACTACGAGGGAGAAGGGAAAAAAGCAAACCTACCATGTGCTGGTATTTAATCTTAAATACCTCAAATTGTATCCACTGACACTAAAATACGCTTTCTAGTTATGAGATCTGGCTTTCAACCAAAGTGGATGTTTTTCTTTTGCCTGAAATAAATAAAGATTAATTTAGTTGATCGAAGTCCTTTGGCACCCTTGTCTGGAAAAATACCAAATGTGTTTGGATTTTTTTCCTTGACAGTACCTTTCAAAAGATAGGAGATTTTTGAGGAAAAGGAGGGAAAACAAGAAATTACATGGTCGCTATGGAAGATGATCTGACAGGTTATCCCTGGCCAAAGGCCACGAATCATGGGAAAGGTCTCAAGGGACCCACGCTGGATTTAATGGCTTGTAGTCATTTCCTTTCATAGAACAGCCTGAAGTTTGTGCTCCTTCATAACTCTAATTGTGCTTGCTACTGTGGCAAAGATGACATTTTTGCTATAATAGGAAAGTTAGGAATATTAGTGGGCACAGCATCATTTTGCTGCTGTATGCTCTGATGAGGCTGTTCTGGTGTGTTGTCTCCGCAGGACCATCAGGTATCATAACTTCAGCAAGGCACTTGAACTTTAGGCCACTCATTCTTATGAAAGTTCTAGGTTTACTCTCTTCCTAAGATTTTAGGATCTCTTGTATCTCACTAGGGGTATAAGGTTTCATGTATTTTTTGATTGAAAGGAAAGAAGTTTTGGGGTTTTTTCTGACTCTAGGCCAATTAACAGGACTCAAAATACTTCATTATTATTTTTTCATAAAGTTGATAAGAACACTTTATCTTGCCCCTCTCCTCTTCCAGAATTTATGATTTGTATGAAGAAGACATGGCCTGCATTGTAGATTCCTTTGGTATGGAAAAAGGAAAGAGCTGGCCAGCTGCAGTGTGAGGATTGATACTACTTATAGCAAGTTTCTTGCAGTAGCAATGATTCCCATTAGGTCTCTTTCAGACTGATAAGGGACAGGGTATGTAAGTGGCTTTACCACTCTGTACAGCCACCTGCCATTGCCTTATTGAGGTCAATAGTGCCAATTTCAAAGAGAATGAGAAAGCTAATTGCTGAACACAATGAATAAATAAAGATGTTTTTTAATTGTTTTGTTTTCATGTTGCTGAGGCTAGATGGCATTCAAAACCCTTATCTTGGAAATATGACTTCTTTAGATGGCTGGATTTCCATGTATTTCTTATACTAGTATCTCATGCCTACTTTCTAAACATAACTAAAAGTGGGCTAAGCAGCTGTTTTAATTCTCTTGTGTTCCCCATTATTATCAATGAAAGAATTCATTAAGATTCTGCCCCCTTTACTGCAAATATAAATGATACCTGACAAAATTCTAAGTAAATCCTTTAGTGCTCGAAGCTGATGGAATAGGGCAAAAATAAGTCGTATGTGTGAAAAACCACGTTAAATAGATTCATGGAAATAAAAGCAATTGGAATCAGAGCCAAGATATTTGTGTTGTTCATCTCTTTGTCATCTCAACCACTCAGCCCAATCCGTTCATGCTGCTTATGTAAACCATGTTCTCATTTAAGGGATCTGTGTTAGTCTACCTAGACAACACAAAGGTCACTGGGATCTGAGGGAAAAATGCCCTGCTTTTTTCATATGTGATCAGAAAGTTAATACAGATTAGCTGAAACAGCATGATTTTCTGAACCAATTTTTTTCCCCCTGATATGTAGCAGTGTCCCCTAGAAGCTACAGCAACAAGCCAGGGAAGACTTGGAGAGGTCATTTAAGACTCATAAAAGCCATTAACTGAAGTGCATGAAGCATTGCTTATAACTAAATTGTATTTCACCAAATAAGCAAACATAAAATCCTTCAATATGCAGTAGCAAGACATTGGCTCCTTGGAACACTTCAGTTTCTATGAAGGGGAGATAATCAAGTGAAGTGGGCGATTTAAAAAGGCCAGAAGAAACATTTGATAATTCCCCTACATTAAATGTGAAGAAGCCTGTATAACTGTGTGGCTCCTTCAGCTTTATGGAAATACAAATATTACTGCTTTTTCTTTCGGGCCAGAGACCAGTAATTTTGATTAATAAGTATGTCTAATCACTACATTTTCTGTGCTTGATTCTGGTAGTTTTACCATCACTGAACCCTTCAGAATTACTTTAAAAAAAAAAATTGCATTTTATCATAAGGAGGGATTTAATCTCTCTCTTGCTTAACCCATATTATCAATTCCTATCGATTTTGACTTTCTATGATGTACCAGCTATTGTTAATATTTTATTGAGGAATCGTTGTACCTCCTGTAATCATTTGTATAAGCATGTATCTGACTAGCTCGGTAATTAGAATCTTCAATTTTTAATGAAGTAGAAGTTAGTAATATAGGTAAATAGATGTAAATTGTCACCATAATTCTTTAACATTTAATAATTCTTTTATGATAATAAATAGGCATTGTATTCACATGTGCACATGGTACCACAACGCGATACCAGAAACAGAGGAGTTCATCTTACTCATGGCTCTTATTCTAAAGCAAGAATAACATAGCTTGGTATGACTCTGAAAATATTGCCTCTACCTGATTTCTCCGCCTGCAGGGTCAGACAACTGAGCTGCTTGTGCAGATCCTGAAGCACTGTAGTTACAGTATAGTGTTCTAACATAAAGTGGTGCTTCATCCTGAAGGGATGTGGTGCAACTTTCTCCAGTTCCTTGGCTGAGTCTTTAGTGGCTCAACAGCCACTGCATGGAGATTGAGACATTGTCAGTAACCTGAGCACCCATTTAAACCTGTGTCGTTTCTGAGATATACTCCAGTTCATGCTATCTGACGGCTAAAATCTGAAGAAACATGTAAGGCTTGTTGTTAGCTCTTTTGCAGCAGCTCAGAGATCCTCAGTTATCTCTAGGTACCGGGGGTACAGCTGTGAACCCCCTAAAGTGAGGCTATGAAAAGATCCACTTCGCACAGAAATCACACAACGTGAAGACAAAATGAATCTCTTTATTTAAGGATGGGCTAGCTTTTATCTGGTAGGGCATGGAATGCATGGAATTTGGGAGGAATCATGCCAGGGGAATGTCCATGCATGGGAATTGGGCTGGAATACACCCAAATATGGGTAAAGAGAGATACAAAAATGAGGGAAAGCTATAAATTTTAACTAACAGGAGCCAATAGGCAAAGGGTTTACAATCAGCGAATATGAAAATGGCTAATACTAGCTTAAATTGCAGATTACATACAAAATAAGCTTTTTTTCTAACAACATTGTTAAGAAATTGAATAAACACAACACTTGTATAATATGAAAAGGCAGTCTCTGAGGTAGGAAGTTATTTGTTGTCCAGTAGTCCAGCTGTACATTAAAGCTGTCTTTTCTTCAGTTCTCTTTCTCTTCAGATGTTCTTTTCCACCACGTATAAACCTCTTGTGGAGTATTCCCAACATCTAGGTATGAGAAAATAATTAGAACAGTGATAGACTGCGGTTCTTTCAAAATATCTCTGACTATCACTTTTAACATCTCTTTATCCAGATTGGGATACCCTTTGGATTTTGTTATCTTCTCCTTCTTAATGATAATCCTTTTTTAAATCATGCAGCTCCTTTATAGCTTGGGACATGTGCTGATTCTGCTGATGGGTTTACCCTTTGTTTTGTGTAAAGTTAGAAGAGATAAATTCTAGGCTATAAAGGCCTCATCTCATTCGGGTCTGTCAGGGAAACCATCTACCTAGCTATTATGCATAGAACTCATTAGGGAATTAGCTATTTTTGTATTAGTGAAGTGATTTTGTTACATATTAAAATCTGAAAATCCACTAATATGGGTTTCAGTCTGTTCCTGAAAATAAATTTCTGACAATACAGCTACAAGAAAAATATGAAAATGCTACTTCTACATTTTTAGGAATTCACATTTTACGCTATTTGTTATTTTGGTACTTTGATAAGCTAATTCTTACACTCCATTCAAACGAGTACACCAGAGGAGGAAAGCATGCCAGTAATAAAAATTCCTTAATGAAGGAGTATTAGGCTGAGTTTGTTGTATTTTGTCGCACGATTTGAGCTAGAAGTTGCACATTTTTCAGCTACTATAAAGTGATTGGGCAGTTTAAGAGAGGTTTAAAATTTGCCTAAAGAAGAGTTTCAGAGTGAATTCTCATTCTGTGTGTATGGTTATTTTTGGTTGAAAATGACCAATATAACATACACTGTAATTAACAGAAAGAGCATTAGACATTAACAATGCACTCTGTAAAATGAGCCTGAAAAATACTAAGGGTTCCATGGCTTTTTCCAGACATATTTCATAGGATTATTTCTACATGTTCAAGGTGCGAAGGTGTATCCAGTAGATACACTTTATGATTCCATTAGGGTTATTATTTTTCCCCACTTTGCATAAATGAAGTTTTCATGATTTGACAGAAAGGAAGAAAATGTATGCACCTACATTTTCTGACAAAATAATTTTTTATTATTATTATTATTTGCAATCTAAAGCCATAATGATCATTTAGCTAGAACCTACTCAGGATAAAAGCCTGATAAAAAGCTTCAATTATGAAAACTCTCCTGTGTGAGACTAGTCTTGCCGAGAAAAACCTAATGCAGCTCCTATTAGCTCTGCTGTGCTGTCAGACATTTCTCTTTTACTCTCTGTGCTTTGTGACCTCTTGCAGCCCAAGGGGACCCCAATTTGTGTTCCTTCTCTGAAGCTGTGATTGTCACACTTGCAGAAAGTGCAGACACAGAATGTGGGACTGCAGTAATTGGTTAAATCAACCTGGAGTGTATATTCTCTTGACAGCAGACACTACAGGCCTAGCATTTAAGTAGCAGCATAGATATATATATTAATCTTTTACTTGCTTATTCATCATGATTCCATCAATTTACATGTGCAGCAGGCCTCACCAGTTGTGACTACATTTTGCCATCACAGTAATTTCACGGATCAGAAAAATATGATTACAAAAGTTTCTATTGTTTGGCTTCATGCAGTTGCAAATACTGTTCTTAAGTATTTCTAGTAGCAGTAAGCCTTGCATCCAAATATCTTTATGTTCTAGGAGGGATAAATTGTAAGAATTTCAAGGTAATATCTCCACAACAGTTGCAGAAGTTGAAAGTAATGTTCTTTCCATATTTTTGCTCTTTCATTATAGTACTTCACTTGGTTCTTTGTGGAAAGTGTCTACCTCTGTTTAATTCGGCTTGCAGCCACTGGTCATGCCCTCTTCAGCCCTGGGACCTTATCACACACAAGGGTAAAGAGCTGCGTATCAAATTCGAGCAAGGGTAAAAGAGCAGAGAGATTAAATCGGTTACTGGGATCTTCACCTGGCCAGAGGGGGGCAGGATTTAGGAGGGAACTTTGTGGAGTCTTAAGATCAGAGAAGATGGAATGAGAAAATATTCTGATGTTACACTGTGATTCTAAAATTATTTTGACAGAAAAATTGGAAAATATTTTAATACAGACATTTTCGAATATCCACGGCCTGTCTGCCTGGCCTTATTAGGCCACATCATACTGCATTTGAAGTTTGATAAGCTAATTCTTACACTCCATTCAAACGCGTACACCAGAGGAGGAAGTTAGAGAACACTGAGGAGAAGAGAAATGTTTTGTGTTTGACAGCATGTTACACAGATTGCTGTAGTTATCAGGGCTGTGTGTAGGCTGTCCCAGGACCAATCTTATCATTCCTGCCATTTCAAGGTAAAGGAAATAGTTCAAGAATTCCTCTCTTGTAGAGGTAAATCTCCAAATGGGTTAATAACAGTGGTGTGAGTATTTCTACTCTTCAGATTAACCAGATAACACTTTTATCTTCAACGTGAGAAGCAAGATCAGCCAGCTCCCACCAAAGACTAATGACCTGACTGCCTGAGTGATTCTCCTCT
Source organism: Pachyramphus minor (assembly GCA_013397135.1). Lineage (NCBI taxonomy): Eukaryota > Metazoa > Chordata > Aves > Passeriformes > Tyrannidae > Pachyramphus > Pachyramphus minor. The sequence continues at coordinate 75,331 of VYXB01006848.1, forward strand.
ATTCCCCTTTACAGTAGTTTTGAAAAAACTATTTTAGCCACTGGCTTAAGGTCATCTAGTGGTCATCCAAGGTCATCATTCAAGCACTTGCTGAAGCTGTCAAATGAGGCTTCTTACCTGCTGCATCCCAGGTGAGGGCAGTGATGTCTCTCCTGATAGGAAAGGGAAGTACAGAAGCTGCCATCCCTCAAACCCACTGGTATATGAGCGATCCTTCTTCCTTCTTTTGGTCCCTATGAAGAGATGAACAACTCAGTTTAAAGTCATAGTGTTTTGGTCTGAGATAAAAGGAAGAACTCAGTCCTGGTTGCTGCTAACAGGCAGTGATTAACAAAAGGAAAGCTGTGTGCTCCAGCATAGCACAAAATACTGCTCATTCTAAGTTAACGTGTCTGAATCTGCACTGAAAGGGAGAGAAGCAGAAGGAGAAGCCCTCACAGCTGGAATGAGCTGAGAGACAGTTTAAGAAACTACTACCACTTAGCTGCAGCTACTGGCTTCTGCTGCAGTAGCATGAGCTGATTTTTACAGATTCATCCTCTGAAAGACCACCTGTGCATCCTCTGAAAGACACCTTCCTTTCTTAGGAGGAAGATGTTATTAATTAGGAGAAGATAATATTAATGTCCAGAATTTATTTTGTGTAGAAGAGAGACCAAAAAGTAACATTATAATTTTTTTGATTCATTATTTTTTATGCTTTAGCACTGAACAAGGAGTCAGACACGAGTTATTTTCTGCCAGCTTGTGAAACATGAACAAAAAACCCAGTTCAAACCCAACTAATAGCCTATGGACTATCTGCCAACTTCCTCTCTTTGCACATAGGTATATGAGTTTAAGACACAAATTAGAAGTTGAACATTTCTAGTTTTCTTGTGGTGAACTTAAAAAATAGCAAAAGGTCTGGACGATAAAGATAGCTTTAAACTGAGTGTGGTCATATTATTAGTGAAAATGCATAACAGTTATTACAGATTCCAGCAGTATTTTGACATGTAGATTTTTGTAATCTGTATATCACTTTGAAAGCTTCAAAAGTATGGTTTAATGAAGAGACTGGGGAAATAGTCAGCTAGTAGACATTGCCAAACTACACAGAGTGATTGACCAGAAGTTTTTCAGCCTTTGCAACAAACTAATATATGGCATGTAAATGACTGGGAAACTCTGTACAGAATCTTGCTATAAACATTCAGCCTACAGTAGTTTTGCCAAAACCTAAAGAGGTTTTAAAACTCGCAGCTAGTGCAGTGTTTATTTGCTGGACAAGTAACTCTCCAAACACATCCACCCTTCCAAGATTGGTGACTCAACCACTTCCCTGGTTGAGTTGTCTTTGGCAACCCTTTCAGTGAAGAAATTTTCTATAATACTCAATCTAAATATCTCACAGAAAAAAATTTAATCGGAAAAATATTATGAAAGACATTGTATTCAATAATTATCCCAAGAAAAATGAAGAGAAGAAGATCCTAAAACAGGAAGAAAGAAAACAAACTAGCATCTGAGAAGACAAAATCTTGGATGTCTGTGGAATAAATATAGTGCAGAGATACAAAAATAAATTATTTATAAAAATCAGATGAGGACTAGATGCAAAGACAGAATTAAAAAAACTGAATAGTAAATAATTAAGGATACAAGCTTAATGTTTATAGACATTTTATCTGACCTTTGCAACTTCAATTTCTTTTCATACAAGCAGAATCAACTTAAAGTTGTATAATACCACCGTCTTACACCCACATTGTAACTTCTAAACAGTAGTGTTCTAGAAAAATATGTGAGAATAGTTTATGATGACACTGGAAACAAAAAATCTACTACTTTCAGCTAAATCAAGTGAATTCAAGAATCTAACTCCATTAATCTTTGGACAAATGATTCACATGATGTCACAGATGACAGAATGGTTGAAAGTGACTTCTGGATCTCGTCCAATCTTCAATGTTCAAGAAGGGTCACCTAAAGCAGATTTCCAAGCACAATGTTCAGATTTGCAAAGTCTCCAGGGATGGAGGCTCCACAATCACTTTGGGATCCCTGTGCCGGTGCTTAATCACTAGTGCTACAGGTGTGGTCTTGTCATGGTCGGGGTGGTCTAACGACATGGAGTCTTCAGAAGCAGAACCCTTTTTATTGTACACCTGCTGTGACTTTTATACACTTTTCTGGACATACATGTCAGCGCACAATTGGTTTCTTGTTAACATAAATAATTTCCAGTTGGACATACAAACCACGCATGTCTGTCAACAATGATTCAGCACTACATCTGTTCGGTCCATGCTTGATACCTTGCTGTGTGCAATGGTTTTGTCTTCAGCTTTCACAGTTCTCACAGAGACCCCAGACCAGCTGGGGCCCCCCACATGGTCTCATCAGTACTGAGTGAGGCAACAGTGACTCTAGTGCAGCCCATAACACCACTGGCTTTCTTCTCTGCAAGGGTGTGTTTCTGGCTTGTGTGCAACATAGTTGTCCCTTTCTGCAAAGCTGTTTTCCACCTGGTTGGTCCCTAGCGTGTACAGATGGCTGGAGTTGTTCCATCCCAGGTGGAGCAAAAGCAAATAAAAATTATGAACAATCTGCTTTGAAGTTATTGTATCAAAGTATTATTAAGATACTTTTTAAAAACTAGAGTATCTTTCAAACTTGAAAGTAGACAACCTATGTCCTTTCAGTACAAGTCTCTCTCTTGAAGCACATATGTTCTAACCGAGAATGTTTGGTACCATTATCAAAAAATGTTTACAGGATAACATGGACTAGATATCTAACTGACCATCTGGAGTAATGACATAGAGATAGAATGGCAGAAACAATGGTGTCTTTCACTCCGAGTCTCATTGTTCTTTTTAAAACTAAATTCATTAATCATAGACGTTGAATCTTGGAACAGTTTGTTTTGGAAGGGACCTTAAAGATCACGTCATTCCAACCCTCCTGCCGTGGGCAGGGACACTTTTCACTAGACCAAATGGCTCAAAGCCCCACCCAACCTGGTCTTGAACGCTTTCAGGGATGGGGCATCTACAACTTCTCTGGGCAGTCTATTTCAGTGTCTCACCACCCTCACAGTAAAGAATTTCTTCCTAATATCTGATCTAAATCTGGTTTTTTGTCAGTCTAAATCCATTCAAACCTTCTAATAAGTCCCTCTCCAGCTCTCTTGTAGCCCTTTTAGGTACAGGAAGGCCTCAATGAGGTCTTCTTAGAGCTTTCTCTTCTCCAGGCTGNATGGCTCAAAGCCCCACCCAACCTGGTCTTGAACGCTTTCAGGGATGGGGCATCTACAACTTCTCTGGGCAGTCTATTTCAGTGTCTCACCACCCTCACAGTAAAGAATTTCTTCCTAATATCTGATCTAAATCTGGTTTTTTGTCAGTCTAAATCCATTCAAACCTTCTAATAAGTCCCTCTCCAGCTCTCTTGTAGCCCTTTTAGGTACAGGAAGGCCTCAATGAGGTCTTCTTAGAGCTTTCTCTTCTCCAGGCTGAACAACTCCAACTCTCTCATCCTGTCTTCATAAGAGAGGTGCTCCACCCTTGG
>VYXB01006848.1:78918-122619 GCA_013397135.1 Pachyramphus minor
CATCTTTTTGAGTTTTGTCTGGATTTGCTTCAGCATGTCCAGAGTCTTCTAATATTGGGGACCCCAGAGTTGAATGCGGTGGGGTTTCATAGAAGTGGAGTAGAGAGGCAGAATCACCTCCCTTGACCTGCTCCCCATGCTGCTTTTGATGCAGCCCAGGACATGGTTGGCTTGATGGGTTGGAAGCGCACATTGTCAGGTCGTGTTGAGCTTCTTATCAATCAACACCCTCAAATGCTTCTCCCCAGGGCTGCTCTTAATCCATTCTCCAACCTGTATTTGTGTTGTTCTTGGTATTACCCCTACCCAGGTGCAGGACCTTGCACTTGGCCTTGTCGAACTTCACAAGGTTCACACAGGCCCGCCATTCAGGCCTATCAAAGTCCCTCTGGATGACATCCTTTCACTCCAACCTGCCAACCACACCACACAGCTTATGTAATACTCTTATTAGAATTGTTCTTACTCTTTCCACACAGATACACAGCCCCCCCCAGAATTCAGCTATGCCATCTGTATCATAGTGACAGAACCAGTCCAACAGTAAAGCTGTTCTGACTGTTAAAACCACTAGTGCTACTGAAGTAAAACGCAAAAGGGAAATAAAATGTATAACCAGTCACGTCTGAATTAAGATCAGTTTCACAGAAGGTATTCTCATAATGCGTGATATTAAGATGGGTCCTGTGGTCTCAAAAGTATCACACTCAGTAATGATGAAAAAAATAATCAAGAATAATGAATCAATCTAGGGCCAAAACCCGTAACAACTAACAAGCTAAGCCTCTGACAACTAAAATCTTGGTAGCTTAAATATCAGACTAGTTCTATGTGTCGAATAATAGTAAATTATGTGTATCAAAAAAACATATCTACATCCACACACCATGGAGGAGGAATGTTAAAGAATATTATGTCAAGTGCCTGGAGGGTTTCCAAAGAAGGGCCTCAAAAATAATCAAAGAGATGGACAACATGCCAAGGAAAGATTGAAAGACAGTGTGGGGGAGCCTCCAGTAGTCTGGGAGTAGCTATAAAAGGAACATAGTTCTCTTTTCATAAGGAGCCTCACAAGTTGCACTGGGACGGATTTCAACTTGATATAAAAGAGAATTTTTTCCCACTGAGAATGATTGTTCACTGGAACAACTTCCTTGGGGATGTGGTAGAGTCCCCATTGCTAAAGATTTTCAAGACGTAATTGGACAGGGTGCCAGATAATCTCACCTAGACTCTCTTTCCTGTGAAAGGTTGGACCAGATGATCTTTTAAGATGCCTTCTAACCTGGATTGCTCTACGAGTTAGTGATTCAATGATAGTGTTGTAAATGCAATGCATAGGCTTATGTGCACAGGAAAAGAAATAAAATCTGAAGAGGAGCATGGATAAGGAGTGGGTAAATAGCATGACACTGAACGTCCAAAATACCACATCATGAGATCAGTCAGCATTAGGAGAACTGCCTTTCATTACAAAAAAACCCATATCCACCACTTTAGAAACACAAATTGTCTCCAAGGTATAAATATAAATAAGACACCAGGCACTGTAAGGCAAAAGAGCAATACTTTTAAACAGAAAAGGAAAATGAATATACTTCCAAGCCAGTTGAGACATATCTAAAAACATTAAAACAAAAACATGAAATTAATTATAGAATCTAAAGTACATGTGTAAGTTATGGCTATACCATATTGGATTTTGTTATCTTATGCAAATATGATAGAAGGCAAGTGAGGAGTAATAGTTTTTCAGATGAGATAAATACCAGGTCTGGAATGAAAAGCAGTTTCACAGATCACTAACTAGAAATGGTATCCCAGGCTGGGAGAATAATAATGTCACACTGCCCGGGCTTGCACTTCCCTTTAATGATTATACATTGAGCAAGGAATCTTCTTGTAGCAGGTCAAATTTGTACCTCAATCAATTTGAAATTTTTGCTTTCTACTGAAAAGCTAAAAAAGGAGTGTAGAGTACTTTATAGAAAAGGACAGCTCTAGATCCAACAATTGCACCATAACTGACAAGAAGGAGGAATGCAGGGAGAAAATATTGCTAGTACAGAAAATTTACTCAAAACAAAAATGCAATTTTGCGGAATATAATCTAGTACTGAGTGTTTTCCAAGTATCAGGTAAGTTATGTTAAAGTTTTCTATCCTGAGTTTTCTGATCTCTCCTGCAAGACCTTCTAGAGGAGACATTATATAACCTCCCTTCTCTTTTCCTGCATAACTTATTTAGTGAACGTATTGGGTTTAAAATAAGTAATGTGTCTTAGTATTGCTTATTATCTACAACTTACTAAATGAATTAAGATGTACAGTTGACAGTATGTCCAAGCAAGCAACAATTATTTTTCTGTATGTTTTAAACAATTTTCAACAAAGAAAAATGCAAGCCTGAGGGCCCTAAGTAGTCCTTATTATCATTACTTTTTAAATAAATCAGTGTATGTCTTTATATTGGCAGGTAACCCTATCTTGCTGCAATTGACGCCAAAGCATAGCAAAAATTTTACATTTTCACCAGACAAAGTCTGACACTATGAATAGATATTGTGCTGGTTCTTCGTAATGAGAGAGATCCTTTTATCCACAGATGATGAATTTTAAGAGTGCAAATGTTCTTAACTGCTGAAAGTCATCCAAGACAGAAATCAGTTTGTACTTCCTCATAGGGAGAATTCTGATGTTGTCTCAGGTCATATTCCTAATTTCTTCTAAACCTGTTTCTTGATCTGTTTGGACTTGAATTGGGGAGTACGTTTGGCTAAGAGTGTATTTGAAAGTTTTTCCCATTGCAAAGCAGTGTTACATACTTAGCAATTTAGCTACAGAGATATTCTTCCAACTGCTTTCTGTTGTATAAGGGCTGGGTAAACAGACTTAGTGATAAATGTAAACCACTTTCTTTGTGATAGGAATCATATGATTAAGATAAACTAATATTGCAAGGAGTTGATTGTAAACTTAACATTTCATAAAGGCTGATTTAGCACTGCATTAATGGCAGAGACACCACTAATAATTTCAGTTCATGTTCCTTGTCACTTTCCACTTTGTTTATACATCCTTCTAAAGACAATCCTGGCAGCTGGTAGTATCTCCTAGGGATTATCACCAACAACACATCAGGGAGTTCTTGGTATTAAGATATTAATTCTTTGTTTTTATTTGAAACCATAATTTACGGACCATGCTGAAAATTAGTTGGGTTTTTACTGCCACATGTGTTGTAACTGTCTTTAAAGAAACCTACATAATTCTGCTACTTTTAATGTGATGAATACTCCACATTGAAATGCAAACATAAGCAGGGTCAGGAATTAGAATTTTCCTATATGAGTTTTTAGTGGAAAATTGTCTTTAAATTTCAAGATGATACTCTGTATACCAAATCCACTCTTCAATACTTATCATGGAACAAGAGCTAGCCACCTTTGTTTGCCCACCATTTTTATTCAGCTAACTCTTACTTATCTTCATTGATCAATTGGAGTGGAGCAACAATAAAGCTTTATGTCTTTCAGTGTATCTGGATCTTAGTGAATATGGTTACAGTAGCATAAGGATTAGCCAACTCTAATGTTTGTTGTTATGAAATTTGCAGGCAGATCGTTCCCAAAGGATATGATTTTCTCCAGGAAAGTGAGGAAGCCCTCCTTGAACTGGGTGACATTATTCTGCTGGAGGGTAAATATGGAAATAGTTCTCCAAGCAGTTGGTTCATTTGTAGAACTGAAGTCACAGGTAATGAGGGTTATTGTTCTGAAAGGTAAACTCTCTCAGATCAATAAAGTTACTTCCTCTGGGTTTAATTGATGAAAAATACGCATTCTTTCTACAAATGAACGAGCTTAGCCTTCTTTCATGGAAACTATGAGACTTTTATCAGAGTTCAAGATCAATCACAACACGTAAGCTGGGGCAGTTCCACTGTGGTTTTATTTGTTGACAGAAGCCAGATTCACCACATCTGAGCTGATTAAACAACACTTGCTTGTTGGCTACAGAAATTAAAACATCTGTTTACTGTAACTTTGTAGCTAATTATTTTGCCCCGTTGAGGATTTCTTACATGCTACTTTGGTCTGGTGAGTCATGAAAGCATTCAAACATCACACTACACAGTTATCTGATAGAGGAAAGGAATGTCTAAGCACTGCACATCTAAAAATCCAATAGAGTTCTGGTGGATATTTCCATTGTAAAGAGACATTTCCAAGTGTAGGCAAGAAACACTTGATCCTTTTGCTCACTTGTTAGACAGTACATAGATAAAAGCTGTGTAGCAACACAATATTGACAGTTCATTAGATGAATTTTTATTTGTCATGTGGTTATGACTCCTAAATTTTGGTGTATTTACTGTTTGTTTCTATTTTGTATTTATGCATTTTCATTCTGGTATTTATACATTTTGTAGTTAACTGGTTGTTGAGGCTACACAAGAATGAGGAGTAATGATGAATGGAAGTTTGCTTGTTCAATATTGCAAAATTTGAGCTACGCCTGCATTTCTTCCCCTTTATGAAAAGTCTGAATAGTAATCTCAGGACATTTAAATTAAATTATATTGCTGTTATAAAATACGTATCATATGGGAGAATTTCTTTTCAAAATTTTAGGTTTGCTAAAGGCTGAGCTTGTCAGTATTGTGCCAGAGAAAATAATATTTAACTTTAACACACTTTGTTATCTGCTTTTTATGCCCTGCTTTCTGGTCCTATCATTATTTTTTAACATACTATGGACAGATATCAGTTGATGAGTAGCATCTTCCAGATTACCAGGAATTTCACATCAGCTCAATCATTTGCTGCCTAAATTCTGAATTGAAATGGCATCCACATGCATGCCTGTTTATTTTCAAGCACCTTCTGCCCAAGGATACACCAAATGAATCATTGTCCCTACTTACTTTAGGATGACCAGTTGCTCAGGCTCTGAAATATTCCATTGATTAGGTGGGACCATATCTCTCTGTGGAAAAAGAACAAAGAGACATTGAAATCTCTACAGCAACTTATCTCCTAAATTTATTCAGGACAATCTCTTATACACAGGGTTCTGGGCATCAAATAGAGCAGCTGCCTCCACCTCTTTCACAGCTGGAAGAGAAGGCGGGGTTCCTCTGATTTTACTGTAATAATCTAGGAAGTCTGTCTCTCTGTCATCTTCATGCAGGAGGGTAAGGAAGGAATTTACCTCTGAATCTCTAAACCTCTGAAATGTCTTGAACACCATTCTCTGGGCTGTACTATCGTCAGGCTGAGGCACTCGGTAGAAAGGCATACATGAATCATGGGATTCAGTGAAAAATTCTTGACCCTCTGCTCTGTGTCTGGGGACTCCTGAGGCACTGGATTTCTGGGACTTGACACACAACGTCACTGCAATTTACTCAAGGTTTTGTTACAAGACTACAGGATTGTCCCCCGAACAGGAAGCAGAGTTTCTTTCACTCTTGTCACCAAGCTACCATGTCAGATGATTTCCTACTTCGTCTGTGCTTATTGCTCTGCCACCTTCTTCCACATCAAGTCTAAAGAGATTCTTTGCACAGAGTATATACTCCAATGTCAGAGTGTCATTAGCCTTCATAGGTATTGACCAAATGTGAACTCATTCTTAAAACTTTATTTGAGCAAATTATATTTAGTCTAGTCAGAATGAACCATTTATTGGCATATGAAAGAGAAGAAAGACATGAATCAAAAGGGTTATAAATTCCTATCATCTCTAAATGAGTAGTGTGAAAACATTTACAGATTGACATAATCTTGAATTAATGGAATCTCTTCCTGAAGATTTTGTCTGGAAATGTCTGGTGTTCCCTTTGGGTCTCAACAACAAGAGGCTCTCCAAGCCTGATGTTGAGTTTTAGCATATGCACATCCCTAAAGAAATTGTCTGAAACACATCTAATTTAGTGTCTCAAGAGAAAACCTCATCTCTGTGTAGAATGTTATTGGCAATTTCATGACAAACTTCATGTTAACGTAGTTACATGCTGCCACTCACAAAGTTCACATTTTGCCATATATTATGTATATGGCAAAAGATGTATATGGAAAAATATGTAGAAATATTTTAAAATATGGTTGTTTTCCTGTTACCAATGCATGAAGAAAAAATATGTTGTCTCCCAAATACCCAAGTTTAGATGCAGATTGAGTAATCTTTAGTAGCAAAGGACAATATGATACCTCACTGCCCTGAGTCATTTCAGGGAAATACTATATCTTGTTAGGTATCTGACTGTAGTAGAATTGTAGAGAGGTTTCAGTTGAAGAGAACTTTGAAGTTCACCTAGTCCAACCCCCCTGCCACGAGCAATGACATCTTCAACTAGATCAGATTGTTTAGAGTCCTGTCCAATTTGATCCTGAATGTTTGCAGGGTTTTCACAGTTAATTCACAGTTAATATTCACAGAATATTCTGAGTTGTAAGGCACCCACAAAGATCATCAAGCTCAACCCTTAAGTGAATGGCCCACACGGGGATTGTACCCACAAACTTAGTGTTATTTGCACACTGCTCTCTTGCCACCTCTCTGGGCAATCTGTGCCTCATGGTAAAAGAATGTGTTCCTTATATGTAATCTGAATCTACCCACTTTTATCTTAAAATCTTTACTTCTTGTCCGATCATGACAGGTCCTGCTAAAGAGTTTGTCCCTGTCTTTCTTATAAGCCTCCTTGATGTACTGAAAGGTCCTGCCACTATGCAATGTGCAGAGCAATACTGTACATATGTTTCACTTTCAACTCACAGGCAACTCTTCTAACTTCTGGAGAGAAGGGATGACCCCCCCTTATAATCCTATCCTGCTTCTGTGCTTTATTGCCCACTGAATGCTAGAGGAGTTTTAATGGGAATACTAACAGTCTTTTTTATAAGAAGCTTATGAATCTTCTTCTCCCCACTGAAACCACACTGATTAGCGATAAAACTGGATGTAATCCAGCCATCAATTTCCACATTCACACTCTCCCTCTCTTGAGGCAACACTACACATTTCTGTTGGTATACGCTTTTCATGTTATGATTTCATTTTTTCATCAGCCTTGGTAGCTTTGACTAATTCAGTTAAGGACCATTGTCCCAAGAAAAAGAAATACTCCTACATAAAATGTTATGGTTTCTCCTTGAAAAAAGCTAAACCACAGTGATGTTCACTAGAACACTAGATCCTTAAACAGGTTTATTCCAAATTCACCCCAAAGATCCATTTTCAGATGAAGAGTTCAGGTTTGAAATTAAATTAGAGCCACAGTGAAATTACATTAATATTATTATTCACGTAATGAATAATGCTCTTCACTTCTCAGTGCTGTTCACAAGTTGGATTGTGTGTTTCTGGCTTCACCTTTATTGTCTATTGACTTTCTTTCTGATAGTGTAAGAAGATGTCAGAAACTGAACAGCCAATGGAAACTGAATTTATGGAGAAATCTTGTAAAATCTCCATTGGCATTTTATGCCTTTATGTCAAGGAATATTGCTTGACACTTTCACTGGTAGTGTATTGAAGTTAGGACAGTGAATTACAAAAAGTCATCCTGTCCTCTCCCTCTCCCTCTCCCTCCCCCTCTCCCTCTCCCCTCCATTCCCCTTCCCTCCCCTCCCCTTCCCTTCCTTCTCCTGTCCCAGCCTAGTCCAACCAAAACCTACTTAACCCATTCTATCACTACCACCCTACACTGCCCAACTCGACCAAATTCTCCTCATTATCAAACATCAGAATTCCCAGTTCTGTAGTTTGTGACTTATTCTTCTCCATCCCTCTTACGAAACTTCAGAGTTATACTCTTTGAAACTCATAGGGTTACAGCTTTTTGCTCTTGGCCCTGTCAGAAGTTGTTTGCACAAAGCTATATTTTTTAATGCTAGCACAGAAAAACAGCTTTGCCTTGTGAAAAGAGAGTGGTCTAATTCATGGTGATGTTTAATTTCCCTGAAAGCTTGTTGCATGCTAGTGGCCTTAAGAAAAACCTTCACAGTCAAGTTTTACTATTCTAGCAGAAGTTGCCACTGTGCCTAAGAAGGGGGGCTATCATTTCAGTTCTCCACACATGGCATAAGAACTCTTAATATCATGTTTACAAAGACTTTGCTTCAAGAAATAGTTTGGGAGCTACTGTGATATTTCCAGAAGACAACCTTTTATGAAATAGACTCCATTGTTACTGATTCTGACTTTCTTCTCTGAGAATTACACTGCAAATATAACACATGTTTTATGGAGAAATGATGGATCCCATCTGGAGATATTAAACTACTGTTACACAAATTTTATCTCTGTTCCTAAACCCAACATTTTAGGTAGTAACTTCTTTTTAATCCACTCGAAAATCCTTCTGACAGATTACCTTCTAGTTTCTACCAGTCCTTCATGAATTTTAAGTGTTTTCTTAATTCCCTTATTTTCTTAATTCTCTTAACAAATGAGTGTGATTCAAAATCTTTTTTCCCCTTTAAATCTCAGTTTACAAAATATTTAGACCTCTAGATGTTCCAAATATGCTTAGATGCTCAGCATTTCAGCTTTCAAGTTTGCAGCAAATAAAGAGAAAAAAAATCCTCTAATTTTTAAAAGTTCTGTAGAAATCCTACAGACAGAAAAGAAAAATATAAACAAACAGCCATTTTCTATATTCTGAAGGAGAAAAAAAAAAGCTCAGAAAAGCAAAACATCCTTAGTGTCCAGTTTTAACCAAAATACAAAATGGAATGAAATAGAATGGAAAACATTAGTGGTTTACTTTAGATGTAAACCAAAATTCATCTTGAATACACAAATCAAAAATTAACTTCATCACTCAAAATCATTATCATGCAGACAGTGTTTGATTTCATCCGGGTGGTGACAACATCTGATATCAGAATCAAAAACAGGATGGTGACCATGGTGTAAAGTTGTGACATAGCCTTTCTTGGGTCTATGTTTACTCAGGTCACAAACTCCAGAACAGAGCAGCACTGGTTGAAAAGGATACGTTGCCCAACTGGCTGAGTTAGGTGCTTTTTATGGGCAAGTTCTGGAGTCTAATTTTTGAGATAAAGCTGTTCTTGTCTCTAAGAAATCTCTTAAATTGAGTACTGCTCTTACTGGGTCAATGCCAGGGAAGTAAATGAAATCTATAAATATAGCCATGGTAGAGCACATCTAGGCTCACAAACATCAAAGATGACATGTAATTCATACACAATCTGTCTACTGTAATAACTTCTAATTAGGTGCTACATATTTTTTTTGCTGTTAGGTTTCAAGAATTTCTGTATCATATCAAGGCAAGGAAAATTCCATTATGCTCTGCCAAATTTCTTCAGAATGAGTGTACTGCATTAAATTATCAAACTTTCATAAGAACATAGTGAAATTACTTTTTTTGCTAACACAGTTTTAAGGCTGCATCAGTAGCTTTCATATCTAATGATATGATGAATAATTACTAAAACAACTGCCAATTGAAGTCAGCTTGGCGATTTGATTGTTAAAATTACCATTAGTATAGTGGTATGAACCACTGTTCGTATAACGTAAAGAATTTCCTATCAGGAATACATAATACTGTTAGACTCTCCCAGGGTTACACCTAAAAAATAGCTGGAGAAATGTTTCCATTCTCCTCCACTCCCATTTCTTCTGCAAATCCAAATTCTGACAAGATTCACATGGTATGCTGCATTATCTAATTTTATTCAGGGGTAGAGTAAAATCGGAACTGTGGCAGACCTTGGATGTTTATTTACTGACAATAATCTTCTGCATTCTATGTTTCTCATATGGTATTTTTCCTAGGTATCTGAATGAACATGTTGATGCCTATGATGTCACTGCCATTGGTCTGCTTTCTATAAAAGAGATCAAATAGGATTTAGAGTCTCACAGTCCAAAGACATCAAAGTTTAGGGAGGATGTACACTCAGCTTTGCCCTATGGAACAAATGTCTCTGTCTTTGGACTCTCATGGATTCAGGGGTAAAATGTGCAGAACAATGTTAATTTTGTATTTATTTTTCAGATATATTGAAGCTATGGTTTTTATGATAGATAGTATTTAAAGTATTTCATCCTGGTTTTTCACATAAAGCTAAAAACCATAAATACTTTCAAGCCTTTATTCTGAGTGATTTTGAAAGGAAAAGAATCTCATCATGGTGGTTAGTAAAATAAAAAGCTGACAATTCATTACTTATGATGAGGCTTTGTATACCAAACAGAAATTAATACCTTTAATATTTTTGGGGTATTAGTTACAGGTTGTTTTGTCTCTCTGTCTATTTCTGAGTGAAAAAAAACCAAACAAGTTTTTTGAAGAATGACAGTAATTCCTTCACACTCACTGTTGCAAAAAGGTGTTTAACACTCTTCCAGTTTTCCTTCAGAAAAGAGAATTCTCTTCTTTAGCTCATGGAATTAAAGAATACCCATTTTCTGAGCAAATGGTTCAAGATCAAGCATAAGTATATTCCTCCAACTTTCTTTTTCATGATTATCAACAGGACAAATATTCCCCTTCTTCTTCTGTTTTCACATTTGGGACTTTAAACCATTTGTATTTTATATTTCCTTTTGCAAAGTTTGCATTTTGATACCAGCTTAATTGAAGTTATTTGAGAAAGCAGTCTGGTAGACAACAGCTATAGCAAAAGTACTAACAGTGGGAGCACTTGTTTTGCCAAGGCAGTCATGCAGACTTACTATTCACTGGGAGACAACATATTTGTCTCCATGCCTTTGTCTGTATGACAAATTCAGAAATCAATTACTAGAAAGGCTTAAATAATATTTCAGCATATTGTTTATAAGTCATGTTTCTGTGAAGAGTGCAGTGGCTTTCCGTTTTGTTTATTTATTATGTGTTGATAATCTACTGCATTTAATGAAAATTATTTTATTTTAAGTATGTCAAAATCAGATGTTTTCAGAAATAAGCACCATTTTGTGGCTTTTGGTAATCTCAGTTTTATTTTCTCCCAAGATGTTTTGCTTGTCTGCTGAGTTCTTTGAATGAGAGTTTTATCTATACCATTACCTCTGTTCCATATTCTCATTTTATTTCTGGAGCTGGGTGTTACTCAGTAAGCACTAAGTGCCAAGGAGTACAAAAGATGGCAATCTTTTCTGGTGTCAACCACTCAGGATTCAGTGACACAAGCTTCAGTGAAATATAACAGCCAAGTTCCACTTGGACCCTTGAAGTAGTTTTCCAGGAAAACTGACTGCCAGCTTTGCATACTGAACAGACAGTCATTAAACTCAGTTCTGCTGTAGAAGTTTGTGTGCATTTGCATTGAAAGTTTTAAAATTAAACATTGTGATCCCTGTTCTGGTATTGCTGATGCTTTTCATACAAATAATGCAGGCTTTCAGCACAAATAAGCTCTAGTTGAACCGTTGAACTCTCTTGCTGAACTCCTGTGAGACTTCCCTGCTCTAGGGGTTGAGAGGTCAGGGTGGTTTGAAGTGTGATATATTTTTGGTTTAGATGTGACAAATGCAGTAAGTATCTGAACGTTAATTCAGGTCATCATCTTTAATTAGGGTATCAAGACTGGAACAAAGTCTTCACTATGGAAATAAGCACTCATGATCAAAGTAGCACTACCTTATTTAAATAATTAAAACTAAGATCAATTTTAATCAAAGTTGATATTGAGTATTGCATACGAAAATTACTACTTTTTTTCTTTCAATTTTGGTGTTAACATGTAAATGAGCAATTCCCTTCCTCAGAGATATGTGGCATTTGTTTGGCAGTATTTCTTTAGGACAGAAAATTTGAATTAATATCTACTTAAACCTGACTGCATATCTAACACCCTCTATGCAGATGATAAGTCAGAAATCTGTCCTTCTGTTTTCCTAGGTATATATTCTATCGAGTTTAAAATAACTTATGATTCCAAATGTTTTTATTTTTTCCAAGTTACTGAGTCTAACTATCTACATATTTAGAGAGATTAGAGAATGAATAGTTAGTCAGATTATTTCCTTCAGAGAGGATAGATATTAGTTAGGGTAAATTATAATAGTGTGGTATAATTTTTTTAAAATTTCTGTGAAGAAAATATTTTTAGTCAGAAATGTGTCAAAATGCAAACTCGAAACAGTTCATGGACTTTTCAAGAGATATGCATTCATATGCAGACATTCACATGTCCTGAAGCACAGCTGAGATCAGAAAATGAATTCAAAACTCCTCAGGTTTACAATGCAATAAAAAAAGGATTATGCATTCAGAAACAAACACATATTTTTTACTGGTGTCACTGATGATACTAGCCATAGCCACGGAAAGCTCCGCAATATATAGACTCACATCAGGTTATACATATAGGATTAAATCTGTAAACCTTTGAGGGTCAGCATTTGATTCTTTTCTGTTTATGCATCAAACAAATCCTAATCCATGAATTCTTGCTGTGGCAACACAAGAGAAGAAACCTGAGCTGACCTATTCACTGGTTGTAAATCAATGTGCTGTCTCCCAGGAGAACTGAATCCCAAAAAACATCATTGACACCTTCCCTCATTGTTTCTTTTAACCTTCATGCTATATTCTAGTTCATTCTCTGGACATTTAATACCTTGAATGGTCAAAAACTTCCGAAATGTACTGGATTGTATTCTCCATTGTCTAACACTCACGAATATTCAGGCAAGATTTCAAATTCGCCATGAAAACAAAGGAATAATATTATACCTAACAAAGTTGAAGGCAAAAGTGATGTTCCATCCATTCTATGTGGCTTTACAGAAGGCTGGTTTTCAAGAAGGGACATGGATCTTTGCACCTCTCGGTTTTTATTCTCAGTTTTATAATTTTCAAAACTGAAGAGTTTCCTTATGGGCAAAGTTTAGCCCACTGTTACCATTTCAACATAATATTTTTTGTCATGTAGAGCCTTTCACAAAAATGTGCAGGTTTTTAGACTCAGACAGTTATTGTTTCCTCTAACTGTTCCAATTGTTAGGCTCTTTTCAATTCAGTGTTAAATACCCTGTTGCCTGGTCTCTCCCATCTTTGGCTTACACAGGGAGTCAAGGACAAGCTGAAATAACTCTTGCTATTGAGTCTTAAGAGATGTGAGTTTGCAGCATGGAGGTATGAGTTTAATACTCATAATTATAACCAGAGATTATAATTTCATATTAATTTAAAATGTTGCTCTCACTGAGAAGAGGAAATTATTTTTCAAGACAGAATATTTCAGGGTGTTGTCTTAGCTTTACATAGAAAAACTATCACAATACCGGTAATATTTCAAAATCAGCCCTAATCAGTCCTAATCAGTCCAAAATCAGGCATTGAAACTGAGGAACATCCTCCTTCAAATGTGAACACAAATACGTAATATCCTCCCAAGACCCTGCATTTATCAAGGTGTAATAAAAAAATGCCTCTATAAAAAGAAGATGGAATGGAGAAAAATGGAAAAAAAATGAGCACCCAGTTAAAGCTAAGAAAAACATGCATTTTCTTGTTTGATCCAGACCATGTGGCTTTTTTTCAGGGGTGAACAGAAGTCCCCATCTAATTTGCATAGAGACTGAAGAAGGGAGTTACCAATTTGCTTTCTAACCCTCTACATTTTGAGAGTGATTGAGACTTAATAAGGACATTTTTTGCTGCCTGTGATAGTCATGAGTCCTCACAAAAATTCTCAGTGTATTTAGATGCGCAGTAAGAAGGTTCACACATCTGACTAGGTACAAAGAATCAATTTACAGCAAAAGGAAACATCAGATATTGGCACTTAAACACCACAGCAGTAGATAACTAGGAAATACCTCAAGCAAATTGGAAAGAACTAATGCTTAAAACAGTGGATGAAAAAGAATACAACTTCAGAGCTAATGTGCTTTTGTTTTTGAGTGATACCTGAGTAAAATTTATTAATATGTTAGACTGAAACCAAAAATATATATTTACATGGTTTCTTTCCTGTAGCATTTGTGTGGTTAAATAAAGCTGATCAAATATTACTAACCAGAAAGTTTTCTTAATGAAATATAAGATTTTTTTACAAGAGTGCTAACATGAAGGGGTTCTGTTAAAGAATTTTGAAAATCGTGGGTTTATTTTCCTTTTTTCTCCTTATGTTTTTTTGTCTGCAGCATAAGTAGATGTACTGACTTCCTCAGGTCCAGTACAGAATAAATTTTTGCCCTCTGTATCTTCTCAATACTTCCTCTGTAGTTTGACATCACAGAAAAATCAATCCATGAAACACATCCTGAAAAAAAGACTAGTACAATCCTCTGTAAAGTTGATTTAAAATTTTTGCACTGCTGCTAAAGCTGAATTTCTCTTAAAACTTGCTACAAAATTGATTGTTTCTAAAAGAACAAGTCTACTTCCCTAAAGGCTGGAAATGTGTTCTCTTTTCTAAGAGCACTTCAGGAATATAATATATAGAGCTGCACTGAGGAGTATGCAGCAAAGGTTTATACAGCAGACTTATCCTTTTATGTGATCCCACTATAAGCATGGAGTATAGCTCACCAAATATCCCTGAAATTGTCTGGGTATGAGTAAAATATCATTTCACTACAGAATAAAGTGTTCTATTTAAAGTACAAGTCTGGGCTCTAGGGTAATATTGACAAAGTGGAGTTATTATGAACTAAAACCTCATTCTAGAAAGATATACCAGTAATACTAAGAACAGTACCTGTTTCCCTCATGGCAGAAGTTGTGCATATCAAATAATTCATTATTTGCACGTAACAAGGTCTCTAAATGCATTTTATAAAAAGCAAACCATAAAATATTGTGAATAACTGTGCAGAACTGGGAAAGAAATTGGTTTCCCAGATGTACTTTCTTACACTGTGGAGAGCATAGAATGGACATAATTCTTCACTGTAAATGCTTTCTTTCCTGCAGGGCTCTACTGCTCACTGAGTGCTTGAGTAACCTGTGCGAGCATTCAACCTCCAGCCTCCAGATTAGGAAGACTACCTGCATGAAGAGGGGACACACAGCTGTGGCTAGAGTGGCCTCAGCTGTGGTCACTTTCTTCTTTACAGAGTACAGAAATCTTACAGGTAAGAAATCTTAGAAGAGAGCACAATGGCAGAAAGAATGTCAGAGTATTCTTCACTAGAAAGAGAGAGTCAGCTGTAGAATTTTGAAAAACATGTTGTATTTGAAAAACATGTTGTATTTAAAAAATATGATCCAATGGGAAACCATTACAGGGTTCCTCAAAGTTCTTGTTAATTTGTCTTGAGGGTAACTTAGCCTCCTCATGCAGGCACCCACACTCCTCTGCTTGAAGAAAGACCCATTAGCGGAGTTAAGCCCGTGTGGGTGAAAGGTCAGTGTGTACATATACCTGTTGAATCCACCTTTATGACTGCACAAAAAATGTGACCCTTTTCTTAAAACATAACAACATAAAAGTAAGGGAAAATTATATGCACTGAGTAAAAGCCAGAGATATTTGTTGAAAGATGAACAATCAGTGATGAATTGCTTAAATGAATCCATTTAAGCACAGGTGTACACTTTATCATTCTCCAGACCTCATGTTTGCCAAACGTGCCTCTAATTTCTTGCTTTTCATTTCTGACAATATAAATTTCTGGTTTGTATCTCTTATGTAGAGAAACAGGTCTTGTAGTGGTCTACTGCCTGGGGTCAGTCTTTTAGAGGAATTAATTCTTGACAGATTTTTGTTGCTCACTGGTTGCCTCTAAACTCCTATGGTTATCTGCCACTTCTCAGAATTGGTGGGTTTTATAGTGAATTGGAATTGACACTACCTTTCAAAGCCTTGTGGAAATCAGTGCAGAAGGAACTCCACGGAGGGATTAGACTAGGTACACATGGCTCTGCACCTTTCTTCAATACCACAATGGGTCCATCTTCACATGTTAGACATCCGGTAGCTGCTAGACTTCGATTTTCTCTCCTCAATGTATCATGGATATTAAACCCTGACCGTATTAAACTAGATGAAGCAACCAAATGCATCAAAGCATTCAGCCAGTCTTTGTCGTTGACATGAACCTGGCAGTAAACTCATCTGGGTGGACCTTGTTTCCCTGAGTGTTCTAATCTGGTTTTTGCCTGTCCCATGGTGAATGGGCGTCCAGGTGGTCTTTGTGAAGTAGGCAATATGCTCTAAATTCAAACACTAGCAATGGCTCATGGTAACATTTTCATGTGATTGTGGACAAGACTTTTGAATTTGTTGTTACAGAATTTATTTTATCTTTGGGTTTGCCCTCTGAAATTTATTGAGAAATTTATCAAGTTTGCAGTGTTGTTAGTTATAAGAATGGAATGAAGAACAGAAAAACTGAAATCTCAGTTTTTAGTAAAACCACCTATTTTACCATCTCTATAGCTGATTAAATTAACAGTTTCTCAGATCTACAGAATTAATATTTTTTTGTCTTTGGGCCATTGTCCTGTAAAGTTGACTCTGGTGTAGTCCAGCATTGCTTTTTTGCTGATACTTTATTTTCCAGGTAGTGAATTTTGAAGTATTAATTATGGCAGATGGTTACATGAAATTACATACTTTTTTCCTGTTATTTCACTTCTGTAGCATTCCTACTAGATTTCCTTTGCTGCCGCGTACAATGAAAAGGCAATGGTAATTGTCTTGTTGAATGGGGATGGTCCAAAGGAAGACCCTTGAGGAAACACTGCTAGTTCAAAAAAATGCACCTGAAATGAGACCATGGGAGAGGCAGGAGGAGGAGAATGCGTAGAAGGGACTTATAACTGGAAGGTGCTATCTCTTTCCAGAGGTACTTCCCATGTGTTTTAACCACTTCCATTTCAGTCTCTTCTACATCTTAGGTAAAAGTTTCATGCAAATGTCTTATGGTTTTGAATCTGTAAAAAACTTCTGGTTTTTCCTCACTTCCTTCTACTTACTGACATTTATGCCCTTACTGATCTTTTACCAAGTGCTGCAGCTTTACAACTACATAAAATATAAATGTCTTTCTCTATGTCTGGAGAAGAAACCATCTGGTAACTCTGGTAATTTATTCAATATTTCAGGATATTAGGTTCAGACATCTTGAACAGGTGGACTTGTTTATACTGTAGAATGTTTGGAGATATTCATGGTTACTTTGCCACTAGAGTTCCATATTGTCTCATTGCAACCAAAGTGTGAGAATGCAGTGACACTACCAAGTGTTAACCAGAGTATTTGAGGGCTGCTACCACGTCTCTGATGATTCTTTAAGCCAGGAGGTCAAGAACCATGTGACATTACTGTTCTGAACAAGAACCAACTAATTTCAAAACTGTGCACTGCTGGTAGGTTTAACTTTGAATTTTAAATGGCACTTACAAGGAAAACATTAGAAAATGAATCAGAGAGGAGTACACAATGTAGTCTACCAAAAGATCAAACTCCTTAGCATTCAGGTCTCTAAAGTTTCCTTTTTTCTTAGTTTCCTATAATATAAATCACAGATTCATAGGGTGGTTTGGATAGGAAGAGACCTTAAAGATCATCCAGTTCCAACCCTCCTGCAGTGACTAGGAACACCTTCCACTAGATCAAGTAGAAAAGGTACCATAAAGTACAATATTCTAACATAAAGAAAAATACAAATAAGCAAAAGCACATATGAAATATCTGTTGAGTTCTACAGTCATATATTGGGATTTTGTATCCCCTGAAAGTGAAATTTTACTCAGTTCTAAGACTAGGTGTGCTTTAATTACTTTTTTCACATTAGGTCTGCATCAAAGGATATCTGGCTTTTAAATTCAGTCAGTCAAGCCGGTTGGCAAGTAACAAGCACTGTTAAAGTAACAAGCATTGTTAAAGTAACAAGCACTGTTCTTGCATCCTTACTGCGTTGAAACTTGTCTTGTTACTTCCACTGAGGCAGCAACACAGCTGGTTGTCCTAAGTGGTATTCTAACTGGGCAGAGCCTATGTCTCTGCTGGAATTTTGTAATGGAACTGTTAGCTGTGTTTTCAGCACAGGTGTGAGCAATACCTTGGTATGTCTCTTATGGTATCCTTATGGTATGTCTCTTAGAGTGGCAGTCTAAGGTAGTAGGAGAACCTCATTGCCTTAGGCAACACAGAGGTTGTATGATGCTTGCGCTGGAAAGATATACAGCTCAAAGGGAACAATAATAATATTAGAAATAGCATTTTAAAAACTCTATCAAAGGTGTGTTAGTTTTAGTCACATTTTTCTTCTTTTAACAGATCTTCATAAGCTGTTTCTTCTTATCCTCTCTTGCAATTGCACAACTAATTTACTTTCACAGTCATTCACATTAGACAAATCTCAAAAGATTAATATGGAAGAGAAAACCGGCTAAGTGGTCCTTCTTGTGACCTGACAACAGTGTTCATTTAACTTGTTAGGAAAAACTCTTCAGAGAAAAAGTGGAGGATCTCCCCAGAAGGACTCTCATCTATATTATGCTTGCAAATTGAGGAGTGGGCATGAGAATTTGGGACAGCCTCATCCTTTTAGGGCAAGCTAAAGTTGCAGTATCATATTTTCTTCTCATACAGCCTGAATCAGAAATTCTTTTGTATCAGTGAAATTGCACTTTGTAAACCTGGCCCAGGTTAGAAGCAGGGCCATTAAATCTTCAACCACATAATTTACATAGTCTAATAATCTAGAATAGCATTTTGGTCTTATGTTAGTTCTTATCTAACCAGTGGAAACAGGAATAAAAGTTTTCAGGGGTTTATTTTTCAAGCACCCCACTCCTTCAGTCCAGATTTCTTCTAGTTATGGATTATAATTCAGAGAGAAATAGTGATGTCCAGTACAATTCTAAGTGCAGCCACACTCAGTATGTGGTGAAACTGCTGAAATCAAGCCAAATTTCTTTTGTGTTGTAATTTAGAAGTAGTAAAAAGGAGAGCTATCAAGTTTTTTTCATTTCTGACTTCTTTTATCTTGAATCTGCATTCTCAAAAGTTGCTGAACTAGAGGAAACAGTACCAGAAAGAGATGTTGTGGCACACCATGGCAGTACAGAACAGAGAGATGAGATTCAGGATGCTAAAAAGCAGAAGCAGGAGGATTTGAATTGTCTGTGCAAGATTAGGAGGCTGCCTGGCCTCTTCTGCCTCTCTACAATAATGGAATTTAGTTCCACACTGAAGATAATTGCCTGAAGTCATTCTCCAGCCACAGGAAGGTAAGATTAATAAAGAGCATTTGTTATAATTCTGCAACCAATGTATTTAATGGAACACATAATAAATAACCACATATAGCACAAGCATTTATCATAGCCAATTTATGCATCAATTTGTTCAGTGTGTGTTAAGCCAACTGTTTGGATGAATAAGTGTTGTTCTCTTTGTGTCCCTTTTTCTCTGTTAAATTAAAAATTATTGTCACTGAGATGGTTTTTGTTGTTGCTGTTATTGAATTTTTCTTTTTTGTTTGTTTGTTTTTCCTTTTTTTTTTTACATACCAAAGTGACAGTGACACGTGTAAACTTCCCAGCAACAGAAATACAGCATAAAGTTTTATGCAGTCCCTGGATTGCTGCCTGTTGCAATTGGAAGACATTGTTTGAATAAAACATCCGCAGTGACTAAAACCCTCTTGCAAGTAGACTGTATGTGAGCCTAAACAACCTGGTCAGATCTGAATTGAAACAGCACTGTCACACTAGAGACAGAAATTTTTGTGTCCTAAAAATCTGCTCTGAAATTATCTTCTTAAAAAGAGGGTCTGATCTGGAGAGCCAGAAGTGTCCCCAGTGCTACAGAAAGCAATGAGCTGGATGTGGTAAAATAACAAATGCAGACAAAGGATCCATTTCTGAATACTGGATAAGTAAAAGAAGATAAAATTTAAGCACATTTCCTTAAAGTACTTCCTAAAAATACCTTTTAAAGAAAGAGAATCACTATTTCAAGTTTATAATTTTTTTCGTCTCCCACTAATTCAGTGTGAAAAGATGTTCTATAACTAATTTGTTATATTTCTCCATTAGATTCTTTGATATGGGCTTTGATATTTGGTTTTCCACACCAGCAGCATTACACTGTGTATTTTGCAGAAGAACTGTTCTCTGTAATTATATGCTGCAGCAAATAAAATTATTTCAGCATGCCAGCTAACTGCCTGTGTCTTTTGAGTCCCATTCTATCTCTCTTCTGTGAGGTTGCTTTTTTCTTTACAGTTTATTTGCCACTGTTGGTGGCATGTATAGCTCAAAGCTCAGATTACAGCCTAAAAATAGTGTAACCAGACTGTATCTATTGTTAATTAATAGGAACTTGAAATATCAGTCTGAGCTTTCTGCAGGCTGTTGCTTCCTCCTCATCTATGTTACACAAGATCACTGAATTATACAGCTAAATTTTATTTATTTCAGACTGACTTTCTTTCTACCTCCACATATATACACACACACATACACATATATATACATATATATATATACATATATATACATATATACTCAGATATATATAGAGATATACATATTACAGCATCAAAGTGATGGAAACTAGATTCTGTGTTTTATAAATAAATAAATATGTTCTCAGCTCTATATGTTGAAAAGAACTTAGACTACTCTTTTCCTCATCTTTTCCAATGGCTTCATTTTTATACAACTAATATTTATATGGTGCTCCAAAGCAGTTCTGAGAAGTTTTGAACAAAGGATTATGAAAAGGATTTGTCCTTTTTTGTTTCATACCTTATATGAGAAAATCTTCAACAAGCACTCATTGTAAAATAGAGCAGAAAATAAAAAGAACCTTTTATTGCCCTATGAAGAGACATAATCATCTTGTTTTCATCCTGATTAAAAAGTCTTTCTGATTATTATGGTACTTAGAAAACTATTGTAATAAGTAGATGTTGACTTCTGTTGAGATGCATATCATTATTTATTGATGGAATACATTAATGCAGAACAAGGGGAAGACAAAGTCAATATTTATGATGAGGAAACATAAACTAATGTTCAATGAAACAAGACACTACATCCTCAGACAGGAAGATAATCCCTCTCTGAAGCATGTAGGGTTGAGATTTATAAATACGATAACTTCCCTGTGGTCAAAATGCTAAGTATAGATATAGGGGCTGTATGGAGTTTACATTTGTCATTAATTTATCCGAAACTGTCTTGGTAATTCGGTAGTTTCCTGGTTGTAGGTATTAAGCTGCAATAATCAAAAAAAAAAATCATTTATGTTAGAAAAGACCTCTAATGGTACTGAGTCCAACCACAGATTTAACACTGCCAATTCCACCACTAAACTGGTTCCCTGAGCACCACATCTACACATCTCTTAAATACCTCCAGGGACAGTGACTCTACCACTTCCATGAGTAGCCTGTTCCCGGGTTTCACTACCTTTCCATGAAGGAATTTTGCCTAATACTCAGAGAAAACCTGCACTGTCTCAACTTCAGGTGATTTGCTCTTGTTCTGTTTGTTACTTGAGAAAAGAGACTACCCTGCATCTGGCCTTAACCTCCTTTCAGGTTGTTGTAGAGAGAAATAAGGTCACTCCTTGAGCCTCATTTTCTCCAGGCTGGACACTCCCAACTCCCTCACTTGTTCCTCATCAGATTTGTGCTCCAGACCCTTCACCAGCTCTGTTGGCCTTCTTTGGACACGCTCCAGCACCCACTTTTTTTAGTGAGATGTAAATTTTAAGACATGAAATATTTTGTACTTGCACTGGTTGTCATTTTATATGCCATTGAAGTAATCTGGTTTATTTGTAAAGAAGAGAAGGTTTAGGAGAACATACACTAGCCTGTGTTTTTTTTTGGATTAGGTCAAAGCAAAAAAAACAACAACAAAGGAACACCACTCTCTACCTTCATTAGTTTCAAGTATCTTCTGGTTTTTGGAGAGGTAGAACATAAATTTAGGAATCTCTATTTTAAAGAAACAACATTCTACTTGAAAAGAAATTGTTAGAATTGTATTAGCTGTGAGTACTTTGTTTTTATATAGTATTTATAGCACTGTTTTCAATGTTTCTTTTGTGCAGTACAACAGATGAATATGAAATAACTCATAAATCTGGACACTAAATACTAATGGTTATAGCAATTTGTTGCAGGGTGGATCTCCAATGGATAAAGCCATCTACAGTATACTATGACTGCTTTTGGCACCTGCAATTGAATTAAATTTCTAACATTTCTTTCCCCAAAAGTGTCTTCCAGGAACCGACTTTTCAAGAGGCAATATAGCACACAACCCAGGAAATTCACATCTATTGACACAAAGGTGCTGATGGACAACACCCTGGGGACTGATTATACCATCACTTCTGTTTTATGATCCCTATTGTATTGTTTTGCAACCACCATTGCAGGTGGTTGCACACACTACTGCACCGTACTTCGTATTCTGGGATAAAAAGGTGTCTAAAGGTTTTCTTGCTATTGGGTGTAAATATAACCACTGTCTGTAAACGTCCGAAGGGTCTGTAAGTTAACTCTAAACCTAAACATTGAAGTCTTTCATGTGCTTATTTGAGTTCCACTTTGTACTAAAGCATTGGAGGCAGGATTGCAAGTGGTCATAGAATCGTAGAGTCGTAGATGCCACAGTAAAAGGACTGCAGATCAAATAGCAACATGAACATACTACCTTAAATTGAAACATGTAAAAATACCTCATAATTTTAGGCCGTATCACTCTGAAACTCTTTTTATGTATGGTGGTGCTCTTAGCAGTGTCTTGTGAGGGAAGATCTCAGCTTCTTTCCTCTGTCACTGACTCCTACTGCCCTGCTCACTGGGCGAAATACTATTTTGTTATTCTGCCGGAAATACAAAAAAAGAATAGCAAAATTAAAATGGATAAATGAGATTTGTAGCATAACACTGGTATTATGGTAAAAACTTTTGGTGCATTTATCCCATTTGTAATAGAAATAAAAAGTTAAAAGGATGGCGGATTAGGTAGGAGTTACCATCATGATTATGCCCTCAGGAAAAAAATGCCTTCTTAAGCATTTGCTTTCCTCTGACAATTTCAAAATGCATATGTCCCTTCTTGCTCCTGTTTCCCTATTTTATTATCTAATCATAATTTCTTTCTCAGTTTTAGCATAACATAAATATTGATTACATATTACATTCTATAGGGTTGATTATCAGCAATTTTCTCTATAATTTTTACTGTAGTCTAGATTCAGACAAATTACATTAGCTTTGCCATTTCTTCTTTAGATGTTTAGTCTGTTTACTGAAGTAACCCCTCTAGAAATTTTACGCCTTAAAATTGAAGGATAAACTATCTGCTGGAATAAGTGATGTAACTAACTAACTGGAATAAGTAAAACAACCACTTTGTAGTTATTTTTCTCCAATTTACTGTGCATGAATGATACAGGAATTGATGTGCCTGATAGATAATATTTTTCTTCTATATAAATATTTGTTTTATTTTATAATGATGTTGTACTTCTAATAAGACTAAAGCACTCTGTTGCTTAATCTTTTTTAAAGCTGAAATGGGAGAGACTAAAGTATTGAATACTGTCTAAAAAGCTATTTAAAACCATCACATAAAACAAAGGTCTTCTCAAGCACAGAGACTGATTAGAACTTTTTAAACTTCATGAAAATTACCTTTTGTTAGTCTTCCACTCCAGGCAATACAATTTATGAATTTGTCTGTTGCAGATAAAATCATGAAATTATTCCTTTGTTTATGGTACAACTCTAAAGAGAGATTTTTCTTATCAGTGAAGAACGAGAGTAAAATAAGCATGAACTGTTTCTGAAAAGACTCAATATTGAAAAGAAAATTGGAAAATAATTCATCAGTCTATTTCTTATCAGAATAACTTGACTTCTTACAAAGCTGCTGTGAATCCTCATGACATACTCAGCATTTCCACTGTATAAAGTAAAATAGAGTAAGATCTCTGTTTTGGCCTTTTAACAGTCCTTTTCCAATGTTATCCAAATACGATTAAAAAAACCCCACACTAAACAAGAATAAGATTCTTCCCTCTTACATCCTGTACAAAGTCACATGGTCTTTGCTGTTTGTTTCAACAGTCATTTGCTATGTATAAGTGCTCTTAGACTTTGTAAAATCCATCTGAGTTTGACCAAGCATCAATCAGTTGTCAGTATTACAGAATCCATCTACTTTCCTTTTAACACAGACACTCCAGTTATTCTTTCCTCATAGTGATTTCAAATCACAGGGATAGATCATCAGAGACTGTAAATCTGTATAGCTCCATTGACTGCACTGACATATTTACACCTGCAGATGATTTGTTTCAAAGTATGCTGTAAATAAAAGAAAAATGCTTCTAGTGGCATGCCATAATGATTGACACTTTTAATTTGAAAGACATTAAAGCACTGAGCTTTTTAAGTGAATGTTTATATTTATGTACCAAGATAGATTAACAGCATTCCCAGAATGAAGATGCCAACACTCATTTACTTTGAGTTCTCACTGCAGTGGAGTAAGGGCTCCTTGGCAAATAAAATGCTACTTATCTAACATGAAAAACCTTGCTGAAGAAAACTTGCACTTAAACAGCACATTTATTTGATAATTAGTAAACATATTGGAGACAGGGAAATTGTTCAAAGCATAGGAAATGGGAATAAACCTAAGTTTTCAGCAATCTTTAAGTCTTCCTCTGTGTGAAATTCTCCCTTTCAGACTACTTTGTGAGGTAAAAGCCTACTAATCCATAACTATGCCTCCAGATACAGAAAATCTTTTTTATTAGGATTTAGCAGACTAACTGGAAATGCCCCATATTTGTGTTTTGATCTCTGCAGATTCATCTATCACTGAAATGTCAG
This sequence comes from Pachyramphus minor, assembly GCA_013397135.1. Lineage (NCBI taxonomy): Eukaryota > Metazoa > Chordata > Aves > Passeriformes > Tyrannidae > Pachyramphus > Pachyramphus minor. The sequence continues at coordinate 103,737 of VYXB01006848.1, forward strand.
CGTTTATAATGTCAGTGTTGCAGCTGGCAGAGAGGAACAATCAGTCACCCAAGAGACTTTAAAATGGTACCATGAGATAGTATTTAGAATCTGTGACTTTGTAACACAGCTGCAAACTTTATTAAGGAGGGGGAAGAATTTATGCTGAAGGCAAGAATTATAACAGGACCTCATAGGGATTTATACAGATATATTAAAAATTAAATTGAACTATATTAGGTTTTATATTGAGTCTGTCAGATTGAAGACATTCTGAAGCGCTTAAAAAAGCAATGAGTTACTTACCAGTACCAAAATGACTATGCAGACAGCCTTTACAGAGATTAAGTGTTTGAAAGCACGGTTTTAGACAGTCTTAAATCAGTATTTCTACTGGCAACAAAACAACAATGGAACATACTTTATATACATATATATATATACTATATATATAAAATACATGTNATTATATAAACTTTATAGATATCAAATCCATATTTAAAGGTAGAAGATGGGTAATTTTGTCGTTGTACATGCAAATGGCTAGCTTGAAATCACACTAAATATTTGTCTGCACTAGAGAACACAATTTGAGTATATCAACAAAAAGACTAAATGAGGGGCACCATATAAAACCAAGTATCTTTCACCAAAAACATAGTCAAAGGAAATTACTTTTTTTTTACTAAAAAGCTTTTCATGGAACTAACTGATTTTTCTAAAAACCAATAGAAAATCAAGACTTTCTGGAGTAAACATGAAAATAAAGAAGTGTTAGGTATTTCATTAAATCTTCAAACTGTTCCTCAAAATAATATTGGGTTTTTTTGTGAACAGCTCTAGAGTCAATGCTGTAGTCCATGCAGAGCGTTTCATTAAGCACAGACAATATCTACTTTATAAAATAAAGTATTTTAGGGACTACATTCTTTAGTCAGATTTCAGCAAAACCTTTATTTTCCTTAGCAGCTGCTGCAGAAATGGGTTTTTCTGCAGAGCAAGGAGGACTTACATGCTTAAAACACTGAAGGTACCACAGAAGCTGGCTTAAAATTAGGTTGGAGGTTGATACGAGCCTGTTACACTTCTGTACAAGTGACTGCAGGTTTACTGGATAAAATATTGCATAGTCTATTTCCCAAAATACAATATTTCAAGTGAAATTTTGAAACCTGTACAAAGTTTATGGGGAAAAGTATGAACATGGTTAACTGTGGTACAGTAAGTTCCTATTTGTGTTAGAGGCCAATAACCAAGAGATAGACACTGACTGGCACTAAAGTTATAGGAAGAGGCAAGGATAGTAAAAACAAATGGATTTGAGTCACTGTGTCTTACTGTGAGTGAAGGAGAAATGCCAGAAAGCACATAAAATATATGGTGTTTCATAGCAGATAATCTCCAGTGTGGTACCACCAGATGACACTGTGTCTTTCCCATGGAACAGAAAGTCATGAGAACAGAAATGATGAACTTGTGTCTGTGCTTTTGGTGTTGTTACTGTTTGCTGGTTTTGGATTTAGCTTCGATTTAGCACTGCAAGTTAGTAATATGCTCCATTTCCAAGTACATTGCCTCACTCCACTCATTTGGGGCTCAAGTCTATGAACACCATTGCCTTCTCCAGCAGCTGTAATATGAATCTGGACTGCAGTGAACGATTGTTAAATTCATATAATCACTAACAATAACAGATTACTCTAGAGCAGTCTTCTCCAGCACCTCCAGAGCAATTTAGCTAACAATGGGGGGCAGGGAAGCAGTTTTGGTCTGTAGCACACAATTGTTTCTGTGTGACCTGCTATGAATACATGAATTCTGTCAATGGTTGCAAGATTTTCATGAGTGGATTTTTTGTCACAGACAAAGAAGCTGCTAGGTCCTCAACTTTTCAAAGATGATATTTGTGAAAAACACTTTCTTGATAACTTTCTTGGACTTGGAACATAATCTTTAGTCAAAACTGGAGAAACACGGAGAGACTTCTGAACCATCAACAGCATGGTGGTTAGAGCCAGGATTAAAGCGGGAATTAAAGTGCTGGGAATTAAAGTTCAACAGTAACTTCAGGAGACATAATTTTAATGCCCTGTTTCCCCAGCAAGTGTTGCAACAAAATGGCTGTGTAGGTGATTTCGGATCAGTTCTCGTTTCAGTTTGAAACAGGAGCGGATTAGTTGATTCAGATATGTTCAAGGTCAGAAAACAGGAGAAACAACTGGCTTCCGATAAATATTTGAAAAGTAAAAGGTCTTCAGTTCTAATTGTACAGAAACAAAATTTGGATTTTGTGGCTTCTTCATATTGCCAAAGTAGAGTTACCGAAATTATGAGGTCTGCTGGGACAGCTGCAAGAATAGTAAAACAGTATATCAGTAGACATTCACCACAAAGGGTAAGGTCCACAGATGTAAATCTGTCTGTGTATGTAATCAAGAAAACAAACAGAGCATAACAGCTACTTCAGAACATATTTACCTCCCTTTAAACTGAGGGAGTTAAAATAGTTTTGCTTGTTTTCCCAAATAATGAGAGGAAATAGGAAAACAATACAGTAGCAAGTAATATGGAAATTTTGTCCTTAGCTAGGGGCTTTGTAAGTGCTCGTAAATAATACTGAAGCCAAATGATCCTTCAAATCTGATACCTCACTAAGAAAATTGCAGCCTCCTCAAAAGGAAAAGAATCACCAGGGCATTTGTAAAACTCAATGAATATCTTGAATTTCTAGTACGGAATTTGACATTTCAAAGTTAGCTTTGATGTTAATAAACAAGGATGCAAAAGTGTGTACTCTGCCAGAACTTAAAGCCATTAACATTATAATACCGAGTTTTCAAAAGTGCTTTAAACCTCAGGTGCTCAATCTATGATTTATAGAGTGAATCAGACTTGAATCCATAAGGAAATAAAAAAACCAACTTCTCAGCATTGAGATTCAGAATCTGGCAAACAGATACTTCCCTTTCATCCCTGAGAGCAGTGATGATAAGGTGTATCAGTGCAGCAGCAGCACTGAGGTGAAGCACTCAAAACTCTGTAAAGTGGCACTCCTGCTATGCATAATAGAAGGAGAATTGCTGATGGCTGGGAGGCTTTTTTAAAGGGTTGATTGTTTTGATGTAACTCTGTTTGATATTAACAAGAAGAACCCCCATGAGAGGACTTGAGTTTTCCTTTTATACAAGACCAAATGTCACTGTCCATATCCCTGTGGTGGAAAACTTTTCCTTCTCCCACCCCACAGACAAGGTTTTATTATCTCTTCTGGTGACCAGGCTGTGAGGAAAAGGAATTACATGATTGGAAAGGACAAGGTGAATGTGTTAACTCTGTTTCATAGAACTACAAATGTACCCTGCTGGGATTTTCACAGAAAGATTGGTGTTATAATAATTGAATCAGTCAGCATGAAGTCCTTTGTGTTTGTACTGGCCACAGAGGATTTTTTCCTCATGCCTCAAGACAAAGCTCAGGACAGCTGCTAGCTGTATGACATGGACTGGCTTCTGCCAGAGTCATGCTGTGTTGCCAAAAAAGAGAAGCAGATGGTGGCAGGAACACAGGGAATGTTGTGAAGTTTCTGTGCTTTCCCTGGTTTATGGGCATTCCTAGGCTTTCCTCACAGCCTTTGAAAACACTTTAGGTTGCGCAGGCCTGTGAAAATAATTCTCCAACTATAGGATATGAATCTCTTCAAGGTATGTTGTGTCATGTGAAATACATAAGCTTATGAAAGTAAGAACCATTTCATTCATCTCAGAGGTCCCATGCCAGAAGACCTAGATCATCAATAATGAAAGTATGGGATCACATAAAAAATTTGCAATACAGCAGCTAGGCATTCAGCTCCGGGAAATAAGGCCAATTGCTGTCAATGAGAAAATGAACAGATTTGAAAAATCTTACATCTCTAGTTCACTATAACACAACCCTTAACATTGTCAACCTTTTAAGAATTGCTAATATTTGAATTAATTTCTAAAATATTTGACAGATGTTATAGTCAGCTTCATTCTGAGATTCTTGTGATAAAGACAAGATTTAATGGACACTTCTGCTCTTTGTATGAGGTATCTCTTAAGTGTTTCTTATAAAAAATTTACAACTAATTAATATTTAATTGTTTGGTAATGAATAACAACCACTTCTATTTATAAATTACAAAATGGAATATACTGTGTTATCATAATTCAAAAGTTAATTGAAAGAAACACTAATTATAACACAGAAAAACAGGGTAAAAATGCACTCTAGTAGGATCCCTTGCTGTAGTTGCTACAATGACTATTCTAAAAGGAGTAGCAAAAAAGTGGTAATTTCATCAACATTTTTTGTGATTAGATAATAACTGATGTTCTAGACCACTTAGTGAACTCTCTTGCCAAGTTTAGTCTAGAATAGAAGAGTGACTTAGGTACATAAACCTTAACAAGTCCAAAATAAACACAGAAGATACATGAATTGTCTTGGTTCATGGTTCTGAGAGCAGACGAGAAAAATCTTGCCAACTTCTATGGTGTTGGACCAAACACCTGATATTATATGGAGGCTTTTATTTGCTACTTGAGGATGCTGGAATTGGAAGTTTCAAGTTTCACAAGAACTAAGAACTAAATGTGTCGAGACAAATTGAACAAGAGCCTTATGGTCAAGATTGAGGGATCATTTCCACAGTGCCATGACAATAAATTCCTTAGGACTCTCAGAGGAAGATTACATAAATCACTAGTTTATTTCACTCACAGCTGTTGGGACTACCCATAATTTTTAAAGAATTATTTTGGAGTGGGGATTCCTGGAGGGCTATGGCACTACAGACATAATTCTTTGCTTTGAAAGGATCTGTGATTTGGACTATGAGAAGAAATGACTGACGCTTGTATCAGCAACTCAGCAACATCTTCCACCACTCCAGTGCTCGAGCAAAGGGCCTCCTCAAGGCCAATGGTCTCACACTGTAAATCTCTCACTATAGATTTGCAAAAAAAAATCACAACCAGACACAGTTGAGAATTGTTATTTTTCACACACACTGAAAACATCAGAATCAAACTGAACTTAGGCATTAGAATGATAATTTCTGCTGGTTATCAAAATGTTAATGGCTGACTGCTCTTGATTTGTAGGATTCTCATCTTTATTTTTGAAAGGCAACTCATAGAGTTTGGTGTCTTTGAAGAATTTTTTCTCATTTTTTCTCATTTTTTTCTCTTTGTAGGATTTTTAAAAAGAAATTTTTTTCACAGTTTTTCTGAAGTGTTCTTCCTCTTTTCTTCTAAGAGTTTGACCACTTCATTATATCCTATCTAAAGCTCTTCCTACACTGTTCAAAAAATAACTTATTTTTCAATTCTAAAATAATACAGAAATAGATCCAACAACACAGCACAAAAAAGTTTCTTTTCCGAGGTGTTTGTTATTCTAGTATTTCAAGTGTTTAGAGATAAGATTTTAGCATGTTGATAGAAGACTGTTGTAAATTGGCAGTCAGAAGTTTCTTTTATGCTGCTCATATAGAAAAGAAACACATGAACCTGGAAGGCAGCACATGTAATTGTTGTAGAACACTTTTCAGTTCCTGCTGAGGTCTAAATTAGATATCATACTGTTAGTCTTGCTTACATTTTGTATGCTGATGAACCAGTAAAATTGTGTGTGAAAGGTATTCACTTTTTTCAGTCTTCACAGGGAATGCTACGTTTAAAGACATTGGAATGGAAAACTGAAAAGGCAAAATGCTGCAGTGAAGAAGCAGAAGTTTGTTATCTATTTTCCTTCAGTAGTGTTGTTTCTGTTATATTGAAGATCCTGTAGGTACAGATTAATGCACACAGAAAAATCCAAGCCTAAGTAAAGAAGTAATAAATATGCCATTTAATTTGGATACAGGGCAGGCGCTTCTTTCGTTGCCAAAATTTTTTTGTTAAATCAATGGTAATGAGGTCACTAAATAAGATGAATTACATAGGACAACGTTTGGAGGAATGTTGGGAAAAATAATAGTACTAGAAAGCCAAAAGAAACAAAAAGACCTTCTAATTCGCATTGGAAAGAAGGGTTATTTATTTGCTGTTTTTCTTTGAGAGAACTGGAGGTAGAATAAGGACCTAGAAACTCAAAATGTAGGTAAAATCCACCTTGTGGAAAGCTTTATGTGAACTGAGCCACCTGTATCTTGTGTTCATTCCTAGCAGAAGTCACTGTCTTTAGGAATGCAAATGAGGGAATTGAAAACTTGAAGGGAGCTTAAGAGGTAATCTATTCTTTGCCTTCGAAAGACACTTCTTGAATTTCATTCTTACCTTCCTTAGGCAGTCAGTTCCAGTCCTTCACTACCTTTCTTACTAAAAATGTTTCGTGATGTCTGATGTGGATCTGCCTTGTTGTGATTTAAATTATTATGGTTTTCTTATACAACAGTGATATGAAGAATTTGAAAAAAATATCCTGTTCCTTTTGGCCATGGTCTCTTATGAATCCAAATATTGTTACAATTGTTTTCCTAGAAGTCTTCCCTTCCAGGCTAAACTAACCTAATTCACTCAATCTTCCTCTATACCTAACATCCTACCTGTTTCCTCTGGACTCTCTTTAGCTGGCCCACAATATTTCTGGAAGTGTGGCACTCAAGCTGGAGCACAGTATTTTGGCTAAGGCGTAGCATTTGTATCAGAGCAAAAGGATTACTTAATATTAATTACTATCTCTGCTTTTATTCTGTCTCCCAGCATACACGTTGCATCTTCTGTATCAGAAGAACATTGCTACAGTACTGAGAATAACCCATTACATCCTCAGATACTTTGCATTGGATAAACTTTGAATTAAAGGTACAAAAGTTTGGCAGAATAATCCCCTCCATTTTCCTCGATGCTCTGGTCCTCAGAGATCAGGGCAGCTGGGTGCAGCTGGGCCTAATCTCTAATTATAACTATTTCAGCACTGTAAATCTGGTTAAGTTCGGTGCACCAATAGTGCGGTTTATTGATTTGACACTATAAGTGTGTTAGATTTCAATAATAATTTTCGTGATCACAGATTCACAAGTAGTGAGGTTTATTGAAGCAACAGAGTATATATTCTTGTTACATTGCTGGTCATAAATGCACTAAACCTACAAAATGCAAGTGTATAACACTATGTACAAGTGTTCCCAGCTATTCTCTGTTGCAGTTTGTGGTGCAAAATTTACTGAAGAGGCATCTCTGCTTTAGAGAGGAGAGAGGAGCAAGTCTGCAGGGCGGTTGCAGTCTTATCCTCTGCCTTGGAGGATTTCAAATACCAAATTTTACCTCTGGGGGGGGGGAGCAGAGGTGAAATGGTAGTCAAATATCTTGTTACTGATGTCATAAGTGGTGAGGGGACAGCCACAGTATATATAAATGTAGAATATTGAGAATTACAAAGGAAAACTTTGCAAAGGCTGTGGTCTTGTACAAGGGTGAAAAAGAACCATGACCTACAAGTATCACGCCCTCTTCCACCTAGCTGATTACAACAATAGGAGTCATCTGTCACTCCAGCAACAGGCAATCATGTCCCCAGTAATCCCTTCACCACGTACTCATGGCGTATCTCTTGGAAATTCCTTCACCATGTATCTCACAGCAGCTGCCTAAAATATTCGATATGCTGTATTTAGGCAGTTAAACATTTCTGATGGATTTCATTTTTCTCTATGGAAGAAAGACCTATTTTTTTTCCTCACTCTCATCTTCAGATTGAAGTGATGTCTGGGTACCATCCTGAACTCTAGTCTGTTGTCGCGGTTGGGGTGGACTTGCCGACAAATTTCTTCTTAAGAAGGGACCCCTTATTGAACACCTGCTGTGACTTTTATACAGTTTCCTGACCATACATGTCAGGCCACGATTGGGTTCTTGTTAACATAAATAATTTACAATTGGACATACAAACCACGCATGTCTGTCAACAGTGACTCAGCACTCTAGGCAGGAAACCCATTCTGTGTTACATCCTTTCTGTCCGTGCTTGCCACCTTGCTATGTGCTATGGTTCCACCTTCAGCATTCCCAATTCTCGTAGAGACCCCAGACCAGCTGGGGCCCCCCCACAGTCTGTCCTCCAGAAAACACTTAATCCCTCCACTAAAGTGAGGGATAAGCATTATCTGTAAATTTACTAAGCACATTTCTGTTTTCTTGTCCTAACCAGTAATGGTTGTTTGGGGTGGCAGCAAAACCAGACACCTCTGCTTAATGCCTGTGTCATTTTGATTCAGCCATTTGCACAGAGACATCTAGTGCCTTTGAACATCTGAAATTGTTTCCAAAGGCCTGGATGATAAAACTCAAAGCAAATAGGAGTCTGCACTACTTTAGATCTCTACTTGACGAGTGGGCAAGACAACCTACAAAAACCGAAAAGGAAAAGAAAAACTTAGAAGGAGCTGGATACTGTCCTTGTTTCTCTTTGTTAGACAGATATAAAAAAAAATCATGTTAAGCTCACGTGACTCACGTTCCGTTGCGTTTTTTTCTCAAAGAGTTGTCTTGAATTATTAACACCAAACACTATCTGTAAGTGGGCAGTAAACTGTCGCAGTCTTGTTCTCTGGGAGAGGGAACAGACCAGCGACGGGGGTTCTTGCAAGCTGCCTGAGAGTCGTGTAGAAGCAGCAGGAGCAAGGGCTACCAGGTTGAGTTCACCCGCCCCGAAACCCGCAAAGGAGAGACGGAGCCGATGTGAACACCAGGATAGCCGGAGCTGATCCAACTTTATTGAACAAAATGGAGGGTTTTTATACCCCCCGGGGGAGAACTTTCTGGAACAGGGGTGGTATGAGGCGGAGCATGCAAATCCACTCACAGGGATAGGACAAACAGGGATGCATAAACATGAGAGGGTGTCAACTGGGGAGTGGAAAACTAGGGATAACTGGATTGGTCGGTACCCCAGGGTAAACCGACCAATAGGAACCGGGTTGCCAAGCCTGACAGGGCTTATCGGCAGAGAACAGGGGAAGGAAAATGGGGGATGGTCAACCTAACATTAGGTTTTAGGAAACACCACACACAAAAAGTCCTTAAAATAGAGTCACAGTCCGGTAGTCACTGAGTCTCCTTGAGCCTTCCACGCCTCGAAACTGGGATCTCGGCCTCCTCTCCTCCTCCCCATTGCCTCATATGAGCCATCTCCAACAGTAAACCTTTTTCTTCTGACTTATTTTATGTAAACAGTTTACAAGGCCAAGCTGAGTGTCATTAGAGCAGGTTCCTGGCCAAGGAGATGATTGCTCATTTCCAATGAGGACCTGAGTATGCCTGGAGAGAAGAGAAGATTCCAGAGGGCAAGGTGCTGCTAACAATCAGAGAAAGATGGATGTTGCTTGGACAACCTGATGGTGCGTGACTGATCTGGAGCAGTATGTGGCTACAGTAAAAGCTAAAAATTTTTGACTGCAGAACACATTATTTGCTCAATAGATCTAAAGGCGCTCTAAGAATTGGGAATAGGGCTAAGAGGAAGTAAATGATTGTAGAATGTAGTCTTATGCTAAATTACTTTCATACTAAAGGAAGGGAAGGAGGTTGAAGTGCTGGCAGAAAGAGTTACGGGACAGATCAAAGGAAGCACTGACCAGCTGAGCTGTAGACCCTCTGATATCCATATTGAGTGCAGAATAGAACCTGTGCACATGAGATCAAGCATATAGGGAAAGAGCTGACATGGTTTTGGATCAAGAAATTCTGTCATGTGAATCTATGGACAGGTTTTGTTTAGTTTGACTTTTTGTCCTTTGGAACCTAATTAAGAAGTGAAGAAAGGATATCTGGTTAATGAAGCCAACTTGGGTATATAAAAGGTTTTTCGAAGTTAGTTCAAAAAAGACTCTTAAGGCCTGTGAGCCACCCTGGGCTAAAGAGGAGGTCTTTAAATGTAAAAAAAGTCAGAGACTGTGACTAAATATCTCAAATAGAGTTCAATAGGTTTTCTGTGCTGTGTACTTCAGTCACAAGTGACCTAGAAAAGCAAAAGAATGATGAACTGATTTGTAATGACACTTGGAAACAAACTCAGGAGAACAATGGGTAGGTTTTAGAGGGTAATAAAATAAATAAAATTTAGCACAGGTAATTGTGAAATGAACAATTTGAATTTCATATGTAGCATTATACAAGGAGACCAACCTCAGCCTCTGTTGATATTTTCATGGAAATATTTTAAGCTCTGCTTAAGCCTAATGCTTAGTAACTGGAAAAAAAAAGCAAAAACAATGTCAGAAATTACCTGAGAAAAGAAAGAAACTAGGGTAGAATGTAAGTTACCATAAAAATCTATGGTTCACTCCATCTTGTGTGTTACGTATCCTTAGAAAGCGTGTAACAGAACTGAGGGGAAAATCAGCAAAGATTAGCAAGAAGGAGCACAGATTTGGAATAATGTCTTTATGAGGAACAACCAAGTATGCTAGGATTATAAACTTTCAAATAGGCAAGTGAGGAAAAATAGGACACAATCAAGTTTCGCTTCCTCTTCCAATTCTGATAGAAGATATTAAATAGAACTTGGAGTTTACAGGAAACAAAACAAAGCACACAGATCTTCACACTTACTGTTAACCTGAAGAACTTTGTTACAGGAAGCTGTAAATGTCGGCAGTTTACTAAATAGTTCAAGAGTTCAAATGCATAGAAGAAAAAAATCATTGAGAGTTGTTGAATACAGAGGAGCTATTTCTGGACGTCCCAGTATTATGTGTGACTAAAGTTTGGCATGTTTATAGGATAAATACCACCACATGCTTCCCCTATTCTTCTTTCCTAAGCCTATCTGCTTTAGGCAAGTGTCAAAGATAGAATGGGCTTTGGGTATGACCCAGTGTGAATGTTCTTTAATGTTAAAAGAGAGATGTTTCCTAGGGACCTGGACAAACTGTGTAAGACTGGCAGTAACCTCAGTTACAATTTACAGCCAATGAGCAGGGACTGAGAAAAAATCTGGAAAAAGGCAGGTGCCTTCAAAAACATAATGGTAAGAGGAAGACACTTTAAAATAATTTTTTATCTTTATACTGTCTTCTGTAGTCTAAAAATACACCTATTAAAATGTTTAAATAAAACATGATCTATTACTATAAAAACTCTTCCGGTTTTGCAGTACTTGATTCTGAGGTATAGACCCACTCTGCCCCTTTCAAAGGTTTAACTTAGTCCTGTCATACCACTGTGTCTTCTGGGTAATCTTAACATTTCACAAAACTCTTCTTTGCCTTCTGTCATGATTTGGCAGTATACACAAAAGTGTGGGACTCAAATCCATTCATGAGACAAAGATGTCAAAACAGAATAACAGCTATTACTTAAAGACAAAATAACCTTAGCTGCAGAAGCCATATAAGCAATGCCTGCTTTTCAAAACTTCCAAAATTATGGTGATTTTTCTAATAGGTTCCTTAGTCTTCAGCATTACTACTTCACAGATGACTGCTCAAGAATTTCTCTGCAGAAATACTATGTCAGCCATAGCTGGGATATCTTGATAAGAAAGATAAAAACTTAATAATGAAAATCAGATGGCATTAAATAATAGAAATGATGGAGTCATGAAGTATAAAAATATCTGGTATGCATTAAAACCACCACTTGGAAATAGGCAAGGAAGAAGATGTCTCTGCAGTGCTTGTCTATGTGACAAGTTCCTGGTAAATACAGGAAAGGTATTTCCAGCTAAAAGAGAAAAAGCTTAGCAGAAAGAAGTAGTTTGTGTGCAATCCGTGAACAATTCTTGGCATGGAAGCTCAAGAAAGAGTAACTGAAAATAGAATAAATGCAGTAATGGAAAAGTCGGGAGCTTGGCCAGTTTAGTGAGCAGAAGACTGAGAAGGACCATGTAAACAAGCGTGAAGAAGTGTGGCATCCCACCCTGAAAGGGAAGGAAGCACACAGGTGAGTAGATGCCCATGGTAGAAAGGGGATGACAAAGTCAGAGGGTTCAAAAATAGTACATTACACACATGGCATGGAAATTGGTATAAGTTAGTGACTTCTTTACCAATAGTTCTTGATTTTCTCCATGGCTATCATTATTTGAGACATACAAAACACACACATTAGTCCTTTTTTTCTGGGGTTCTAAAACAGCAAGAAGGGAGATTTGTTAATTAAGCTAGAACGCATTTGTTTTAAGAACTTCAGGGTGGAACTACCTTTGAATAATTGTAAATTGCATAACTATAAGGAATCCTAAAATATTACTGAAGGGAGGTTTAAGGTTGGCTCTCAAAATAGAGTAGTGTAATCAAATCCCCACCCTGACTCTCTCAGACCCACTCTCTCAAATCCCCACTCTCAGACTACTGTCTTTGAGATTAAGGGTGGTTTATGGGAACAATGATGTGTTATGGTACCAACACTAGCAGAAGACTGTACCTGACGGCACAGGGTATTCTTAACCTAATGTTTCAGAGCCTACGAGTCACAAGTTACCTCTCTGGGAGAACCCAGGGTTGAACTTGAGTTTGATCTGTGTTATAATTATTGAAATTACACTTGCATGTAACACCAACACCTCCCACATACACCTTAACTGCACGCATGGAAAAAGTATGAGGTTGATAAAATTAAGTCAAACTTTAGTCTTGCTTATACTCATGTGATCCAAATGAAATGCAGAAAGCACATCAGTACAGAATTTGGATTTGCCGTCAATTTTTTTAACAAAGAAAAAGGTCATCTCTGAACTGGGAATTTACAAATTCATTAATGGCACGTTAATGACTTCCTTGATGTTATTGAAATCACTGGATACTCCTGGTTTGCCTTGATGGTAAAAGGATCTAGTTATTAAAATTTACCATTTACTGACTTCTACTGCTTTTGTCAAGCAAGTACTAGTTTGTTTAGAATAGTGTTGTGTTATAAACATCACTTAATGCTGTAATCTGGAAATAAACATGAGGGGTTACTTCTTGGTGTGAGATGAACATTTTTCAAAGCATGTTTAAATAAAGAGAAAAAACATAATAACTAGACACAACTAAATGGTATTATGTAGATTACTAGTACAATAGACAGTTGTCTGAGTGTATGCACTATTATCAAAATATATTGACAACTTCTTATCCCTAAATAGAATTGGTCTCCCCATCAAGATAAGGTACAGTAAAAGTTACCTCTGTAACACTGACATCCTGGCCACTGAAGATCAAGGTGGAGTCAAAAGGGTCTAAATGATTAAAAAAGAAACCAAACCAACAATATAATCCTGGTCATCTTTTTAGAAATAGGAATTGCTGCCTGAATGCAGTGTAGTGGATTAATGCATTACTTTGACAGACTAACCCTCTCTCTCTACAGATAATTTAAATTCTACTAAGAACAAAGTGATTAAAAGTCTTTTTGATTTGTCAAGGGTGAAGAATGGTCACCAGAAAACTCATAGGATTTAAGTTTAACCATTAGGAATACATATCAGAAGAAATCAGGGATCTCTGCTCAGAAATCAAATTTATGACAGAAGAAAATGTTGCTAATACAGAATGACTGGGATAACTTAGAAAGGCAATCTGTGTGCAGTCGTGGTAAAGTGAAAAAGGATGAAATTTTCAAATGGCTAATGTTGTGATAGTATTTCAATATATATTAAAACACATATTTCAGGTTTCCTCACTGCAGCCAACAGAGATCTATAGAACTGAAACTATAAAAGTTGTTTGCTACAGGCAAAACAAGATTGGAAAACAAAGGCTGTGCCTGATTCTATATAAGCTGTTCCTGAACATGCTGATGTAGGCAAGGCTATCTGGATAGATATAAATACGCTGTGCTTTCTACTTCATTTGAGGAGTAAAGAGAGAGAAAACTTTTATTATGCATGCTTTTTCCCAAAGTCTAGCAGGGATTGGTTGCTTTCTGGGGGTTCAATAAAAATAAAATCCACATTTTTAAATCTCAGTTAGCTTTCTACTGTTGTATCTATGACAGATTTTCTCTTGGGAAATTAGGAACCAGTGCCTGTGTAGATTAGCTGGGTTAACAGTGGCAGGACTGATATGAGGATATTTCAAGGTATTTTGAATTAAATATCTAGACCTGCTCTGCCTTTCTAATGTTGTCATTGACAGCTATTACATAGCACCAGGTATTAAGTATAGCTCAAATATTGTGGCTGCCTGACTTCATGATTAGGCAAATAGTAGGAGCTATATGGATTGGTATGTGAACTGATGTTACTGAGATTATTGATCTATTAATTCTTTTATCCAAGGACTAATGTGCATAAAGTAAAGCTGTTAGAATAAGAAAATACTGAATTTTGCATTACTGATAACTCTTGAAATGAGAATTTTAGATAAAATACTGACATCTGTGCCTACTCAGAATAGTGGAAACATTAAACCCACCACATTCAAAAATGGATAGTTGATGTATATGGCAGGAGATGAAAGGACTTCAGTATAGCAAAGGGGATAAAAAAGAGAGCAGACAAGGAAAAACCAAGCCACTTTAGAAGTTTTCAGGTCCTTCATATGCAATATTTTCTCTTCACTTGGCTGAATTTTGACTTGTGCCCCAACTAATGAAAATCCTAGGTTTAGGATAAAAAAAAAGACCTGTTAAATTCTGTACTAAGAAGAATTTTGATATACATATTTCGGTACGAAATAATATTAGGTAGCTTGCATAGGTAGTCCCATAGAGGTTTTCCTTCTTGTGACAATAGAGAGGATACATCATTGGAGACAGTAAATTATTCTATAACTCTTGTTTTTAAAGTGGCAAATTAGCTCCTTGTTCAAATTAGAGGAGAATTACGTTTTTTTTAAGTTTGTAAATAGGAGGAAGGATTTCTTAGGGCAGAAATATTTGCCTTTTCTTTGCCATCTCTGTTACTGAAGAAAGCTGAATAAGAATGGTTCATTCTCTATTATACTTGCCACAAAGGGCTTCCCTGTCTCCTGTTCTAAGATCTTCCCTTGTGCTGTTGTCATTAGATACTCTCTGGATGCAGTGCGAAGATGGGGCTGACAAAAATCTTTTTACATTGTCTTCACGCCTGTGCTAACAACATACTAGATTTAAAAACCAGATGTCCTGCTAGATCATTGACTACCATAATTTTTTCTTTTTAAAGCTAGGGTCAGAGAGAAAGCTACATTTCCACACAACTCAGCTGACTGAGTTAAATTTTGACACTTATCACAAGACACAGAAGCAAGACAGTAGTTTTCAGGAATGAAATAATTCTGCACCATTAGCAATCCCCATTGTTGTAATCCACTGCCAGGGTAGGGGCATCCCTGTTAGCAACATTGACAGGTGTAGCACAGGCATCCTGTAGGCAATATTACCCCGTGAGCAAAATTTCTTAAACATCATATGCTGTGCACAGTTATTACACCCTTGGAAACCACACTAGGAGCAGACTGCAGCAAAGGAGTTCAGTCTTTTTAAACACTTAGAAAATCAAATATTCAAATGAGGATAAAACCCTGCTGCCATCAAGGGTAGGGTGGGAGGACATGGTGTCACACTGAAAGCATCTGAGTTGCGTGTTGCAGATCAAAGGGGCAAAAGTTAAATAAAATAAGAAACTTCATGAAATTTAAGGAATGTTGTCATCTTACAATGAAAAATCAAATTAATGTTGTATTTTGCACTCAGAGATTTCAGATGATCAATTTTAACCCTCACAGTACCCCAATGAGATGAAGAAGGGCATTCACACAAAAAGAATAAAAACCGAGGTCCCATTACATCTATTTTTACCTTGTGATCTCAGGATTGTGATTCCTTTGTGTCTATCTTTTGAAGGTATATGGTGTGATTATATATAGTTACACAAATTTGAGCAGCTGATCAAGTGAAAAAAGAAGGGTAAAAAAACAGAAGGAGAAAAAAGAGGAAAGTAAGAATATTGACTCTCTTTTTTCCACTGTTTCAATATTTCTTATGTCAAAAAAAAGTCTTTCTTCTCTTTTACTCACAACCTAAATACCTTTATCTTATTTTTTTATTGTATCTGTCAAAGAGGTTTGACATTTAATAGATATTTCTCTGTAATTATGCCTACATTGCTTTGTACTTTGGAAGCCTGCAGTAAATAAAGAACACTGAACCTAGTAAGACAGGTGGTGCTTAAACTGTATGGTGTATTTCTTAACTGCTGGAGGGAGCAAAGATATAGGAATAATAACTCATAATGATGTAAATACAAAGAAGATAGTCATAAGGATTTCTAGCAAGCCTCCTGTATATATTACCCTCAAGAGATTGCAAACTCTTGCAGAATGTGTATATCCAGACAGTCAATGGTGGTAGATCAGCTATTAACACAATCTTTGCTTTAAGACAGATGAAAGAAAAATGCCTGAAAGAAAGAAAGCTTTTTTCTTGGCTTTCAAAGTTGTCATAAAAACTTCAATCTAGACAGTCAGAAATTTTAGGCAATGAAGAATT
Source organism: Pachyramphus minor (assembly GCA_013397135.1). NCBI lineage: Eukaryota > Metazoa > Chordata > Aves > Passeriformes > Tyrannidae > Pachyramphus > Pachyramphus minor. The sequence continues at coordinate 120,140 of VYXB01006848.1, forward strand.
CTTTTCTCTTGGATCCTTGTCTTTGACTCATCCTTCTTCACAAAGTCATACAAGTTAAGCATGATAGTGAACTTTGTGACAGATTCGAAAGGCTTACCGGTGTTTAATAGGGATTGTTCCAGCAGTAACTCTCTTCAGTAGTTAACTTTTAGATCCAGTTTGCCCTCTGTTCCTCAACAGGTAGCTTTCCGCACAAAAATCAGATACTAAATTGATTGCTTGCTGATTGGTGAACAAGTTTTTACTGACATTACTACACTCAGTTCATAGAAAGATGATGAATGCAAAAGCCTTTGAGTGCCTTTCCATTAACTAGCAATTTGTTTGAACTAATTGTCCATCTAAAGAAAAAACCTTGACTATATGCAGGCTATATTAGTTGATCTGAAAGTAGATGTACAACAGAAGCATTGCGTGCATTTCACTTGGTCATTTGGTCAGATGCAGGTAACTTATTTACAGACAATGAGACTCATTTTCTCACTAAAAATGTAGTTGCAAAAATTCAGTTTAGCAGTAAGTTGCCTGTGGGAAAGGAACCATCTGGTTGCAGAAAAAAGATTTTTGAAGCGGGACTCAATGCGCAACCAAATTTGAACCATACTTTGGCCAGGAGGAAAGACTTGTGGCAATGGCCTTTCTGTAGCTCTAGAAAGGCCAAAGTGTTATAGCAGTAGCTTGTGATGAACTATAATGTGCTCTGTCCACATATAGGCAGGAAACTCATTTTGTCTGATCCTTTGATGAAGCATTGTTAGTAGATTTTTTCCTTTTGTTGTTGTTGCTGTTGTTTTTCTTCCTATTTGTAACTCCTGCCAAAACATTCTGAAATCCCCATATATTTTTAATTTACCAACTCTGTGGTAAAGATTTTTGTGTTCTTGGGGAACTATCAAAATATGTTGAGTCACCTGCAGCAGTATGAAAAAGTAATTTTTGCAGCTTACAGTCCTAGGCTTCTCTTGCAGCAATGTACCACACACTCCTTCCTTCACAAGCTACATTCTATGTACCAAGGTGATGAGAAGCCCTCAGAATGCCTTAATACCATTGCAGATATTCCTTGATATTCCTTCTATTTCAGGGTATTTCTATAACAAGATTTTATGGTGACTTTTAACAACCTGGATGCTGTAAAGGAGGTTTAGTGCAAGAGAGAATCTGACCAAGTTTTAAGTCTGTGGAAGGTAAAATATTCTTTTCACATATAACTAGTGTCTCTGTAGCTATTTCATAATTTTTGATCAAGTAATTGGGAATAGCTTTTATACTGCAGCAAATAAAATGTATCTGGCTGGCTGTTGGATTTCTTTCCTTACACCTGAGTAATTTCTTCTCAGTGCATTTCTTTTGTTTTTCTTCCAATGTTATGTCTAAAAAAGAATTATAATATGAGCGCTCTCTGTGAATTGATGTTTTCAGTTGTGACCAGTTATCTTTTCTGTTTCTGAATGGTTATTTTGGATAGTTCCTAGTTTTCTCTGGATTCCCTTATAAATATGGGTTCCTTGGTCTTCTGATCACTGAGTTTTTATTATAGCTGGATCCCATCCACGAAATCTTTTCATTGTAAACTGCGAATGAGTTGAACCATTACTTCTTCATTTCAAAAATTACTTCAGCTGACTTTAATATTTTGATAACTGACATCATTTTATTCATGTTGAAAATGTCAGTTGGTAGCTCCTCAGTTTGATAATGGACTATCATCCAAGGTATTTGAGCAATATATATAAAGTGATGTGGAAAGATGAAAGCTGACATAAACTAATGGGGAGTGATGCATGCTTCAGACATACACTTCAGTGTTCTTACTTTTTAATTATCATTTTAAACATCAAGAAGCAGAAAAATAGCTGCAGAACATGGTACACTGCCAGCAAATACCGGAAAGTAGAGGTCACCGAAATATTTTCAATACTGACCAACAATCTTTGCATACTATTTGCAATGAGACATCAGACACCCACATAGAATCATAGAATCATAGAACCATAGAATCAACCAGGTGGGAAAACAACTCAAAGATCATCAAGTCCAACCCTTGACCCAACGCTGCCATGCTTACTAGACCATGGCACTGAGTGGCACATCCAGTCTCATCTTAAACACCTCCAGGGACGGTGAACCCACCACCTCACAGGGCAGCCCATTACAGTGTCTGACTACTCTCTGTATAAAAAATTTCTTCCTAATATCCAAAATATCCTAATAATATCCAAATATCCTAATAATATCCAAAATATCCTAATAATATCCAAAATATCCTAATATCCTATCTTCCTAATATCCTAAACCTCTCCTGGCACAGCTTAAGATTGTGCCCTCTTGTCCTACTGCTGATTGCCTGGGAGAAGAGACCAACCCCCACCTGGCTACAACCTCCTCCTTTCAGGGAGTTGTAGAGAGTGATGAGGTCTCCCCTGAGCCTTCTCTTCTCCAGCCTAAACAACCCCAGCTCCCTCAACCTCTCCGCATAG
>VYXB01006848.1:122846-148671 GCA_013397135.1 Pachyramphus minor
CAGGAGTGTGCTGTGGGACATGGTGTCAAAGGCTTTGCTGAAGTCCAGATAGACACATCCACAGCCTTCCCCTCATCCACCATGTGGGTCACCTGATCATAGAAAGAGACAGGACCTGCCCCTCCTAAACCCGTGCTGGCTGGGTCTGATCCCTTGTCCATCCTGTAGGTGCTGTGTGATTGCACTTAGGATGATCTGCTCCATAACCTTGCCAGGCACTGAGGTCAGGCTGACAGGCCTGTAGTTTCCCGGATCCTCCTTACGGCCCTTTTTCTGGGTCGGTGTGACATTCGCCAACTTCCAGTCATCTGGGACCTCCCCAGTGAGCCAAGATTGTTGCTAAATGCTGGAGAGTGGCTTGGTGAGTTCTTCCGCCAGCTCCCTCATCACCCTTGGGTGGATCCCATCTGGTCCGATAGACTTGTGAGGACCCAAGCGGCTCAGCAGGTCGCTGTTTCCTCCTTGATTACAGGAGGACTATTTGCCTTCCTATCTCTCTCTACCAGTTCCTGAGGCCAGTTGTCCTGAGGATAACCTGTCTTACTGTTGAAAACTGAGGCAAAGAGGGTGTTAAGTAACTCAGCCTTTTCCTTGTCTTTGGTGACTATGTTTCCCCTCACGTCTAGCAAAGAATGGACGTGCCCCTCCTTGCCCCTCCTTTTGCTATTGATGTATTTGGAGAAGCACTTCTTGTTACCCCTAACAGCAGTGGCTAGATTGAGTTCAAATTGTGCCTTTGTCTCTCTCATTTTCTTTCTAGGTGAACTAACGATATTCCTAAACTCTTTATGAGTAGCCAGCCCTTTATTCCATAGTTGGCAAGCTCTTTTTTTTCCTCTAATTTCCTTCAAAATCTCCTTGTTCATCCAGGCTGGCTGTCTTCCCTGCTGGCTCACTTTTTGGTACACTGGGACAGCCTACTCCTGCTCATCCAAGTCTTGCTTCTTGAACCATGTCTATCCCTCCTGGACCCCATTTTTTCAAGGGCTGTTTGCCAAGATGCCCTCTGAACCAGTCTTCTGAGTAGGCTGAAATCTGCCCTGCAAAAGCCCAGGGTAGAAGTTGTATTGATGGCCCTCTTTCCCTGAGTATTGAAAATTCTATCATTTCATGGTCACTGTGCCCTAGACGGCCTCCAAGCACCACATCTCCCATCAGTTCCTCTCTGTTTGTGAGTAGAAGGTCTACTGAGACCCCATCTCTGGTAGGCTCATTTACCAGATGGAGCAGGAAATTATCCTCTATACACTCTAAGAATCTCCCAGACTGCCTCTTTGTTGTGCTGAGTTCCCAGCAGGCATCCGGCAGGTTAAAGTCACCCACAAGAACAAGTCATTTTGAGACACCTACCAGCAGCTTCTAGAACAATTCATCAGCCTCATCACTCTGGTTGGGTGGTCTGTACCAGACTCCCACCAGGACATCAGCCCTGTTGGACTTCCCCCTGATTCTGATCCACAGGCACTCAACCTTATTGTTACCGACTTCAAGTTCTACAGGGTCAAGAGGCTCTCTAACATACAGAGCCATCCCTCCACATCTCCTCCTTGCCTGTCCCTTCTGAAGAGCTTGTAGCCATCCATGGCAGCACTCCAGTCATGCCACTCATCCCACTACATTTCCTTGCCGGTGACTACATTATAGCTTTCCTGGTGCACGATGGTTTCCAGCTCCCATTGTTTGTCACTCACACTGTGTGCATTGGTGCACATGCACTTCAGCTGGGCTGCTGGTTTCACTTCTAACTCTGGCTTTTCACCCTTAGGTTCACCTCCGGAGAGCCTGGTTTCAATCCCTTCCCGTTTCAAACATAGTTTAAAGCCTTCCTGATCAGCCCTACAAACTTCCAGGCTAAAGTCCTTTTGCTCTTGCTAGATAGATGAAGCTCATCTGACTCTAGCAGGCTGGGTACCAGAGACTTTGTCCCATGGTCAGAGAAAAACAAAATTCTGCCCGTGGCATCAATCCTTTAGCCACCTATTGATAAGAGCTGTTTTCCTACTCCTTATTCGTCCCTGCTACTGCAGGAACTGAGGTGAAACTACCTGTGCTCCTGTCCCATCAACTAATTGACCCAGCACCTTGAAGTCCTTTTTAATTAGCCTGGTACCTCTTTCATTAATGTCATCACTGCCAGCCTGGACCACTACCAGTGGATAATAATCAGAGGGCCAGATTAGCTCAGGGAGTCTCCTACTAATATCCTTCACTTGGGCCCCGGGGAAGGTAGCAGACTCCTATGTGGGATGGGTCCAGTTGGCATAAAGGGCCTTCAGTTCCCCTCAGAAGGGAGTCACCTACCACAACCACCCTTCCTGTTTTCTTTATAGCTGTGGTTGTAATCCATCTGGTAGATGGGGTGCAACTGGGAGACCCTCCAGACAGATCCTCTTCTTGACTACCCTCTCCCTGACTCTCTGGGTCCAGGGCCTCATACCTGTTCTTTAAGGGCACCTGGGGAGGTGATGGGGGTCAGGAGGCGATTCTTTTACCTCTCCAATCAGGGACCTGTTTCAATTCCCCCCCATCTACTTGGTTTGGTTCATCTGCCTGATGGCAGAGGGGCAGGGCTTCATCAGCTCCTCCTGGACTTCTTCTGGAGTCAAAAGGGTGCAGCTTCATCAGTCTATTTCCCTTTCACTCTCCCTAATACTTCTTAGCCTCTCCACCTTTTCCTTGAGCTCTGCCACCAGGCACAGCAAATCATTTTGTCGCATTATATGCAGGCATCTCTCCTCTGGTACTGGCGCCAGGCTCAGACACTCTGTGCAGCCAATGACCTGAACAGCTGCATCCTTCCTGGGGTCTTCTGTTTGGGTTAGCACACTCCCCCTGAGAGCAGCAGCAATGGCTTTCTCTCTTTTGGAAACCATTGCTGGGTTGAGCTGAGTTGTGGGGAAAAAAAGAAAAAATCAACCAACCACATTTGCACAAACCAAAATCATCAGTTCAGCTGCTAATTTGCACTGTTATCACTGTGGACCTTCCCTAGACAAGGCTACTCATGAGTAATGAACTGCATTAAATTGTCATGTCTCTTAAATAGTTATTAAATATAAACTGTTGTTGTAAAGCATTTAGATGTCAAAAACCCCCAATTCTTTTCCTTTAGTATATAACCTGGTTTGTCTAGTTTTTTGTGGTCCGTTAACTAGCTTTCCTTCTACTCACCTAGGGTAGTAGTAACTACTTTACATCTGAAAGTTTTAGTGGGTAACATGAAACCCTTTCTTTGGAAGGACTTTCTTTTATATGCTGTGATTTATAATGTGGTTGTAACCCGTACCCAGACTGTCACCTCTAAAACTGAAACTACAGCAGGAAAAAATGTGATATACTAAGGGTGGCAGTTCATCTTCACTTGTCAATTCTGTAAGTGAGATCCTGGAGTTTTATAGTGGAAATTGGAGCTCCTGGGGAATTGCTGACTAAGGTTTCTGTGCCTTGTTTTATGGAGCTTGGTGATGACTCATATTTCTAACAATGTAGATTCATTGTTGGGTAGTTATTTTACTAATAGTTTATTTTAATTCAACTTACATTTACATGTGAGAACTTTTTCTGGAGGAACCAAAAATTTCATTCTGGGGCTAAATCTTCCACTGACAGGAGATAGATATATAACTAAGACATTCTAACATATAAAAAAAATTTAAAGTACAGGAATCAGAAAGGAATGATGAAAATATTAAAATACATTTATATGCTCAAATGCTCAGCTGTGAATACTGCTAGGTTTAATGGGCTTTTTGTTTCAAATCTTATACTAATTCAATCTGTGAAATTTTACTCTCTATATTTTTTTTGCAGACCTGAGTATACTCTAACAATAAACAATTATGTCATGTTTTTGCCAACCATGCTACTCATAATTTTTTTTAACTTCTCTCTTTTCTTTAAGATAGCAAAATGGAGGTTGCAGGTGATGCAAGGCACATCCCTCCTAGGAAGATGGTGTTTTGTTTGAAATGAGTCTGCACCTCGCATCTGAATATTAAGGCAGAAACACACACATGTTACTTTGCTGCTAAACAAAATTCTTCTATTTCTACCTTAATGATTTGTAGACAAAATATCCAGTCTCACTCCATTAGCCAACCAAAGCATAATTACTTTACATCAGTCATTTTACAACAAACAAATCACTCTCTTATGTCTAGCAATAAAAAGCATCCCTATTCTTCAAGAAAAAAAATATGAGTTGACATCTAAAAGAACACTAAGCCAAAAAGGATCCCTACAGTGCTGATAGCACTGAAATAAGCTACAAAGTCAATATCATACTCCCATGAATAAAATGGTTTCAGATAAGTAGAATTTAAAAATCAAATCTTTGAAGGTAAGGGTTAACTCTTAACAGAAGTTTCAACAAATTGTCATTGACTTCATTACAAATAGAGTTCACATTAATGGAACATGACATGTTATGCAAATGTATTCCACATTTCCAGCTTTATTTAATAGATTTATAAGTAACTGCTCAAGATTACACCTGATTTAACAGTCAAGGTGCAGTGCTAGGATGCTTTTTGCTTTGCAGAAAAGCCAGTATGAAAAATTTCACATTTCCACACTTTGATTTGTTTGGCTTCATTAGTGCCAGGCTCTAAACTGAGTTGCTTACAGTGTGAACTTGAATAGGAGGAGGTAAAGTGTTTTCACTGAGGGCAGTTGCAAATCTATTTGCAGAAGCAATGTTATCTCAATGACAAGTGACTTATCCGTTTCCTCTCAGTGAGAAGAAAGATCTAATAATGATGGATCCTTCAGCATCACGTGAAACGAGTTCCTGCATTGCAAAGACAAACATGATTTCTGCACTGGACTGTCAGCTTCAACCTCCCCCTACCATATCAGGGATGGCAAACAAGATAGTTAAGGCTGCAGCACTTCGCCTGTTAGGGTTTTCTTCCTAACAGGTTAATAGTCACTTATCCCAGTTCAGTGGCTTGGTAGTCCTTCTCTGCTGATGGATAATGAAGGCAAGGGTCATACTGCCCTAAAACACCCTCAAAAAGATGACACAAAAAGAGGATTCTGAACTAAATGTTTTACAAAAAGTCAGAGAGGTGGTTGTTTTTCTCTGGTGTACAAAGGATGAAAATATCCTTGTATCTCTGTTAATATGTAGTGGAATTTTTTTTTCAACATTCCACAAAGATTTCTTGGATTTTATCTAAACATAATATCTTTTTTTCTCCTTCTTTTCTTTTTTTTTTTTGTTAGTAGCTCTCAGTGTCCTTGGTGCTGTATATCAGGAAACACAGATGCTGTCCCTGCTCATAAGAGTGCTATAGAAAGTGAGATGCAACAGATGGAAAAAGACAAACTGATGGAACAAGGAACACTCTGACAAAGCCAGTCAGCCTGACAGTTGGTAGTCTCAGATCACCAGCATCCTAACAACTGTTGTCAAGCTTCTTGTAGGCACTTCAACAAAGGAGGATTTTAAAGCACATTCTGAAGGAGCAATATAAGCTTACTTTGGACTTACTTACTGAAAAATATTAGGTTAGAGAGGACAGACACACAACTGGCCATCAAGATCAACACCACCAACATTCACTTGTATCTGACTGTCATACACAGCTTTGCGCAGCCATACATCTTATTTTACTTTAGTCAAGTGAAATTCACATAGAGACTTTTTTAGAAAAGCCTCTATGAGTGCAAGCTCCCTTCTCTCACTCTTCAAGGAAAATTCCCTTACTGGCATATTTTTAAAAGTCTTTGTAGCAGAAGAAAATGTTAAATTTTGCACCCCCTTTTCAGGATGGGAAGAATGCATAAGTTCAAGAACAGTCAACAAGGTACACATCTTCCTGTTTTACAGGAGGTGATGTGAGAATAAAGAGATCATGCACCATGCTCAGTGTGGGGGAAAATTAGCAATTTACAGTGTTTAAGTTCAACATACCTCTGGGATGGTACAATTTCAACACTAGAGTTATCAGGTGGCTTAGGTGTTAAGATTTTTAGATGGGGGCGAAGGGTGTTTCCTCCTCAGGTAAATCCAAACTTCAAAAGCTGATGGATGTGTAAAAATAATCTCCTAATCCAAGGAACTAAGATGAGAGAAACTGAAGTCTATACTGTATAATCCTATGTTTCTATTTTTGAACAGCTTCATCTTCTTTGAATTAACACTGAAATTTCCTGCAAAAAAATTTTTTTAAAAAATCTGATACTGTAGCAAAATGCTCAGGTGGTGCTCACCATGAACTAAAAAGGTCTGTATTTTCAACAGAAACTAGGATATTTCAGCATAACAACTCCAGCTTGAAAACCATTCTACTTTGTTGTTGTTTCACATTCCCAAACCTGAACCAACTAAAACTGCTTTTTAAATATGCAGACTGCGATGCTTATTTAAATAACTGCACTTAATTTATCATTGCATGTTTAAGTACTTAGTTTAAGACTTGTAATGGCATACATGCATGCATACAGAGAGAGGGAGAGAAAGAGAGAGATACATACCTACAATGCCAGACACCACTCAGTACCCTCAAAGTCCTTATGGTTTTATAAAGAAGGAAGGAGAACACAAGAGCAAAAAAAATACGCATTCCATTTTATGGTGGCCTACAGAAAACTGAAAATGCTACAATTTTTTAACCAGTTTTTTTTCTCTACAAGTGCTAAATCATAGTCAAATCTAACACATTTTATATTGACTATTCTCATAGGGTTTCTTTTTACACACAGTTCTTTAATATACATTTACAATCTGTTATCCTGCAATGACTGATGCCTTATTATTTCATAAAGCAGTTGATTTCCTTCTGTACATCAAACACTACAGGGTAGGACTTCAATATGTATCCTGAGCTCTTACATCTTACAGTCACGTCCACTAAATGTATAAAACCAGCTTGAAAATGCTATATGTATTCACAAGTTTTCTTTCTTCTAGAGCTCTAATCTGCATTATCAGAGGATTTTGGCAATGAAGCTAGAGAGGCACTCTGCCTAGTGACAAGAATTGGGGGAGGGGATGTTCATTATCAAATTCTTATACCTGGTGTGCTAACAGCTTTCACACACACTAGCTGGTGTGTAGAAAAGGGAGTGATGTGGTCATTCCATCTCCTTGCCTCTTTTGGGCATGCTGAGGGGAGCTTCAGCTGTCCTGCTCTTCCTCTTTCATTTGTACTTCAGTTTTGAAATCCATAAAAGGCAGCGAGGCTGCCTCAGGTCTTACTGTAGTAATTTAGCTTAGACCATGCCTGTCTTCACAACATAGCCTGTGTCTCAGGGCCCAATGCCCACTGACTGCACCAAGAGAACTTTCACCCTGCAAGAGCACTTGGATATGCTCTTGTTGCACCCAGTGTATAAGAATACCCTATTTTCCAACTCTTTCTAAGCTAATGCAGCTCTGCTGTGTGACTAGCATTTCACACCAAAGCATGGTCGATATTTGGGAGTCCTGGATTTGCATTATTTAGCTGACTTTTGAGGGGATGAGGAGATTACCTAACTCCCCTAAAATATGTTCCTTATATATTCTCATGTACTCATCTTCAATATTTCATCAAACCATATTGCTTTGAATAAGATAGGCAGAAGGGGTTGTAGCTGATTATTTGCAAGGTTCTGAATCAGTCTGGTGGGAAAACACTAAGTGCTAAGTAGGGAAGCCTGGGTGACTTTGTCCTTCTTCAGAGCTGTCATATGCCTCAAGGAATACTGCAGGAAAGTAACAAGTAAATGAAATAAAGTTCTTTAAAATCTATCTTCCTATTTAAAGTAAGTTACAATGTGTGTACATTTTGCAGTCGTAATTTGGCTCTAAAATATTTTATGCTTGAAGTAATTTCTTATCTTTTAAAAATATATAATGGTTCATGATCAATGAATATCGCAGACTAAAATGAGAGCAGCATTCAGATAGATAAATATGTGATGCTACTGCTGTAGAGAGAGGTCTGGAGATTTCTCAGTTCTGCTCTCTTGTCTGTTATCAGCTTGACTCTATATACTTTCTCATTTACAAAGTGAACCGATTTTGCTGAGTAAACTTCTTGTAGGAAATAACTCATTTGAATAAACAAGTGCAGTTTTCTTGTGTTTTCTTTCCTATTTTCTCTATTCAGGAAGATGTTCTGTTAATAAATATGGATACTTTCCAGATTATTTTATTTAACTTGTCATTATGCTTGGTTTGTACATGCTGTACTGTAGCATGTGGGGTTTTCTTGAGCATTCCCTGGTTTGAAATTCTGTGGTTTAGTTCTTAGAGCATAAAACTCACTGTAAAAGTGGCAAGACTTCTTGTTTTCTTCCTTCACTAAATAGACCACTTACTGTCTAACATCTACAGAAAACATTCATAGCTATTGCGGGCTCCATATCAGTCACTTGTGATCTGTTTCCTAATGTTTGCATACAGTTAATGATTTCTCTGTATAATTCTATTGTCTGATTATTTGCAAATATATGTTTGAATGGGCACAAAATGTACTATCACAGGAATAGTGAATCTACAAATTTAATAATCATGTATATTCACACTCTCCTAATTACCGAATGTCCAGTCCTAGGAATTGTTCTTGATGCTTCACTTCACCTATATTTGTTATAGGTGTATTTGTAGGCCTGAATCAAATAACACATGCAACTGCTCCCATATGTACTATTTTGAGAACAATCTCAATTCTTTTGTTATTAGACAGTTAACTGGATGCTTCCCTCCATGAACCACTCACTTGAACTACAATAATCACATAGTAATTGAAATTTCCTATTGAGATAAAGATAAATGTAAGCACTGAAACAGTGTATAACACCTTACCTCCATTTCACTACTGAAATGAATCATGTATTAGAGTTTCCAGTGGATATAACTATTTATAATCTCTTATGGAAATTAAAATAAGTCTAAAGTGGCGAAAAAATGCACATGGGCAAAAGGTCAGATTTGTTGCATTATTAGGGGATTTACATCAGCTCTGAGTCATGTAAAACAGTAGCTGCTAAGTTAATTGCTAGGAAACTGCAAATATTCCCTGAAGAATTCAAGTCACACTCATTTTGAGGCATATCTCCCTGGATATTTCAATTACAAACACTCCTGCTGCTTTAAAAAAAAAAAAAAGATGTTCTACCATACTAGTATTTTTTTAGTTTTGCTTTCCTAAATAATTTATTTGTATTCATACAATGTTGGGGGCATTTCTATATCAAAATAATTAAACTGTTGTACTAAGGATTTTAGAAATAGATGTATTGTTGACATGTTTATCAATATTTTCAGATATTGACGTTATTATTTTAAAAAATAGATTCATAGCATAGGTTTAACGGAAGTATTTCAAAGTCATTTCTAAGCAGACCTTGCACAACGTCATTTTTATAGACGATTGCTTTAGGTGGCCATCTAGTGGTGCAAATTCGATTGCTGGGAGGAAAGGAGAATGATCTTGCAGTGTTCTTTTAACAGTAATAGCCTGTTCTTTTAGATAAGGTTACAAGGGTGTGAAATCTTCTGAAAACACACATATTTCACCCAAAAGAAAATAATCCTAGATGAAGATTCAAATGCAGATTCATAATATTAATTACACAAATACCCAATATTTTCGAGGGTTTTCTAGAGTAAATTACTTTTACTGTTCATCTACTGTAAATCAAACATGATTGTTTTCTAGTTCTTTATAATTCACAGTATGAATATTAATAACCAGATAGAATTTCATGTTCAAATTCGGCATATTTGCTTTTGCCTTTTGGCATGGAGGCTTAAAGTTTTAAAAAAACAAGGCCTGCATTTTCTGAACAGAGGAAACAAAGACTGTTCTTTGACACATATAGTCTCTTGCATCTGTCATTAGATTTCTGTTGTCTTAAAAATGGATTTAATACAACCAAAAAATATTATTTGCTAACTGCCTTAATAACAGTGACCTTTGAGAGTGGCACAGGCCAATCCCACAGATTTGTCCCCACTCATCCAGTTTCATTCATACATAAACAATAAAAGATGTAAGAAGAGCAAGATTTACTCTGCTAAGTGAAATTTTTTCACAGTAACCAAGGCGGCTGTAGGCACTTCTTCCCCAACAAACCTATAAAATCTTGGAAGTGTTGTACAATATTGATTTTTTTTCTTTAAGACAGTGTGCTGAAGAGACAAGAGGGATAGACTTCCTGCCTGTAAATCATGTAACCTTAAAAATCAACAAATCTCTTCTTCCAGGATTTTTTTTTTTTTTTTTGAGTAAGAGAGGCGTGTGTGAGTCTGGGACTTCAAAAATTGCAGCTGATTTTATTAGAGGGGTTGCTTGCACAGCACAGAAATAAACATAGCTACCAGACTTTACCATGAGTATACATATTATAATGTTATGTATATATAGGTTTACGCCATGTGGAGGAAAAAGCTGCCTAGAAGAAGAGTCTAGCTTTGGCCTTCATGGTCCTTGAAAAACAATTTCCTGCTGTTCATGTCTTTGTGAAAATGAACAGGTTGAGAGAGAGTTTTATGAGTCTGGAGGGGAGGAGGACTGTGGTTTTCCCAGGTGGAAAAACTGTGGGTTTCCAAGTGGGAGGAGAACTACCAGAGAATAAGACAATCACATACAAGTGGAAGGCAGAGTTTTAACAACAGAGATTCTTTCATCCCCATTTCAGTCATTCTCTGCAAAGCACCTCATGCTGCATGACCACACCTGAGTAGTGTTTTCTAGGAGTTACCTGTGTGTCACTGTCAATGTGTATCATAATCACTGTGTGAAAGCCCCATGTGATAAAAGACAGCTTTGTGAAATTATTGGTGCCATGAAGGAAAGCAAAGAAATAACAGAAATGCCTGGTGATGTCCTTTAAGAAGAAAGGCCAACTGGAAGAGGGTTTTGATTGCTCCTTTTTGGCAGCCCACAGCAGATGCTGTGCAGTTGGGTCCTGACAGGTCTAGGGTAGGGAATCATTAAGGCAGATGGGGAGAGTCAGATAACAGCTGTTGTGTACAGCCTGCTATCCCCCAAGCACCGTCAAGTTTGTGAACAAAAATCCATGAGGTAACTAATGCTGCTGAGGCATGTGGCTTTACTCTTTCCCTCAGATGGGCAATAGATGCAATAATTCTAAGAGATTGTGAGTGTAGGAAGAGTTTTGAGACAGCTCTGATGCCTGTAGGTGGATGAGATCATAGCACTGTGGGACCGAGAGCTTCTGAGATTTCTCGGTTTGGTTTCTTTTTGTTTGTGGTTGGTTGGTTTGCTTGCTTGTTGTGTTGTTGCATATTTGGTTGGGGGCGGTGGTTGGTACTTGTTTTTTGGTTTTGTTTTTTCTCTTTTGTGGGGTTGTTTTACAGAAGTTCAACTTGAAAGACAGAAGAGCTAGTGTTCTGGCTCACTGGATGTTACAGAGCTTGAAGCAATCCAGAATCTCATGATTTATCACTGGGACTCCTTTATGATTGGTGTCACAAGTTGTGTTACTTGCCCCATAGCTTCCATCTCCTGTGTATTTCCTGCTTATGGTTGAGTAATGACAGGACTTCCTTGTTCACCCAGTTAGGTCTCTTGCCCTGTTTGCCCGATTTCTTGTTCATCAGAATGCATTGTTCTTGAGTCTGGAGGAAGTGATCCTTGAATATGAACCAGCTCTCTTGGACCCCTCTTCCATGCAGGGCCTGCTCCCACTGGATTCTTCCAAGAAGATCCCCTTTTAGCTCTCCTGAAGGCAGGCTGCAATCTTACTCGGTGCCCTGTTTCCTCCTCATCTGAAACTGAGCTCGACAATCTAATGGTCACTACAGCCAAGTCTGCCTACAACCTGCATATCTCCAGCAAAGCCTCCCATGTTTGTTAGTATAAGGATCCTCTGTACCCTGTGTCAGGAAGTGGTCCATCAGTGTTTTCCTGGACTGTTTGTGGTTTGCTGTGTTTCTTCTCCAGTAGATCTCAGGGTTGCTAAAGGCTCCCACAAGAACCAATGACTTGACTTTCAGGATGCTTCAAGCTGCCTGTAGAAGGCCTCATCACTTCCTCCTTCTGATCAGGCAGCATGGAACAAACACCCACAACAGCATCACCCTTACCAGTCTGCTCTGAGTCCTTTCATTGCATTCGGGATTTGGATCAAGGCAATGGGAATGATGATCGATCTCCTATGAAATGTGCTACAGGAGCTTGATGATTCCAGTGGGCAAGATGCCTCAAAAATGTTGTACAGAGAAGATGGTATATTGGCTCTGGGAGCTGCTATAATTCAGTAACAGCTTCTTGAGAAGAGTGATCCTTCCTGACTCAGCAGTACTACACTTTTTGTCACTTTTCTCTCACCGACTGCAGTCCCAAAATTGCCTTAACAGAAAACACAACCCTGTGGCATAGCAAAATATGTCTTTGGCAATGCCTTTGTTTACCATCTAAATGCTCAAGAGTTCTCCTGAGAAGAAAATGGGTTTTTTTGGCTTTATGCTCTGTACTATATTTTTGCCACACAAGAGGTGAACATAAATAGAAAAGAAAACATTAAAGAATGTAGCAGATGTGTACCTGGCTTGAAGCAAAAAGAAATGTCTGTTACTAAACTCTTATTGTCATAATAGTGGTACAATTAATTATGTAATAATTATAAATATGGATTCTTCAAAACCAATATAAGAAGTTTAACTTCAAAGTTTATTGTGATACTTTATTCTGTACTGCAACTATCAAACACTAGCAGAAAAATGTAATCTAATTCTGGATGATCTAGAGCAGGAACCGTAAAAGGCTCTTTCTACCCACTAAGCTACCCCATTACAGTTATAAAAATGATGACAAATCTTGAACCTTGCTTGACACAGTTTGCATTATTTGTTCTTTCTGTGTATGGGCTGGTTTTTCTTCATCCATATAGTGTTGCTCTTTACTAACTGCTCTTTACCTTTGTAATTCCATTTCTTTTTACATTATGTGCTTTAAGATAGCTCTCCTTTATTAATTAAAATAACTACCCCTGTTAAAATATTACTGCTTTAAGTAAAATGAATAGTCTGCTGATTAGAATAATTCATTATAATGGCAGACCAAAGTGAACCATAACCTTTTAGAGTCTGAAGTACGATGGCAGTACTTAAACTCTTTCTCGACTAGCTCTGCTCTAGCAAGGCTAACCACTTCAACAATGTTGCAAAACAAATGTATCTTTGGTACCCTGCAAATAGGTAAAGGTCCAGGCTTTGAAACCTGCAATACGGCTGAGTAGCCACTGAGAATTAACAAACACTGGCTATGGTTGTACAGAAAGACTCATGGTGAAGAACTCCATAATCTAGTTTCTTGATAACTAAATTAAAATAACTAGGAAGTGCAAAAGGTGGGTTTTTTTGTCTGTGCCTCCCTTTGAAGACAAGGTATCTCAGTGGTATCTTACAATGGGAAGGATGTGTGCCAAGGCAAGGTTGCACCTGCATATTCAAAATAAGAAAGCTGAAGGAGAAACTTCTCTACCTGAGTGACAGTATAGAGTTTCTGCCATCCTGAGGTGTGCACAATACAGCCATCACCTGCCATATTGTAAAACTTCCACTGGCTAAGAGTTAAAAATAAGAAATCCTGTGTAATGAATGAAACAATGGAGATGTTGCACAGAAAGGCTCCTTGTTCATTGTATGTTACTTTAATGACACTCTCAGACATGGGTCTTGAAATGGTCCTTTATGCTTCTTTGACTGAATGGACTCCAATTTTTGCTGACTGAGTCATTTCAGTAAAGTATCTTGGTACCCCATCACCAGCTCATTAGCAGACAAGATAATGGAATCAGGTGGGTACAGTGTACAGACTACTAAGTGGAATCACACATCTAAGAAGGACTTAATGGCGTGTGAAAAAAGGTGTGTATACTAGAGTTTTCCTTTGGCTCTGACAACATTAAAGTAATGTTGCTTCTCTAGTAGAAGAGAAGCAACTGTGATTTATCTAGAATAAAAATGATTTTGAATTGCAAAAGCCAAAGAAAAGGCAGAAGATGGACAAAAGAAAGAGTGAGATACTGGGAAACAATTCAATTCCTCCAGTGACATACTTTGTCCTGTGACATGTCTTTGCTGACTCCGCTTTTGTATCCTTGACGTAAAAATGCCCAATGGATAATCTATTTAACTGGATGAATAAACTTAGAGCGTTATACATGAAACTGAAGACAGAGCAAGCAAAAATGTCATTTTGGCTACTGCCAGGGCACAGTGTGAGCCAGATGTCCCAGAGGAAGTGGAATCTCCCTAGGGCAGGAGGAGGTGGTACAGGTCCCTGTGTGGAGAGGACCTGCCCTGCCCACCGCAGTATGAAAATTAGACTACAAACAGTGTATTGCTACCTAGGCCACTGAAACTATAGGGGAGAGAAATCTCACTTTCTCTTTGCATATGTCAGCATAATGGCTTTGCTTCTTCGCTCAGAGAAAATGACAGGCTCTGGCCGCTGTGCTCTTGTTAACAGTTAGAGACAGTTCGCTTTGCATGTGATGGATGTTTTACAATTGCTAATCTTTAAATTGCAGTAGTGCAGCTGGAGAGGAAAGAGGAAGCTACTCAGAAGATAAATGAATATGGCAGTTAATTAAAGATATATAGTTTCCACTTGAATCAGTTCTGTGCTTTTAAGGAGGAATTGTAGGTGAGGGGGAGGTGAGCTTGAAAAAGTGTAGGGGAAGAACCTTGAAGAAGCAGAAAGTACAATTTCTGAGTGGTGTAATGGAGGGGAATCGCAAACTACAGCACAGTTCCACTGAGGAAGGGCTCCAAATGTGTGTGAGTGAGATCACCGTTTAGAGGCAGGTATTGTGTTTCTTTACACAGTTTAGCTTAATCGGGGGGACAGGAGGGGAAGGCAATTTGGCAGAAAGCGAGGAGGAAAAGCTGTTGAAGTAAAACAGATGAGAAAACCTTCATGGGACCAGATCCTCTGCCCAGAATTCCACAAAAATTTTACTAGTGATTTTAAAAAAAAACCAGGATCAAAGATCCTGTTGTAATATCTGCCAGGCAGAACTATGTGCATATTATCTCTGTCAAAGAAAAACATTCTGAGCATAGTCATCTAATTAAACAGATTACCTATTACTCACTTGGATGTCAGAAAACTGAGGCAAGATCACTAAAGACATGTCACTTAGAAAGACATGTCATATAAAGAAGTAGATCCGAGTACTTCATCCTTTCCCTATGTTTGTTCAATTTTTTAGACCGAAAAGTAGCTGTAGAAAATTAGCTTTTAGTCTGTATTTCTATTGTATGCTGATCTAGATGCAGGCTTGGTTGTAACTGCTGCCAGCCAGTGAGATGTTGAAAGTCTGGAAAGAAACTCTTTTCTCTGTTGGAGACAGGGCAATAGGCCTTATCTGAGGGAGCTGCTAGATATGCAGGTTAGGTGTGCTTTGCAGATACTTAACTCAAGGTTTAAAAGGAACAGGCAGCAGCTTTTTCTTACTTGAGACATCAGGATCAATCAAGCCAAAGGGTTGTGGGAGTTTTTGCTTTGGTTTGTTTTGCTTTTTCTCATGCATACAGAATATTTTAAAGGACAAAACAACACACTGCAGAAGAGAATCAAAATAAACCAAGAAGGCTTTTGTTTGATTAGGATGTAAAATTATTTTAACAAACTATGTTTTCCTCTTGACTTTTTTTTTTTCGTTATTTTCAGCAGCACACTGCAATATTCTGTCAAAATTACTGTCCTCTTAGCTTTACCCTTTGTTTGAGGGAAAAGAAAGTTGACAAATCCCTCCATATTATGGTGTCAGCAGAACCTCTACCAAATACACATGCACATCAGTTAGCACAGAAATAGATATATGTGTGGGAGAAGAAAACACACTACCCATCTGGCTTCAAGATTTTATTTATTCAAGATTTTTTAAAAATGCGAATAGTATTTCACATATGACCAAAAAGGACTTTTCCTTTCTTTTCTTTTTTTCTTCTTCTTTTTTTTTTTTTATTTAATTCTAGTTCTTGACGTCATTATTCCAAACAAAGTGCCTTACAACAATGAGTACATAGAAGCCAGCATTGTTCAGTACTTTTCAAGTGCTGCTGGAGGTGCAGTGAATAGCCATCAGGTGCTTCCAGAAACAACAGTAGACAATGGGGCTAGTCTCTAACAGGTATTAGGGGAGCTTGGAGATAGAGATGGAATACTCCAGAAATGAGAATCCTCCAAATAAATAGCAGAAGAGGTCACAGATCTAGGGAGAATTGTGTAAGAAAAGAGCAGAAGAAAATGCTATTCAGCTGTTGGACACTGCCCAAGAGAATATCAGGCTCTAAATATCTCTTCTTTGAAAAATAAAGTATAATTGCACTATATCCTAAAAAGATAATTAAATAAACTGGTTTTGACTTAAATTTAGTCTTAAAGCAGCTGTTCAGCGTTTTTGTTTGTTTAGAAATTAATAGTACATATGTATGAGAAAAAAATTCTATAAGTCAACAGAGTACAGCAGAGTCCTTATTTATTAACAAGCAAGACATACCACAGAATTCAATGAAATT
This sequence comes from Pachyramphus minor, assembly GCA_013397135.1. Lineage (NCBI taxonomy): Eukaryota > Metazoa > Chordata > Aves > Passeriformes > Tyrannidae > Pachyramphus > Pachyramphus minor. Next base: position 139,339 of record VYXB01006848.1, read on the forward strand.
CAGTGAAAAGGATTCACAAACAAATAACATGTACTGTGCTCACAGCCTGGCAAATGCATTCTGTGTTGAGCTGTCAGGATACAGGCTGAGCAAGAACTTGTTCCATGATTAGACTTCACAAAATCCCTGGGCAGGTCCCAGGGATTGTTTACGTTTGTGTTGTTTATACGTTGTATAAAAAAGATAGTTCAGGGCTGATCCTGTAACTACTCTGACTTAGTAGTGGAAGGTATTTGTCCTAGGCTTGTAAGTTTTGCATACATGCCCTAGCTTGAGTTCAAATTCTCTGTGAGGATTGTTCTAAGAACAATGTATAGCAGAAATCTAACTTTGAGTAGCACTGTAACAAGGAAGAACAGCTGCATTTTACCCTTTAGGATAGACAAGAGCTATGATACTGAACCTGTGACAAAACTGCAATCTATTACAAAGTTGAACCTAATAAAACTGCCTTCATGTTTATACCAAACTCTTAATGTGCAGTTAATGAGAGCCAGATTCCCTGCTCGGTTGATGCAATATTATCTCAAGATGAAGTTCAAATAGCCTTAATAGAATAGGAAATATCCTGAGCATAAATGAAAAAAAATAATTTGAATTTCATACCCATCCCTGTGTCTTACATCCTGATTACAGAAAAGAAAGGTAGGAGTTCAGAGGAGAAGAACAGCAAGGCATGATGTATTTCACAGGATCATAGCACCAACTAGGTTCAAAAAGAATTCTAATATCATATGACCAAACACCACCTTGTTACTAGACCACGGCACCAAGTGCCACATCCATTTTTTTCTTAAACACCTCCAGGGACAGTGACACCACCAACCCCTGGGCAGCCCATTCCAATGCCCAATCACCCTTTCTGTGAAGAAATTCTTCCTAATGTTCAACCTAAACCTCTCCTGGTGCAGCTTAAGACTGTGCCCTCTAGTCCTATGGCTGACTGACAGGGAGAAGAGACCAACTCCCACCTGGGAGCTCCCCTGAACCTCCTTTTCTCCAGGTTAAACAACCTCAGCTCCCTCAGCTACTCCTCATAAAACTTGTGCTCCAGACCCTTCACAAGCCTCGTGCCATTCTTTGGACACTCTCCAGCACCTCAACCTTTGTAAATTGAGGGTCTCAGAACTGGACACAACACTTGAAGTGTGGCCTCACCAGTGCTGAGTACAGGGGAAGAATCACTTCCTTGCTCCTGCTGGCCACACTGTTCCTGATCCAGGCCAGGATGTCGTTGGACTTCTTGGCCACCTGGGCACACTGCTGGCTCNNNNGGGCACACTGCTGGCTCCTGTTCAGCTTCCCGTCGATCCAAACTCCCAGGTCCCTTTCTGCCTGGCTGCTCTCCAGCCACTCTGTCCCCAGCCTGTAGCACTGCAGGGGGTTGTTGTGGCCAAAGTGCAGGACCCAGCACTTGGCCTTGTTGAAACCCCTACTGCTGGATTTGGCCTATGCATCCAACCTGTCCAGATCCGTCTGCAGAGCCCTCCTGCCTTCCAGGTGATCGATGGTCCCTCCCAACTTGGTGTCATCTGCAAATTTGCTAATGATGCACTCAATCCCCTCATCTAAATTGTCGATAAAGATACTAAACAGAACTGGGCCCAACACTGACCCCTGGGGGACACCACTAGTGACTGGATACCCCCTGGATGCAGTAGCATTCCCCACCACTCTCTGGGCCTGGCCATCAGCCAGTTCTTAATCCCGCACAGAGTGCCCCTCTCCAAGCCACGAGATGCAGATTTTCCGTGAGAATGCTGTGGGAAATTATGTCAAAGGCTTTGCTGAAGTCCAAGTAGACACATCCACAACCTTCCCCTCATCCACCAGGTGGGTCACCTGATCCTAAAAGGATCAGGTTGGTCAGACAGGACCTGCCCCTCCTAAATGCTGGCTGTAGCATCCCTGCATTGTCTGCAGATTTTGCACTGGATGAATAGGTAATTTAAATATCACAGTCTCCTTGGCTTGTGCTCTTTTCCTCACCTCTTCCACTTCTCAACACTGCTCTGACAACGCTGGCAGTGTGAAAGGAATATCCCATATGGCTGCCCAAGTACTAGAGTTTCAGCTCCAGGTGTTGTGTCAGAGCATGTCAGGAGAAATGGAGATACTTTTACTGCTGATGTATTAAAGTGATCCTTAGATGCTGCAAACACTTCTAGGGGGCTGTGGCTGTCAGACCCAGAAAAAATAAGGCTGGAGTTCAGCTGTGATGACTGGTAGTTCCAGTCTAATTAAATTATTGAGAAATGGGAGAATAATGAAAGCTATGGCTTGCAGTCCTAATTTCAATTGCTCATGATTAGACTATATGTGGAATGTTTCTGATCTTGAAGTTCACATCTGTTCATTGACTCATGCTAATCTCATCTGTGTAGATCTGGGAATCTGTCTTATGAAAACACTTGCTTGCCAGGTTAGCAAGCTGCTGAATCTGTGTGTTCCTTCTAGAACACGGGTTGTTCCTGTGGTTAGAAGCCATTACTTTTTGGATCTCAAGGCAGCTTCATATAATGTTCCAGAGAGTATGGAGGGAGTTTCTGGGTTGCATTACCCTTATTTATGCAGCAGACTGTACTCATGCCTCGTATCCAGTATGACAAATCATGGTCTTGTTGCACATGAAGCAAAAAAGCAGTCTTATCTTTTGCCAAAGCTTTAATACATTTTTCTGTTCTTATCTCTTCACACAGTATTTCACCACCTCTGAAAAGAATTTCAGATTTTAGGATTAGTTGCAGCTGAGGAAAGAAAAGATCTCTGTTCATACTGTAGTGTGACTTTTACTCTGCTAGTTTGATGAGAAGTTATTTGGATAACTATTGTTTCAGATCAAGAAGTCTTATTTGGTATTGGCCATCAAAAGATGATAAGGAGAAGGAGCGGTGGCCACACCACTTGGTCCCTGTTTAAACTGAGAGTGAGAGAACATCTACAAAATGAAAGTGATTTCCTAACTATGCTATTAATTACTTAATGCCTTTCATCTTCAAGAGACTAGAAATATGAACTAACTTGGTGTACCTTTAACACTGCAAGACACAGGAAAATCATTGCAACACAGGAAAGTGAATAAAACACATGCAGTAGCTAATCCTCATGACTGAAAATTGCATTTTCACTAAGATCATCGTGACTTTTGTGAATGATCTTTTCCCTTTTATGAACAAAACTGACATACAGAATCACGCTTTAACTGTATTTTCAACCTTGATACATGTTATGCATATATCATCTCTAGTTTGTACAATCATGGTGTTATTCACAGAGACCCAGTAATTTTTTACTTCGCCAACAAGTTGAATGCGCACGTACTGTCTTTGTGACTGAGCTCTGATTGCATTGAGAAGAGAAAATTTTTTTGGATGCAAAAGGTTTTTCTGACATTTTTATGGTCAATTCTAAAATGTTTTTGCATAACAAAGTAACACCTGGGATTTTGGTCATACACATGGGATTGTAACTCAGTTGTATTCACTTGGGGAAAATAATATGACTAATATTTTGGGTACAGAACTTTTTTATTGTGTGTCTGAGATGTCAACATTATTACTAGTCCTCCTGGGATAAAATGTCTGTTTGCTAATATTGCTGAAATCCTTGAAGTTACCTTCCTATGTAGAAGGGCTACATGCTTGGCCTGTAAAAATCTTTATTTAAACACGTTGTACAGTACAAAGTGATCTCATTTTATTTTAATTGCTGCTTACCGTCCTAGGACAAAAACTCCTGGAGCACATGATCCAAATTATATTCAGAATGCACTATAATCTCAAAAAAGACATTTCCTTATTTAAAAGATTACTCTTAACTTGATCATGTACCAGACTGAGAAAACACAGGGCCAAGGTTGTCTAAATGCAAAGCATGTAAAGGTTTCATCAGAAAGATTCAATATGATTCAGACAGATTAATTTTCTGAGAAGCATATTTTTGCTGAACATTTTCAGGCAGTGAATTCACAGGACCAAGGTACTTTCTAGTGTTATTAAATGTAAGTGTCACCACCATGATATGATCTCTATATGTCCTTGCAAACACAACAAGAGCACAGTGTATGGATGGGTAGGAACTTTTCAGACAACAGTGTTCAGCTTTTGTCCCTCTGCTCTGCTGCATTGTGTGGTGTGTCTATACAGGCATTTTGGGAGCAGTGGGTGGTGAATAAGCCAGAGGGCATACTGAAAAATCTCCAGCCCATGTAGTAGGGGTTTTGAATTTGAACTGCTTCACCTAGTGAACAAAAAGCAAAAGAAGAAAGAAAGAAATAAAAAACATCCCTGAAGTCAGACGTACAGTAATAAGCTGCTTGAAATGAGATCATGGCAAAAACAATCTGGGCCACAATCCAACTAGAGAGTGCTATAAATAAATCACATAGGATTTAATTCTGCTTTCCATAGCTGGCTTTTCTGTCAATGTATGTGTTTCTGTCAACATGGTTAAAAAAATGCATTTTTATTTATCAATAACACCACATGTAAATATTACCTCAAGAACATAGTAATTCACATTGTTGTGCTTTTGGATGTTGTCTCACAATGAGAAACACTGCTTCTAAGACAAGATACTAAATGTTATCTTTCTCTAATCTAAAAGGTCTCTGTAAGGTGCTCTGAGTGCCTAGTCTCAAGCAAGGGTATTTAAAGACTTTAAGGTTCACATGCTGGTTGGTAGTGGTGTGTGTAAGCAGTTTGGCTTATCCAGCCAAAGGACTATGAAAACAGGCCATTTTGTGCACAACTGGGTAAAACAGATCTTTTGAGTACATGATTGGCCCATACTGACTCATCACATGCATAAGTGGTAATGCTAAATTTATATAAGCAAACAATATGCAAAAATTTGTAACGCATGCAGCATGACCTGTCTCCAGAGGACTTAAATCATTCCTCATTTCAGGAGCATGGTGGCTTCATAAAGAAGACAAATTACAAACTCTCTCTGTGTTTCAGAGAGAGAGAGAGAAGGATCTTTTCTCTTCCCATTTATTCGAGTGTACTTTTTCATAACAAAAAGCAAGCCCTCTAGCATCATGTTTCTCTTCTTGTTCATCTCAAGTTAGTGAGGATGTCCTCTCCTATTTTTTAATTACGTTTCTCCTCTAAGTTAAAACATTAACTGAGATGCCCATAAGGCATATTTTTCTTGGCCACAATTTAGAAATAGTAATTCAAGATGTTAGCTTCAAAATGTCATGTAATGTTATAATCAGTCACTTTTTCTGTACATAATATAATTACTCTTTCTTGGAAGTAAATAGAATGCCATATCCTGTCAATTTTACTTTCAAATAGCAATAACAAACTATTTACTGAATATTATAAATCTTTATACAGGCCTTTACCAGTCAGTCAGAATTAATTTTATTTACCTATCAGTCCTTGAAATGATAAGCAGATGGAAGAAAACATGCTTCTGTGTGTTTGCATGTCAATCATTCTCAGCGTTATTCAGAATTGTTTATTTTTGTGATGAGTCTATTAATATTGTTTTGCATGTACATCAACTCAATTAAGAAAGTTAGAGAGTACACAACTTATTTCTACAATTTTCTTCAGGTATTAAACATTTTAGTTTCTTTCAGGAAAGCTTTCTCCTAGCATCACGGTATCATATCAACAGTGTCAGGACTTCTGTTATAATGCTTTTTTTCCCAGTATTTATATCAGCTGTAAATAATTCCTTCTGTGTAAAGAATTTTCATTTAAGTTCTCATCTGTTTTTTAGAAAGAAGAGTTTGTGTGTGTGCGTTTGTGTACCCCTTTTCTTATGCAGTCAAGGTGAGAAATGCAGTTAAATGTTTACTTTTCTATTTTTAATATTTTATAGAGCTCTTCGGGCATTTAACAAGGTAACTCTGGATACAAAACAAATAACAAAAGCTTGCTTTCTGCAATTAATTGGAAATCTCTTATTACCAAAAGTGCCCTTTCTTTTCTTTCGTTGCCTTCACATAGGGGACCTGAGATAAATTTGTGAAAGGATTTACACACCAAAAGCCGGAATTAGTAATACCATGATTACTGATAGAAGATGCGGGTTTTGCTGTTTCTGGTTGAAAAGGGTTGGTCTCTTATTTCAGCTGGCTACTTCATGCATGAGGTCATTAAATCAAAGGTTGAAAGGACCACCAGCTTCCCTGGTAGGCACATAAAGAGAGTGGCTTATGCCCACTGTAAAACTCCAGCTCAGATAGGTGCAGCCCAGGGCCAATTTCCCAAGCTTTAAAGAGAGTTTGCACACACACCCTCCCCCCACCCCCCTCCCTCACTACGTCGCCCTCACTTTAGACCCAATCAAAGAAAATAATGAAAGCTTCCTTCCTAATGTGTAAATTGGTCTTTAACTCTATGCTTGGGCTGTTTATCCATTGAGTAGGGTCCTGGAAGCCCAGCTATGAATTTTGGATTCCATTATTGGGGCTGGATGAAAAAAAGAGCTTCAGACTTCAACACTGCAACATCTAAGACCTACACTGAGACTAAATAGAAGAGCCAAGTGTCATGTTGGCTTTGAGCCCAAATACAGCATTTCCACAAAGATAATTTCTACATTACATGAAAATAGTTCCTCCTGAAGCATTCTACATGCTGAGGAATTCCTTTATGTTTGGTTTAGGGTTAGCATACAGAGTTTCTCCTTGCCTGAATTTGGGTCTCTCTGTGAAAATTTCCAGGACACACTGTTTTTGTGGTGAGACCCAGCCAAGTCTTCTTAAAGCATTTTACAATGGTCAAAATGGATGTAAATTAAATCAGAAGGAAATCTGGCAGCAGTCCTACTCTTTGTTTTTATTATTATCTTAGATCTGAACCTTGAAACTCTTACATTAGGACAGTATGTAATTTTGCTTCTCCTTCAGCAGTCATTCCATGTACTGCTCTGGAATTACAGGGAATGCCCAGAGTACCTGGATGATTTCCATCATTTTCATTTAATGGATGAGCCATTGTCACCAGAAGTAGCAGGAAGCAGCTCTTAGACCCTTGAATCAATACCTGGATTCAAGATTCCATTTTAGACCACAAAAACTATAGGACAGACATAGGTGAGAACTCAAGTGTCTGTTTTCAAGGGTTGAGAGGAGGAGACAGGCAGGCTAAAAGCTGAGGGGATTGTTGAATCCATGTCTGTAAAAAAAAAAAATTACTGTCCTTGAACTGCACAGTGTGAATGTGAAAACACAGACCAAAGGACTGGGAAGGTGACCTAATCAGAACTTATTTCTCTTTTATGCACAGGGAAGTGTACACCATATTTTCTATGTATCTGTATTATTGTGTATCAGTGCGTGCATTTATATATTTTTCTCACAATAGAGAACTCTTCAAAAGCATTAAGAATGTAGCATTTAGCTTCATGGGTCAAAAGAGACAGGACTGAGATCACAGTTACATTCATAAATGCACTGGGGTAAAGTGAGAGAAATCTTCCAATATCTCCATTTTCACAGCAGATGGTAGAAAGCACTTAGACATGATGACTCTTCCTAGATGTGCTAGCATATGCTGTGGAATTGCCCATGCAGAAAAGCCTTGCTCGTTGCAAATCTCACAGGAGCTATCACAAACAAAGCACATCAATTAACATTTGCTTATTGTGTGACTGTGTGCATGTGGCAATTCTCTATTTTTATCTCATACATTAGGGCCATAATTTAGTCTGGATGACAGATATGCCAGATGAAAGTCTCAGTGCTTAGAGTTCTTCTCTTTTCCTTTTATTTTTTAGTAGGAATACTTACTGCTTTTCTATTTCTCTCTCTTTCTGCATTCTTTTTTTTTCCTTATATTTCATAGCTATCCAATGTTTTGAGAGTTTTGCTAAATCCCTGTCTATAGCAGTTATTTTGACATGATCTCAGAGTTTCAGGGATACAGTGCAAACCATGCAGGCAGCTGTCAGGCCCTACACTATAGCTTAGTGAACTTTGGCCCAGATCAGACTTCAAAGCAGTTTCTACCTTTGTATCAACAACTCACAGGCATGCAAATTATGCTTACCTGAGACTTGCACCTTCCAGAAGGCACGTGTCTTTGGAAAGGTATAATCCAGATCAAAGGCAATTAATGTATCCCAGAGGACTAGAGACTGCTTGTATATAGTGAAACAGGAACTGCACATCTATAGAAGCAGACTCTTTGAGCAGAGGAATAGAATGGACAAGTGATGTCATTAATTCCCGCAGTTCCAGTCAACTGGGCAAAAGGTTGAAATGAATCCACAGGACATATGGTCTGTGGATCTCATGGCAGTGTCAGAGCAGACTCTTGTGGGCCAGCAGAACATGCTTTGTTAGAAGCAAACTGTTATAAGGGAGAGAACTCTAGAGCTATTTCTTGAAATACTGAAAATTTGTACTATACTTAAATAAAAGTCATATTTATGTCTACAGAGGATTGTTATTTTAGTAAGGAAATGGATAGGACACTGCCATAGCAACATTGCTGATTTCATTTCCTTCCTCAAAGCTGAACATTACTTGCAGCAGTCCTTTTGTGTTTCCGGCACATTGTGCATCCCCTTTGGGACTTCACTTGTACTGCTATCTTAGTCTCTCCTTCAGAAAATAGGTGGTCAAAAAAAAAGCAGTAAAATCAAGCCCAACACTTCACCATACAAATTGCATCTGCATGCTGCAGCTGAACAATAAAAAGTGCTTAGTTACCATTGTGATTTGCAATTTTCTGCCGGATATTTTCTGCCAAAAAAACAGTTCACCAGGTAAGAGATTGTTGGTCACACGTTTTTATTTCAGGTGTGTCTGCTGTAAATAACAAGTGTGATACTCAGAAAAATGCAATTGCTATGTGGTAATACACATAATGATCTTTCTGCTGCCTTGGATCTCTGTGGTCCATTCCTGTCATGGGTTACCATGGGATTAAACCCTTTTTTTTCCTCGAACTCCCCCCTTCACACAAGTTGAGACAAAACAGAGGCTTGACTTAAGGGATATAATACTAAGATTATTACTAGCAAGATAAAAACTAAGAAATCACATATACTACACCAATACTAATAAACTAGCTTATTTTATGAATACCATATACTACAACAATATAACTTAGACTAACTTATCTTATAAATAAAAAGAATATCAGGTTGCTATATACAAATTTGGTCGTACGTTCCAGGTGTTTCAATCTATTGCCTTGGGAAAGCATTGGGAAAGCAAGGATAGGGGGAAAAGGTCTCTCTCTTCCTTCCGAGGAGTTGGACAGTTGGCCAGGTGCCAGATGTAACAAAAGCATTTCTCCTAGCTTATTCCAGTCTAAGAGAAAGGTATCTTCTTTTGGTAAAGTATTTACAAAAGCATTTCTT